>JBBMKD010000194.1:13920368-13948210 GCA_037834095.1 Argya squamiceps
ACCTGAATCTGTAATTGGACAATCAAACCCCAATATGCAAATGGACCAAAACTTATCAAAGTGTGAGACCTGGTGACCGTTTGTCCATTTTGTGCCCATTTTGGGTCCACCTTGGGTGTAGCCTTGGCCAGGCTCTTGTCCTGCCCAAGGTGGATCCTTAAAGGCCTTTCAATAAATTTCTACTTTATTCCCAGGCTCTGTCCAGTCTCTGTTCCAGCTCAGCCTTCCCAAGGCATCACATCCTTTCATCTGACCAGCAGCAACAGCCTTGTGACAAGGCTCTGAACCTCAGTTCATCTCCTGCTCCCCAGCTGAGCTCATCCCCTTGGGCTGGGTGCCTCATCAGCCTTGACAAGGTGGATTCTCCTTGGCTCAGAGGCCCCACAGCACCTTGGAGGTGCCTGCAGAAGGCTGGTGAAACTGCACGCCTTAAACCACACCAGCAGGGAGATTTTAACCTGATTTGGGGCACTGCATGTAGCACTGCCTGCCTTTAAACTGCTTCATTACAGCCAGATTCTACATTTGAACAGGAGTTCAATAATCCTGTAATGATGCTCAAAACAAGTCTGTTGAAATGCCTGACCTGATACATTTTTAAACACCATTTCCCAACTCTATTCATGTCCTTACTAAACAGGTTTTTGGGGCTTGCATTCTATTCAGGGAAGTGGGAAAAAAGAACTGAAACTGGTCAGAAAAAAAATTCTAATGGCAAATTAATGCCAAATTAATGGAATTATGAACTGAATGGAGGGAAGGGGAAAGAAGTAAAAGCCTTTTTGAAGAGATCTGGGGAGAAGATCATGACAAATGCACCAGAGGAAGAACTAAACAGCCTTTTCCCTTTTGCTGATGGTTACAGAGGAACAGTTAAAGGAGGATAATGTATCACCTTCTGTAAATTGTGCTTAGATGAGATAAAAGGTTTCTTGACCTTTAAAAAAGCCAGTTGTTAATCTCACACATACAAGCTGTATCTTGCTTCGGGAATCAGGCTTGTTCTGAATCAAATGGACACACATCATGACATGACAACGGCTGTAAAGTGTTCAAGATCTCTGCACAAACCAGATGTGTAGCCCTGGAAGGAGACAAAAGAAAAATCTAAGCTAAAAATTACTTGATGAAAAATATAATTGTGTAAAGAAGCTCTGGAAAGGGTTCTAAGGCTTATTTATGTAACTTTCAATGGAATAGTTATTTAATTCATAAATTGTGTCCCATTTTTCCCCACTTCCCTCTTTCTTTGTATCTTTACCATTTCTGTTTCCTTGCAGGTTTAATCAATTAAAAATGTATTATTACACTTCTATAAAGTTCACAGCATTTACAGATGAATTGACAAGCACTGCCCACGATGCCTCTTTTCAGAGGAGAACAGCTTAACAAAATGGTCACTGGCAGAAAATAGACGTCTGCTTCTAAAACTCAGAAACTTCCAGGAAACCTGGCAACAAGACAGTGTGAAGAAAATTCCAAACCTTCTCTATTTATGATACATGCTTAGGTTTAATGTGGACTGCTATTAAAGGAGGGAACATTTCTTTCACAAGGGCACAACAAGAAATATCAGGCTTCAAAAAAAGAAGCAGCAAAGTTTGCAATATCAGAATGGTTTGGGATCTCAGCAAACCTCAGTGGTCCTGAGACTATCCAGCTCCCTTCAATCATTTCTCCAAAAAGGTCAGAATCTTTTTTTTCTTTTTATTTTGCAGCTTCTTTGCCTCCTGCAGCTGACAGATATTTGACACTGTTAATGATCACAGTGGGTATTGAAAGCCATCAGGCACTAATAACCTTCAGTGTTCTAGAGAGGCAGGGTGATCTGTCTCTTCTCCTTGACATAACAAGAAATTTTTTTTCCACTGCAGGAATTAACAGTAATTGACTCTTATTCTGATTATGCCACACACACTCAGTGATAATTTGCAGGTGCAAAGGCAGGCAAGTTTCTCAATGTAATCTCCAGGCTCTGAAAAGATACTTTTTATAAAACTTTTTATAGAAGTTTGGTTACCAAAAGAAATGTCTTCAGCCCCACATAAAATTCCAGCCTCTTTCCCTTTTGCATGTTAGGAATCAGGAACTGGAGCCTGTAAACAAGACTGTTCAAATAAAGGAAATACATAATTAGATCCTTATTTTAGAGGAAGGAACTGATAATTGTGTGATTATCCTTCAGCAATGGGAACATCTTGCTCCAGTAATGGTCCTATTGAATTACACAAGGCCACTTCTGAAATAAGATAATATTCCATCCAAATATTAGTTGAGAGTCTTAAACACTAAATTATTTCAACAGTCCTACAGAACATGCACTTGATCTGAAGTATCCAGACCATCAGATTTTCCTGTTAAATACTGTCAATGCTACCAATACTGCCAAATTAAAACTCAGACGCTCTTAAAATGCAAATTCTTTTATGCATGTTTAGTTTACATATTAAAACTTGAAATTGCTTCTTTTTAAAATTTTAATTCTAGTTTCATGTTGTCTTTTCTAGATATTTCTCCATAGAACTTATTTAGTCTTCCACTTCTCACTTGGCAATGGAAAAAATCCTCAGTGACTTTCAACATACTTGTAACTGCTTATACATTGGGATGTCAGGGTATTAATCACCACAAAATGTTGCAATGACTAGACTGAAAATAACAATATATCACGTTAAATCCCAAAGTATCAACACCTTTCCTTGGAATTATAAAAGGCCACAAAAAACCAGCCAAATAAATTTTATGGTTCATTAAAACATTACTTTTACAAAATCTGTATCTACAGACTAAACCAAAATTGTTGTTTCTGCCTTTAAAATTGGAAAAAAACATTTCTAGTCCATTTGAGCAGGTTTTAAACAATAAACTTGAAAGGGAAACAAGGAAACAAACAAAACACCTAAAAGACTGAAATACACCAAGCAGTCTGGGACAGAATGAACACATGGAAACATCTTTATTGATATATCATATTTTCTTTATAAAAAGTATCAACTAAACATTTGGCTGTATTTCCTTGTCTTTCACTAGATAAAAACTGTCTATTAAATAAATTTGAAGACTGAAACATTATAGTCTGTCAAAGTGATTTTGAAGTACCTATTTATATTTATAAGAGGCTGGAATTTAAACACTCAGAGCAATGAAACTGCAGTAAAAGTTGATCAGCTGTGCTGATTTTTGTTATTTAAGGTATGGCCTTAATGTCCCCTATGTGATAATTGGGTGTATGCAACTGCTCAAGTACTTTGTTCTGTTCTATTTTTCAGCCCTTCAAGGCAAAGTTCAGCAATTATAAATCTTACTTGAAAGCAGTTTCAAGGGAAAGACAACAAATTTGCTGTCTCCGGCTGGAAAATTGCAAATTAGTTACCTTCCCCTCACCTGCCTGCACAAAAAAAGCATCCCTGGGTCCACTCTCGGACTGACTGAGCGACTCCCCGGGCAGAGCCCGCTGGTGGGATCAGACACGAGTTAATTCCTGCCCAAATCGCCTCCTGGCAGGTCAGAAGCCATCCCGTGTCTCCCGGAGCCCTGCCTGTGTTATGTGCAGTGACATTACCAGGCGATGTGTCATGTTCAGCGAGTGGCATTCCTTTAATTGCCTGTCATTGTCATTACAAACCGCTCCTGCTTTAAATAACAACAAACTGCAGCCCCTTTTCCTTCCCCTAACTGATTTATTTTTACAGTTCCAAGCTGAATTTTAGACAAAAGGAAGGAGAATATGTCGGTGCCTACCAAGGAATGTTGTCAAATGACTGCTGAGCAGAGCAGGAGTGGTCACATCTTCCACAGCAACATCATCATCCTTGGAGGGCCCTTCAGAAGGACATTTGAAAAATTCTCTTTTTTATTTTTTATCCTGCTGGTAGGATAGGTTTGTTTGTGATGGGCCTTGGTGCTCCCCTGCACGTCTCTGTGCTGGCTGTACCTCTGCAAGTCTCAATGAGAGTGAGGTGACCCAGGCAGGACAATGATCTTTTGAGTTAAATTGCAAAGGATTTTGGAGCAGGATTAAAGAGAGAGGGTTTTGTAATTTCTGCGGCTCCTCAGGCAATGTATAGAGGAAGTGCCTCCCCTCCCCTCCCTCAAACCTTCCAAATATTTCTCATGAAGAAAAAGAGGTGAACACAGTGAACCTCTGCAGAGAGCAAAAGCCAGAGAAGCAGCAGTGTTCCTTCCTGCAGAGACCTTCTGCAGGACCAACAGGAGGAAAGCACGGGGGACAAGACACTTGTATTATACAACATCTTTACCTTAGACAACTTTTGCTCTCACTACCCAATTTATAATCATTAAAAATCATTTCCCAGTTGCAAGAAAAGTGACCAGGCACTTATGCACTGATGAAACTACAGAGTCCTCATCCAGCATTTCAGCCTTGAAGACCGTGGTTCAAACTGAGCACACGATACCATATAAAAGAATTTGATACCACCATCCTTATCTGTAAAACCTGCTTATTTCACATGTTGAAAGCAACAAACAGCTTGCTGCAGTTGGCAACCATAGCTAAAAAACAAAAAAAGAGAGGACACAGCATTGCATTGCACTGGCATTAAAAACATCCAAGTACAAAATCATCCCCTGATGGGGTTGGCAGGGGAATTGCAGGGGGGAAGCTGTCTGAAAAACAGCAGCTGTACAGCCAATATGGCTCAGCCTTGGCTGTAGCCTCTCCAAAACTTTAGCCAATATATATTCAAAATTAACTGTGAAACAAGTGCTTCCCCTTTTAAATTTAAACTTTTTGGCCTAATTCTATTTTTCTAATGTTTTTTGAAACTCCTTATTTTAGTTCATCACTAGCACACCTGCTAGGGACACTCTATGGGCTAGATTTTCTAGCACATTTTAAAATCCACTTAAAAAACTAGGCATAACAAGAACAAATCCAAAGGCGATGACTTAATTCTGGAAATTTCTGATAATCTAGAAAAGCAGGAGCTACAGAATCTTACATTGGACACATGTTCCACAAAATTAATGTAAGAAAAAAAATCTTTTTCTCACTCTGAAGAACAAGATGAATTTTTCTAAGAGGTAAAGCCTTACTCACTTGCTATTCCAGTCAGTCCTGTTGACTTTGACAATACGAAGTTAAGTTAGAACAAGAGTTCTGGAAAATCCCAGCAGGAGGAATCTCTTGCTCCAATATAAACTGACATCTCTGACTGCAAACTAAAGAAGCCTTTTTTTGTTGCTTTGTTTCTATTTTATGAGACTTAAGGATTTGTGGATGGCCATTTAGCTGGCAGTGGTATCTGTCACCAACAGACCGGCTCGTTGGGGATTTAACATAAGCCAGGTTCATTTCATACCAACACTCAGCTTTGGTACTTCTGATAAGCTTCCACGACAATGGAACAATTACAAGACTTGGAAATAAATAATGCTTTAGTCAATTGCACCTTATTTTAAAAAGGATTCATGGCAAGTCAATGAAAATAATTTGGCTTTCTCTCTCCATCAGTAATTATTCTGACACATTCCTTGCAGCTGAGCTACAACAGGTCAAGGAGAATAGATGTGATTTCTTGGTCAGCTACTTTTCTTGGGAGTCAATAGTTTAACAAAGCCAAGATCACACATTTTTCACAACCATTTGCAGATGGAAAAGGTATCTGGATATCTGATTTCACAACAGATGAAGGGGAAGGTGAGGAAGAAACAAGCAGTCTGTATAACTATAAAGTATATTTATATCATTGTACACATATGTAACAGCCTAAGGAAGGCTGTAATTAGATTAGGGAATTTTTAATTTTTTTTTAACTTTTTTTGCATGAAAAATAGTATGGTGGGACATTTTTACTACCTATACATTGACCCTTTGCCCCAGTAGCTAAGGATTTACTCACCTTTTCTGATTTTGTGGGTTTTTTTAGCAGATGCAGGTTTGAATATCTAACTCTGACAGCCTCTGGTTTTATTACCTGGGAAACAGTTAAATATTGATATGGTGTTAACCTCTACCATGAGCCAGAAACCCAGGAAATATTGCATTGTACTCGTTACCCTATTCATAAGTACTGAATTTGCTGTTTTTTCAGCATCCAAGTAATTCAAGTTACTGTGTTCTCTATTTTCCATGCAATCAAATCAGATGTTCCAGGCAGTGCAGGGTTACTGTTTCTTACCAAAAACTGTGCCTTAGACTTTTAAGAGATACAAAGGACTAAAAAGGAAAACTGTAAGTCAACATATGAAATATGCGTAAGAATGCTTTTTGAATTCTTTATTTTAAAAGTTTATTTATGGACTAAATGAGATTGTAATATCATGGTAATCTCGTAGTTCTTTGAGTTTAATATTCCCTCTAATCCAATTTATTTTACAGATTATAGAATATACACAAAAACTACTAAGATCTGGAGAGGCAGAATCAGAAGTCTTAGATTATGTTTCTGGTTTTGTTCCTGGTTTGCTGTTTTAAGACAGAAAAAAATCACTTGAATTATGGACAAGCCTGAAAAGATAAAGATGTATAAATTCAATGGCAAAAAGTTTGGGAGTCTTGCTTTATGTTAATCTAAACCCTTGTAGTAGGGAATTTAAATATCATGGTGAGGGGAGGTTGATAATGGATCAACAAGGGAGTGTAACTCTTGGAATTGTGTAACTCTGGCTAACAGATATTTAGAGGTAAAGTTTTGGTGAATACATTCCAGCCCTCCTGAGGAGCTCCAAATTGTTCTCTTTAGCTGCCTGCAAGCTGTTGTTCACTGTGATTTGGAATCCAAGCCAAGCAACTCCTCTTTTGTCTGCTCTCCAAGCAGATGCCTGAAACATCCCGGGCAGGAATATTGAGAACACCAAATAACAAACGCTGCACAGCAGATGTGAGTGTTAGAGCACGACTCCCTTTTCTGCCATTCAAATCCAGGTACTCAAATGGCACCCAGATATTGCCTGAAAATAGTGAATTGTGTGAGAATTCATGCTTGGCAAACAAGGTGTTTCATGAGGGTTAAATGTAACAAATTTCAGGGGATTCACACCAATGTGGTGTAAGTTTGTTTATCAGTGTTTTCCTGTCTTCAGGTGTTAGGAGAATCTTGTATGAGAAGTTGTAAATGTCCACAAAGTACAACAGGTCTTTTCTGGATATCTATTTTTTTCAGCTAAAAAGGCAATCAAGTATCTGCAAAAACACTCAGAGAAGTGCTTTCTGTGTGTTTGACATTTATTTTTAATTTACACCTATCACAAAATACACATGCTTAATCACTCCCTGTATGATCTGTAAATTGAAGAATTACAATTCCTGCCTTTGGGGCAAGGAGTATATAGATTTTTATAAGCATACACTATAAAACCCATTCCCAGAATAGATACACATGAGAGTGGGCTTCTGTATTCATTTTCTTCAGCTTTAGCTGAACTTTAATCAATAAAAAGGATCTTATATATAATGTGCTACAGCTCCCAACCAAAACCAAGATACATAGCCAGCAAAACTGCCCAGATTCTGATTTTATGCTCTTTTCCTTGTCATTCTAATGATTACATCATGCATTTATTTTAGTTAAGGAGAGAAAAGAAGATAATAATCCACTGGTATTATCAGAATTACTCCTCCAAATTTAGGCATGTCTAGATGCTAGAGCACCGTGCAGACAAGTCAGGCTAACACAAACACAGAACTCAAAGCTGTTTTTTTTCACAACTCCCCTGGTGTGGCAGGATCATTTTTGGTTTCAGCCTGAGCTCATTGTCAGTCTGTTTGAGAATCTATTCCCCCTGTGACATACAAGTCTAAATACTACCAGCACATCCAGGCATTTGCTGGGAATTACAGTGGCAGGCCCTGGCATAAACCTGCAGCTTCCCTGACCCTCAGTGGCCTCAGAGAGCTCCACGTCCATTACCTGCAGATGTGGATCATGCTCAGCTGCATGAGATCCTGAGTCAATGGGACAGAAAATATTTTGACAGAGCAGTTTTGCCTCCACATCCTCTGCCCTGTCAGAAAGAGTAAATTTCCCTCTCAACAGATCAGTGAAGTCAAATTGCATCACTCATGTGCTGCTTTAACCTCCTGTAATGCAGATTATAACACACAGTTCGTGGTGTGTTAAGAGTAAAAACTCCTTGTAACATTTCTTTTTGTTGTTTATTTACTTACATATTTTAGGAGGTTTCTACTTTTCCATTTCCATTTGTTAGAAGAGAGCAGAGGGAAGCCAGCTCTGAGTAGCACACACTTGACAGGTCACAAAATACAGCAGAAATCCAGGGAATTCTCTGGGACATCCTTTCCACCTCCTGTAACAGATATTTTTTATGTCCCCAAACTTCCAGACTGGGAACTGCACCATGAGCACTTTCTCCACTCCTGTCCTTTATCACCCAAACACCTTTGGATATCTCACCTGCTGTGATTGAAGCTTTGAAAATAGGTCAAAAACAGAATTACAGTGACCTCCAGGCTTTTGGTTAGTCTTCAGATAATTTATAATTTCCCATTAAAATTTAAATACTCTCTTGAACTGCCACCTTTATGTAGAACTGGGAAGAGTGGTGAGTAATATTCATGTTTTTCAGAAGACGCCTCATATGAAGAGTTGGTTTTACAGTTACACCATTTTACACAGATAATTCAACAGTACTGAAGCCAGGCAAATAAAGTAATCCATTTTGTTGTTAGAAATTGATCATGCAGTTCATTTTGATAAATCATCTCTTTTACTGTAGCATGGAATTACTGAACACTGAAAATTTTCAAGTTACTAAATAACACCCCTAAATATATCTCATATGTTAATGCTGATTTTGACCCCAGAATAATCTTTTTTTCATCTACCTAAATCTATCTACGCAGAATAATTTACGGTTAAAGCAAACCAATTCAATGACAGCATAACACCTTTTCTGCAACTGACCAAAAATATCGTAAGAATTCAGAAACAAATTTAACATAACTAGCAGTTCACAGCTAATCAAAGACAAATTTTAAAAAAATAATTATCATTTTAAAAATAAAAGAATTGCTAAATGTTTATGTCATTCTGTAATGGTGGTATAATTAACAAACTCAGTTGGAGAGCAGCAAAGGGATTCCTGTGATAATAAATACCTGTATCCATGAATGCCATTATTTCCACTGAAATATGCATTTCCAAAGAGCTCAAGTACTTCAAGGTAAAAATGCAGAAGAAAGCTGGAGGAGGTGGAGCAACCCCAGACACTGCAGGGTGGTTGCTCTCACAACAATCATGAAAATACGATTTTTTTAAAGCATCAAAGCAATTAAGAAGGAAAAACTGAAATGAATGGAAGTTGAAGGTTATCCCACTGCTGCTGAAAACCTGATCCATATTCTTCTGAGGGCATTACAAAGGTAACTGACATCAGGGGAAAGGCTTTCACAGACCCCAGAGGACAAAAAACGTGCCCAGCTCCCATTAAAAAGTTTTTTGACTGAAATAAATCCACTAGAAACAAATACAGAGCATTAATTTATGGTGTAATGGGAAACAAATTGTTTTTCTCAAAGCATTATGAATTGCAGTGCTAAACCAGGGAAGACAATTTAGATAACCCAATCACTCAGAAATAAAAAAAAAATCATTTTTTTGCATTGAACAAGTGAGTGATGGTAATGAGAAAGGTGCTAAAATGACAGCACAGAAACATTCATTGAGATAAACCTGCCCATAAGGAAGGCACCCACAGCATCAGGATGCTGATTTTTCAGCTGCTTCATGACATACAATATTTGACATCCTTCACGAAGAAACTCCCTAGAGCAGCACTGAGCACTTAGCAGGGCTGAGTACTTTGTCTTAATCCAACAAAGCACAGAAAATACATGATGTATTCACGGAACAATGATTTTTAAGAACATTCTTAAGGTCGAGGAGGTCCTGTTTGATTTGCTAGACAGTGGCCAATTGTGTCTGCGCCTGTGGAGATCCCACTAAAGGTGAACTTCAAATATTAATATGAGTTTAATCTAACTTTTCTGTCTGGGATATATAAAGGCAGATCCAAAATATCACAGGCATGTTTAAGAACTTTCCATTCAAGGCCAAAATATTGGTTTGCTCTAGTCTATCTAAATGGCAACAACAGGATCTAAATTGAATGACCTTAATCCCCCTTCCCCCTCTTACCACAGATCTTGAGAACAGCTGCAGTCCTGGATGTGTGAAGAGCTGAACATTTAAAAAAAACATGGAAACCTTTTGAGCTCTCAACAATACAGAAAATGCTTTATGCTGCAGTTTCATGCAAATATATTGTTTACAGGAATGTGCTTTGATTGTAAGGAGAAAGGTATTTGCCAGTGTTGCCCAGCTTGGTGACTCCCTGAAGTTAGGGCTCTGTATGATGACCAAATTACATATAAATATATAAAAGTATAATGTATATATGCATGTATGTATATATATTTGTGTATATATATATATATATATATGTACATGCAGTCTGGGAGAAAGTTCACTAAGCTCCGGAATTCTTTGGAGGAGAGGACACAGAGGAACAACCAAAAAAAGGCAACAAAAATATGGATTAAAATCTGAATGAAATGTCTTTTTTGTTCCACTACTTTCTAACTTCAGAGATGCAGTAAAATCTGTTTTCAGCTAACTGATAGTTCTAAGGTGATTTAATATCTTCAGACAAAAGTAGCCATATAAAAAAAGAAGAGACAACAGATTGGTATTTTTTTATTTCCTGGCATACACACAACTTCTCTCTTGTTTATGTGGCAACAAGCCGAAGACATCTCAGCATGGCTTATGGGTGGGAAGGACAGAAATCATTTCCCAAGTGCCATTTATACAGGAAGGACACTTTAAACTAAAAGGATTGCAGCAGTTAAGAGAGGGAGAGGGCAGAAGTGTTTGAAGAGCAGCGAGTAACTCCTCACAGGAAAATACTGCACTGCATTTCCTCTGGGCTCACAGCTGCCTGCTCTTGGAGCTCTGGAAGCTGAGAATTTCAGGTTTTCTGTGGTGACAGGCACTGACCCTCAAGAAAACACTGCATTTGGGGCTGTGGAACAGGGTTCAACATTTGAGCATGACATCCTGAGGCTGTGGAACAGGCTTCCAAAGCTCACAGTGCTCAGCATTAGAGAGGAATGGTTGGGAGCAACGATCTGTTATAAACTGGTTATACTGTAAAATGGAAGAGAGTTTAAATTTCTCTTAATCCTGTCAGAAGTATGGAAAAGCAGCTTCAGAAAAGTTGTCCTACTACTTTAGCCTGATTACAGTCATCAGCTGGAAAATATAGCACTGATTATTTGATGAAGTCAAGAAATTTCCTAGTTCCTCCCCGCTGCTTTTCTAACTTTTATGAGAGAAAGTTCTCCAGCAGCAGGATAAATGTTTTCCGAGGTGTTTTTCTAGAGGAACAGCCTTGACTCTTCTTGTGTCCCAAGAGCAGAAGTGAAACCTGGGCTCAGATTGTCACCATTGGGCCTATAACAAAGAAAGGAAAGAGCTTCTCCCCTGAATTCTGCCCACACATCCTCCCTTAGGTGCACTTCACGCTGAAATCTGTCTTCACTGTTCATTCCAACTGACACAAAAAAGATCCTTGGCTTAAAGTGATCCTTCAAATCTTGTGTGGCATTGGAGGATCATCTCTTACTGCAATAAATTGTCTAATGAGTCTCTGCATCAGTTTTTAGCATTATATCCCATTAGTGTGATCTCTTCAGAAAGCTGCTTGAGCAGATGCATCTGTCTGCTGCAAAGCCACGTTGAGCTATGGTGAAAAAATAAAAGTGGGTGAGTATGTGACGCTTTTTTTACACCACAATGACAGAGACTCTGAGATTCAGAAGGCTGAAAATGACTCCTCCATTTTTGGGATGTGTCTCCCTTTTATACTATTTTACACAGACCAATTTGATTGGTGAAACAAAGACAAACCTCTTCACTCACATTGGTCAGACCAGAGGGACATCAAGAAGTCCCTCCTAGGAAAAGGAACGAAAAACAAAGATACAGTTACAAAAACACTTCTGTTTGCAGAAAATTCCCTGGGAAAAGAATTTCAGAAAACCAAAACATCTCAGGCATGAAACCAGGGCTACAAGTATGCAATTAAGTATTTCAGGCAGATGGAGAAAAATAATCTCAGCTACTAACCAGACATGAACTGGACACTTGCTTTCATTGCATTTCTCTTTCTGCCATCCTGGCCTTCTTATTAATTTGCTCATCTCCAATGCCCTGACCTTTTATCGGTAAGGTTTTTTTTGAATTTGTAAATACCATTAAGGATAAATGTGTACAATTTCTCTGCATAAAAATACAGCATGAACTTGTATGCCTGCAAGAACTTCCCCAAAATAAATTTCATAATAAAGCCAACATGGAAGCCCAGGTAAGAGAGAAAGTGCCTGGAATTGATGTAAAATATGAAGATTTTCCAGTACTCTCTCACTCTAAATCTGGTTCAATATTCAGAAGGCTAAAACTACCTTCTTTATTATGTAAATTGCATCCTACATGACAGGAAACCAAGGGAGATTTAATTCAGTTAATTTATAACAAAATTACTATTTTGATAGGGCAGATAACATATTTCTCTATTCCTTATGATTTAGAGGAATTAAAATAGTGGAATTATTCATATACATGCATAACGTAGATATTCAATAGATTTATCTTTTACCTAATAATTATGCTTCAGCTTAGTCCCCATCCCTAAAGATAATTCTTGATTTTATAGCCCCAGGCATACATGCTGGACTCCTTAAGTGTCAATAATTTTAAAATTCACATAAACTTCAATAACTCTTTTGCAGATGATACTTTCTGTCACATCAGACACAATCATTGACTTTTCAATGAATAGAATCAGCATATTACAATACTGGCCTATGTTTCATCTGAGGTCAACTGTAACATGTTCAGTGGAAGCAGAATTAGGAAATATTTTTGAAATAAAAAGAAAAAAAAGTAAAAAGCTCTGTGGAATCAGTCTGTTCAGCCACAAACACCAGATCCTGAGCTGGTTAAGAGGTTTTGCAGATTGAAGTCAACCTCCTTAAGAAGCTTTACAGGAAATAGATATTTCTTATAAAATGGGATTAGGATTCACAGGTTTTGGTTCCTATTTCCAATTATAATTAATTCACACTCTTTCCCTTGTTTCAAGCTCTGCTCCTTTCTCAGATGGAACTTTTCTCTTACAGTTTTTGTTCCCCTCAGTAGGAGGAGGATTGAGCTCAAGCCCAGAAGGTTCATCAGCAGTCCACTAACTCCTCTCCTCTGTAAACCCTAAAATATCAGACTCCATGAATTGATTTTCCTTCATTGTCTGCTTCGGACCTAACTGTTAATGAAGTTGCCAGGTCTGTTGAGATCCTAAAGATTTATTTGTTATACTGAATATAATGTCAAGACAGAGAGTTATTGGTTGCTTTACCCTGACAGTTTTATTCATGAACAGAATGCTGGAACTTACAGGAGCTTAGCCCACTCAATACATCATTCCTGAAACTTAGTTAACAGCTTAATGCAAACTTCATTTAAAGGAGAACAATTGCCTTTAACATGCAAATACTTTATAAATAAATTGCCTTAAGACATCTAAGTGAATTACTCTGTCATGTAATCACTCTTAGTGTAGTTGTGGACTGACTGACCTTTCTCCCAACCCAAATTATCAAATTGCACTCATGCTTTCACAGTTTTATCTAAAAAAAAAAAATCCCAGTTTAAAACCTTTTGCTTCCTATGCATCATTTACAAGATAAAGTATCTCAAAACAAAAAGCCATTTTAAGACCATATTCCCCCCTACCTTCCCAAGAAAGAACTTTCCCAAGAAAAGCAAAAACCAACACATGAAGAACAATTCACTTCCAGCCAGCTTGGTTGGTTTTGGTTTTCTTTTCCCTGTTCCCTTGTTCAGTTATAAAACCGAATATTGCAACTAACCCTGGCCAAAGGCAAAAATAGTGCAAAAATATCAGCTGAACCTAAATACTATCCCAGGGATATCGCCTACAGTCATATGATACACATCCTTTTCTGTGACAGCTCTTCTCTCAGCAGCCTCTAATGTCCAGATTTGTCATTTGACAGGAAAAGCTGAAGATAGGACAAAAATTATTATTTTTTTTAATACATGATGGTACAATTTCTCTCAGCCAGACTCAGTACAGTGACTGAGTTATTCTACACATGCAAAACTGGTCTCCATCAGTAATATTATTGCAAGGACTCACAGAATCCCTCATACATACCTCCTGTGGAGTGACTACTTTCATTAGAAAATAGAAGGTGAACAGGAAGCCAATAAAGCACAGCAGAGTTCACAAACCAGGGAAAAACCCCTGAATTTTCCGTTCAAGGTCATGGACCCAGCCAGAGCTGCTGTTAAATTAAAGCTCCCCTTTGGAGGTGCTTAAATTACCTGTGCCATGTGGATTGGGACCATTGACAGCTGATGAGAAAATTACTTCTGTGCTACCTCGGGGGAATTCCCACACCTATTAGGCCTCAGTGGAAATGAGATAAGTTTGCTTTAAGCTCCTTCTGGGCTGCATGCCAGAGTTTGGCAGAATCCATAAAAGAAACAGAGCTCCCAGGCCAGCAGTCACTTAGGCCTGGCTTTGGTGTTTGACAAGGAACTCCTAAACGAGGCACAGGAGGTAAAAGAAGTGCCTTGCTTTGATTAGATGATTCACAGAGCACATTGTCTTTCAAAAAAAGTAATTTCAGGAGGCAAATTTCTCCTTGTTTCCAAAGGATTGGTGAGTAAAATGATGGGCTGGGGTGTGCAAGAAAAGCTGAGTCAGCAAAGAGCCCAAGGTTATCAATTTAGCAGCCACAGGTTATGAAATATTCTGTAAGATTATTATGGATCCTGATGTGTAATTTCTCAAGTGCACATGACAGATGCATCATAAATAATAAACCAATGCATAAATGCAGTTTATATCTTGGGGGGGTAATGCCACATTCTTTTCACTCATAGGTCATTAGCTGTCATCTTAATTCCTGGGATTAAGGTCTTCAACATTCCCCAGCACTGGCAGTCCACTTCTACATAAATAATGCTGCACTCCTGTAATTTGCTGGGTTTTCCAGGCAGCAGAGTGTAACTGAGCAGAGTAGCTCTCCTTAATTTTCATAGAAGAAGCAGGGAAACTGTAATTTTACTCAGTTTACTGGGTTTACTAAGGCTCTACAGAAACATCTTCCTTTCAGGTAAGGGCATTAAAGGTTTACATGTGGCTTTTCTTTTTGCCTCAAATTTATCTTTTATTAAAAAGAAGAAGAAAGCAGTGGAAGAGCACTACAAAAATGGTACCAATGCTTGCCTCATGGGGTCTCAGCTGTCATCTGCCTATGGATTTTAAAATGACAAACAACAACTTGCAGGTGAAAATAACATGTCATTTCTCCTCTCACCTACCTCTGGGTAAGTGGAATTGCCATTAAAAAAAAAAAATAAAAAAACTCCACAAAAATAAAAATCAAGGTAATTTGTTTTCACTTGACAGCAGGAGCTAAAAGCACATCGATGCTGCTGTCAGGAGTGGTACCTTGGATTGCCCCAGAGTGGGGTTTCTGCCTGATTGAAGGGGACACTTGGAGAGCTGTGGACAGGGAAAGTCAAGCTCACAGAACAAATATCAACAGATATTTCCCATTTCATCTTAAACTTAGGGAAGGGATAAAGGTTGAGGAAATTAAACTTATTCCCAGGTGCTGCAGATGACATTCATCAAATGATCAGTAAAGTTACACGTTTTTTCCCATCAGCCAACTATAAACAACTATGGGCAACATCTTCTCATGGAATAGCTTTGTTTATGTAGAACACACTGATGGTTATATAACTGATAATCCCAGAGATCCAAAATGTTCCTACATCCTTCTGGGTCAAGGGAGTTAATTTCCACCTGTGAGACATCTGTCATCAGATGCCAGAGCTGCAGACAGTGTGAGGGAGAAGAGAGCTACTAAATAGTTCAGTCCTGTCATAAAATGGTCCCTGACTGTGTCTGCATCCATCAGTCATCTGCTGAGCTGTGTCTCCTCACTGGCTCCCTCAATGTTCACCTCAAAGTGCTGAAATAAAGGCAGGATCAAGATGTAAATGAGCCAAACTTAATTTAAATTGAATCTCCTACAGCTCAACCAAAGGGAGAGAAAAGAATCCAATATTTTCATATTACTCCAATATTTTAATATTATTTTAATATTATTTAATATTATATAATATTAATATTATAAGAATTAATAGTATTATGATCAGTCAGGCTCCCCACAAATGAGAAGTTCCTGTCTCCTTGCCTTCAATTCCAGGCCAAGCTGGAATGGCATCAGGGTACTCTAAATTGTATCAGCTGCCACCTCCTTTGTCATTACTTTCACTAGAAATTCCACGGGAAAAGATATAAGGAACCATCTCTCCTCCTTCTGGTAACTTGGCATTTCTCCACTCTCAGAGAATATTTAGTTGAAACCAGCAAAATAACAAAATAAAATAAGTTGAAACCAGCAAAAGTGAAAAAATGTTCCCACAAGACCTGCAAGAGTAGCAAGGCATTAAAAAATCTGCTCTAGTGGCAGGCATTACTTTAGTTTCTTTTGTACACAAGTGATGAAACAGGAAAGGATGAATCTCTGCAGAGAGCCTGTAGAATACATTCAAAAATGTCATGTGAATATCAATTTGCTTTGTTCATATTCCTTTTTGCTTGCATTTCCCAAATACTCTAGAGAAAAAGCTTTCCTAGCACAACTCTTTGCAAAGATTTAATGGGGGTCTGCTCAAATTGAAAATGAGGAATGATACACTCAAATATGGGGTTTACTTTGCTTTTGGTTATCAGGCACTTGAAGAGAGGGCAGGAAAGCTGCCACATGCATTCTTCAAATGAAAATTCTTAATTGAGCCTTTTTGAATGGCAGAAAAACACTGACTTAAAGGTAAATTGGAATGCATACAAATAATTGATTAATGCACTGAGCAGAGAAGAGTGGATTGAAGAGAATTAGACAAATGGATACACTTCAGAATGAAAAGTACAGCTTTTTGAGTGTGATGGCTAAAACCCTGCTTCCTTTGTTTTGCATGATGTTTACCAAATCCCAAACTGCCTAGGCTGGCTGCCCTTACCCTGTGAAACCTCTCTTGAAAAGGGGCATATGTGTGTCCTGAAAGCTGTGGCTGTCAGAGCCTCGGGTTTCTTTTCCTTATTTAGGATGCTAAACAGGATAAAGGACTCACACTTGTGGCACTGGTCATTTTCTGACCCTCAGCTTGATGCCACACCAGCCAAGAGCAAGAAACAAATCACAGGCAGGCATACCATGCTTCAACACTACCCAGAGTCCCCAATTAATTAACCTAAAGTGAAAGAGTCCACAGAGCCTCTTGTCAGTCTAACTTGCATGAGAAATTCTTCCCTAGCCTCCAAAATTTTCAAACAAAGAAAAATACCAGTAGTATTCTGTCAGCACAAGATCAAGGAAGTGTGCTTTTTCATTATTATAAAAAGATAATTCCTCTTTTCCATAAGGGATCTGCCTACAGGGGGGTGCAGGGACTTATCAAGACCCACCAGTCACAAAGCAAAATCTGACTGTTTTGTGCTTAAATCCCCCAAGAAGGAACTGAAAGCATCTCCAGGCCAAAGTTACAGTGAGGGAAGAGCTGAAGGAGTGCCTGGGTGGGACCCACTGTGCTCAGCTGTCCAGGGCACACCTGAACTGCAGCTGCTGGAAGGAGAACGAGACTCCAACAGAGATCTGATCACAGGAGCTCTTGAGTTTAGAGGAAGTGAGCACCACTGAAATCCAGATGTGAAAAATATTAAAGGCAATAAATCTTTTAGAGGTCTGTGAAAGCAGGCTCCAGAAACAGAAAGAGCAGCAGATTTCAGAATCAGCTGTAACTGCAAAGTTTTAAAGTAGGAAAAGTTACAATGGGACTGCCTGTCGTTATGATTTGGGACGGTTTAATTAATGACATGTAGAACTCTGGTTCTTCAGAGGCCTTATAGCAAAGTTTATTGAAAGACAAATTCTTTTTATACAGTGTTTGGGTACAATGAGTAGGATTGGTCCTTCAGGGCACCACCTTCTTTTAAACATCTCTAGCAGTAAACGAGTTGGAAAAACACCAGGTGTCAGGAGGAGGAGATTACAGGGATTGGTTTGGGTTCATCCTCACGATTTCCCAGGCCAGAATGAGAATGTTATGTGCCCAGCTTTCTCATAGGCTTCAAGCCATTTCCTGGAGCCTAAAATCTATTTTCTGACCACTGTCAGTTCCCACTGCTGCCATCCATGCACAGCCTCAGACAGTCATGGATGGTGACTCACATCTCACTTCCCTTGCCCTTGAGCACCAGCATTGGATGCTCCTTGGTGCTCTGTGTGCTCCTGCACCCAAAGGGACAGATTAGGGGAGATTTTAATCAGGAAACGCATCTGCTGTAGTCTGTTGGAGCCAAGCACTTACAACTGAGAGATTGTTTTGACTTCAGAAGAGTGATTGAGAGACAGGAGAATGAATTGTGACTTTAAATTTAGCCTGAAGGGGAAAAAAAAGCCAGCAAGGGAAAATGTTGATTTTTTGGGGGGAAATCTCATTTCACTAGAGACTTAAGGCTTAACAGGGTCTGGAACCTTGGCTTTCCCCACAGAAAGGAATATGTCCAGTGAAGCCAAGTTGTGCTCAGTGAACATGGAGCCTTTGTGAGTAGAAACTCCAGAGCCTGCATTGATTTCCTGCAAGAGACTGCAGTATTCCCTCATGTAAAAGCTAATTCTGCTCAATACTGTTCATGTGGCTAAGAAACACTGGCATGGATCATTTCTCAATATAAGGAGACAGACTCCTCTTAGTGACCACTTCCAGAGAGGATTCCTGCCTCCCTTGGCTGAGAAAAGGCAGGGAAGGAAGGCAGCCCTGTGAGATCTGCCTCCCATTAACACCACTCTGTGTTTCCAGGTGTTGTCACTGAGTGTCACTCTGACATATTCCCTCAAGAAACCTCCCAGTCTGACTGACACCAGCACAGATGAGATGTGGAATGTGGAACAACGTGCTCAGGAGCCCTGCAGAGGCTTTCCCACTCAGCTTCCCAGGGCTGCAATGTTTCCACAAAGACAGGTTCTGTTCACACACCTCGGAGGGAGCACAGAAATGGCTTGCATCTTTCATATTTTTAACATAAGCTTTTTCTTTCTTGCTGTAGTAGGCTCAACTATCCCCACCCACCACTGCTGCTATTTCAGGGAGCTGTTTTATGACTAACTCCTCTTAAAGCAGGTGTTGAAATAGAGATCAGATGGTAAGACTTAAGGACAAGCCTTGGCAAGCAGAGAATGAACCCCTAAACATTTCTGTGCTTAAATTCAACATAGAGCATGGTGATGAAAGGCAAAAAATACCTCTTCTTGCTATCCTCCTTTTCCCCCAATCCACTTCTGTTCTATAAAATTACACTTGCAAATCTGGATAGAAAAAGAAGAGGTCATAATTATGAATCCTGTTCCAATCTGGCAGTTAAAACCTGAACATCCGTTCACATAAATGCTGCACCCTTCATTATATGCATGTGATTCTTACTCATATTTTTGGTTCTTGGTAAGTGGCCTCAAATACCCTAAATTTCTTCTGTCTTACCTTTCAATGCTAATTACAGGCACTCAGCTATCCTGTAAGAACAGGATACATTTATTACAAACCTTCAGAGGTAGAATATGGAATATTTATATTTGAACACTATTTTTTAAAAAAAAGAGAAATAATCTATTTTTTCTATGTTATTTTAATGAGTATGAGAAGTTTGGGCTCTTCAGTCCCTCAGAATATAGATTTATCAGGTAGCTGTCAGACAGCCCTCTTTTTGTAATCAACAGGTGAAGAACCAGTGGAACTGTCACAAAACTTAATTGACTTCCTGGACTGAGATATTCATCTGTTGGGAAGTTAAAAACAAGTGCCTGGAGCAAGGCCTGATTTTGTTTTTACAAGTGTAAAATGAAATGTCTCCTGCTCTGACACCAGGCAGGAGACTCCACAAACAAACCACTGACATCATATCAGTGTGTACACCCCAGACCTCACCCCAGCACAAGTCCTGGTGGAACTGTGGCTACTAATCAAAAAATCCCACAAGTGAAGTTCATTCAGCAGCCTCTTAATTCATACCAGGAACTCAGAACACTCCAAAATTTAAATGCTCTAATCAGAAGTTGCACTGGAGCTCTCTAATTAGCAAGTGTTCATGGAACGAGCTGCTCTGCAGCAGGACACATCCCACAATGGCTCATCATCTGAGTGGGAAGGTAACAGACACATTTAATAGCACAAATTAACTTGATGGTAATGAGGAAGCCTCTCTGTCAGCAATATCACAAATTAAATTATCTGCTACCTCGCTAGTGATGAGGAATAATTAAGGAAGCTACACAATTGCTTACAAATAAACCAGCACCAGATCAGCTGAAGGATGTCTGTCTTGGACTCTCTTTGGCACAGCAACATTCATTCCCTTAACTCTGATACCATTTGTTTGTAGGTAAACCAGATCTTCAGCATTATCTTAATTAAGCTTTTAAAATTTAATTTCCTTTTTCAAAGGAGAGTATCTTGGGCACTAGGCAGAGAGTTTTTCATTAACAATGCAGCAGCTTCTACAGAGCATTTCCAAGATGAACAGGAAACAACAGCAACAACAAAGGGCTGATTGGCCCTGGGGGGTTGAGGGAGAGAGGAGCACCTTGCAACACAAGTCTCTCTACAGACCCCAAAACAATTTTGATCCCCCAGAGGAACTCAGGCACTAAGCAAGTAAGCTGCAAATTATGTTTTAAGGCTGCATATTTTATTTAAATTAAACTTCTGGTCTCAGGCAAATATTAAATACCAGAATACTTATATCAAGAGTTCTTTTCAGGTTGTTTTTTGGTTTGGTGGAGGGTTTTGACATTTTAACTGAAATTAGACACTGTTGCCTTTTTTTTTTTTTTTTGACTTTGAAAACAACTGACTAGGCTAGCAGATAATTTTCCTGTAATTAATTAGAACAGAAGAGGATTATCAACTCTTGTAACTCATTCATAGCAATTCCAAGATCACTCTTGGCAGTTCAGTAATTATTCATATTAACTACAGATGCAATTCCCTTATTTGGCACTTGCTGGAACTGCAAACTGAAAAAGAAGCAAGGCAATGAGCAAAGTAAATAGGTAAAGTACTATGGACTTCTAAAATTTTTATAAAGTGCAATGAATCTTTGGCATCAATCAAGATTGAAAAATGAGAAATATTAGTCCTCTCTCCCCGCCCTGTACTTGAGATTTTGGATCTTTCACTTAACTGCAGAAACTATAATATCCAATGTTTCATATCTGGGAGATAAACTGGCAGCAACTGAGCTTAAAATGAGCCCTCAGCATAAAACAGTGATGCATTTTGAACAACTACAGGCAAGGTTTGTGTGTATTTAATTTATGCACTTTGAGATATTAGGCAGCCTTTTGCAGTTCACATCTTGTAACCAAGTGCACAAGTGAAAAACAGCTGGGCCAGCAATGCTGCAGTAAGTAAGTAAGGACAGCAAGTAACAAAAACGCTGCTTGTGATCCTCCAATCCTCTGTTAATCCAAGTGGTGCTAAAATAGAGATACAAAATAATGCGAGTCTGAGCAGTTTCTGTCAACAAGGGAAGCCTAACAATGGCAGAGGTCTCAGAGTAGTGATACACTGTGTTCAACTTAGGTTTTCAAGGTTTACTGGAGAAATAATGTTTTAGCAGTCCAAGTGACCTGGAGCATAAAAACACAGATATATAAATGTATCCAGTCAGGCCGAGAACGCTGGCATTACATTTTTTTACAAGGTGAAAACTCAATAAATAGGGAAAGGAACTAACACATGGTTCTCAACACCACCTAAGACAACAAGAAAAGGTAATGACCATGGAAAATGTGAATAATTTCACCCAGTGGTGCTGGACAAACTGCTTGGCTATAATTCAGGGAAGATTACTGTTTGGTTAGATGCACTAAAGTTGAAATAACACCTACAACTAATCCATACTTTCCCTTTCCCTGCTTAGTATGGAGATTCCTGCAATAGTCCTGATTTTATGGAACTATATTTCTTTCTCTGTGAACAGCAAGAGACATCACCTTAAATACTGGAGTGGTTTTGAGAAAGTTCTTTCCCGGTCACAAATAATTCACAGATTACTTCTGCTGAAAAGAAAAACTATTCTGCAATAACTATTTTGCAAAGTAATGGAACTAGGCAGACACTGGAAGAATATGACAAGATATATTTGTTTGAATCATGTCGAGAAAATGTCAAAGATCTTGAATAAAAAGGAGATCACTCAAATAGCAGCATTTAAATGACAGAGAAACCCTATTGAAATATTCTATATTAAAACTGAAATAATTATAATTTTCCAATCAGGGAATATATTAAAATATTACATTCTCTACTAAAGTTTCCTAAAGCTTTAAAAACATATACAGAAAGCAAAGATTAAGGGGAAAACGCTCATTTATATAAAATAGTTGGGGTTTGTAAAGTATCCCAAATATCACAAGTAAAAACAAAAGAACTTCCAAATATCCAGATAATTCTGAATCATTTTAAATTCAGTAAAAAGCAGTTGTCATGTTTTGGCATATATAATGGGATTTATAGCAAGACACACAAAAAAAACACCTAATGATGAGCCTAGGTCAGTGACCTTGTAAGGTCAGTAGCCTGCCAACAGATAATTTATTTACTTTACAACATAGTTGGCTGCAAGAAATTTTTGATAAATATAAAAACAATTCCAAATGACCAATTCATGCTCTTAATCAAACAAGATTTCCACATTCTGCAATCCCACTCTGACCACATCAAATTCCTTTCACTGTTGTGTGCTCCCATAGATCTGTAGTTAACCCTGATTTCTGTCAGCCTTGGTTTGAGAATTGTTCCCAGATGAAACAAGGACAACCAAATCAAAAGTGCTAAAGCTGGTGTTCTACACGTGATGGAGCTTTGATTAAAGGCTTGCCAATGCTGACGAGCAAAGGCACAGGACACAAAATCATTTCTCCCATACAAATCAATTTCTTCCATTTCCTCCATAGCTGCCCACCTTCTCCTCCCCCAGTCTACACACATGCATTTTACAGCCATTATTGTTTGTTTCCCTAAGAAATGATCTGATAAAGTAAAATGCCCATGACCTTGGTGACCCACTGCTACTGAAACACAGACCAGTAAAATGAGTTTGTGTCAGCACCACTTCTTTCCCAACCAACAGTTATAATTTGCCAGAAACCTTTAACAGCCACGCAGTTCCATTGGAATTGAGTCTGTAACTTCCTTTTTTACATTTCTTAGGCAAATCATCGAGATCCAAACGCCTGCTGTTACCCTGAAGAACAGTTAAGTGCAGGCCAAGAACAAAGCAATTGTGTTTCCAAGGCTGTGCAGAGTCCCCGTGTGAGCACTGATTGCTGCAGCCTGTCACCTCCTGGTGATATGAGAAACAAGCTGCACAGCAAAGCAAACCACACAAATACGGCTCTGATGCACGGGGGTTTAACTAAAAAGATTGTGATACTCTACTTAAACTGCAATAGGCCCTAACAATGAGAACATTTAAACAGCTGTTAATGTCCACATGTGGTCACACATCAAAATCTCAGAAAACTCATAAGCGTTGACTAGCAAGTCAGATTTTATAACTTCAATAATACAGGTCAAACAGCCCAATTTTAGGAGACTTCTTCATATTTAAAAACACTTTTCATTCCACATCAGTTTTTTAAACACAAACTAGTACTTATAACAAACTCTTGCAGTCCAGCATTTTACCACAAGAAAGACGTCAATGTATTACAGGGTTCTCAGATTTGCAATATACAAAACTGAGAGTAAATTTAACCTTAAACCCTAACTGGCAGCTGACTGCCTCCTCTGAGAGACTCTCTACACCTTCTGAATTCTGTTGTCATAACTCAGATCAAGCTGAACTCAAGACTCATCCCAAATTCTTTTGCAGGTAACAAAAAAAAAGCTATACTCCCCAGTGACCAACCAAAGGATTTCCCACCACATCAATTAGCAATATGAATTCCACCCAGATGAGTATATTTAGGTGCATGGTGAGATCATTAACCTGATTATGCCACCCTGCTTTGTTTTCAAGCTTCCCATTAATCTGTTGCTAATAGATACAGGTGCCAGAATTATTGCCAGCTAAAGCTTTTCCTTAGAATAGAAATAATTTGTGGTGCTGCCATTCATCACTCACGTTTCTGAGGTGCCTTTTGTGGTAACATGTGGAAGGCATTACAAACAATTTGTACCTCCATGGAAGGGAGTGCCAGTGCTTCTGGTTGCCTGCCTGTCCCCATCTGTGGAGCTGGCTCATTCCAGAGCCCTGTTGTTTAGGTAATATCTCCTGACAGAGTAGAGGATCCTGGATTTTAGGCTGTGAGCCCTGTGGCCTTCTCCAGAGGAAATCCTCCTTCCCCTACACTAACCTGTTTAAACTTACAGAACTTACACACAGTGTGAAAAGCCTTTGGTGTGCAGCCCTGCCTGGAGGGACCTGGTAGCAAGAGTGATAAAACACAGCAGCACTAAGGACTAGTCTCTAGCTTGGTGAAAAATGCTCATTTATTTATCCACGTTGTGCCACAGGGACACTGATGAGGACATGGACCTTGGATGATCTGGCTTGCAGTTTAAGTAAGAATATCACAATCTTTTAGTCAAAACCCCGTTCATTAGAGCTGCATTTGTGTGGTTTTCTTTGCTGTGCAGCTTGTTTCTCATATCACCAGGGAGCAGCTCAGCCAGAGCTCTCTGCAGGCAGCACAGAACCTTGCAGAGCCCCACTACTCAAAGCTGTCACAAAACAGTTTCCAAAACTTCTCCCCTATCACAGGCATCCTCTCCTGCCTCAAAGCACAATCCAATATTAACTAATTAAGACTGGACACTTCATCTGGCCTCATGACTCACTATAACCCAGCCTAATTAATTTTATTTGCACTTCCTTGATGGTTTTAGTACAAGCAGACAGTATTCTCTGGACACATTCTTTTCTTCAAGTCCTGCCACAAGTGTCTGCTAGCTATTTCTTTTTATTACTAATGGTTCTAAGCAACACCTTGAGGCAAAATCTTGATTAGCATGTTAATTAGGAAATTCCTAGCAGGCACTTTGGGTGACAGCTCACTCCCAATCACCAAGAATAAAAAAACGTGTTGAGATTGAGACATCAGGCTGAATTACAGAGATGGACGCACTGGAAATGCTGTCAAACAAATAAAAGTCCCAGCTCCTTTCCCCAGGTTCCAGAGTGCAGGCCCCTAAAAAGCAAACTCCTGTACAAAGCAGCCAAGCCCTGGCTCCCCAGGCTGCCTCCTGTGGCTCTTGGAATTCCTTTAATTTCTTTACAGACACAGAGCTGGGGGCTTTGAAGAGCCAGGTTAATCCAGAGCTCTGAGCATCTCCTTGC
Source organism: Argya squamiceps (assembly GCA_037834095.1). NCBI lineage: Eukaryota > Metazoa > Chordata > Aves > Passeriformes > Leiothrichidae > Argya > Argya squamiceps. The sequence goes on from JBBMKD010000194.1 coordinate 13,945,857, forward strand.
CAGCTCAGACCTGGTCCAGGCTGCAGCTCAGGGAAGGTTATGGGAATATTTCCAGGGAGTGTTGCAGGCTGATTAATGTCCAAAAGGTCAGATTATGAAACAAGCATTATCTGCTTCTCTGGCAATTACCTCTCACACAAAAATATTTCTCTCCTCTGCTTCCCCCTTATCCTTTCAAAACAAACATAGGGCTGAAAATTAAACTAGTCCCATACTGCTCTAAGTACTGTTTATGTACCCTTAAATATATATATATATATGCCTTTAGAATTTTCCACACTGCTGTTGTGGAGCTAAACTTCATTCAGTAAAAACCCCCTACACTAACATCAGTGATGAAACACATCTGCAAGAACCAATCTCCAGCTGAATGAAGAATGCTGATTTTTTTATTCTACATTGGTTATTGAGAAAGGGAAAGTGCCCATCATTGGTCTCGGTTGAATTATTTTTCTTTTCAATAAGATTTTTTAAAATATGAATGAATTTTAAAGCTCAGTTCTTTCATTCAGTTTCCTACTGAACAGTGCTGTAATCTAGAGTAGTTTTCTATTAAGAAAAGTAATGGTGAAGAGGTAGCAAAGTTGGTCCTGAAGCCTGCAGCAGAATTCTCAGCCTCACAGAAAGATGTTCCCACAAAGCAAGAGCAGGTCTTCAATAAATTGTTTAAGAAATTCTTGTAGCACTGTTAATTACATGTATGTGTGGTATTACTTACATAGATGCTACAAGATGTGAAGATGTAAAGTCAATGGAAATTTGGAAGTCTAGGAAAAAGAAAATACCAAGAAAAATGGAAAATCTCCAATCCTATTTGATTAAGAGAAAGGAAACTGGATTATATCTACATTAGTTATTTTCTTTTTTAAAAGTAGTATTTAATTACCTTTTCAAGAGTGAAAAATGTATTATGCATAATTTATTTATTGAACAGAAAATACTACTGGGCAGGTCTGTGTAATAAATACCTGTGTGTTGTTTACATTAGAATAATGACAAATATAGGCAATTTTTGAGACAGAGCTGTTCTGTGTATTTACATTAACGGTATTTACACTTACTGTTTGCTTGTAAACATTTCTAAAGTAGGAAAAACTAACACAGCAGAAGTACAAAACATCAATATCATTGACTTTTTACCAGAAAGGTATTTACATACAGCTTCTGATGTGTACCCCCTATAAAAACCACATCTCCTTAATGCAGATGCAAAGGAAAAGTATGTTTTGTAGAGGTAAAAAGCAGAAAACGAATGCAAAATTCCACATATTCATTGAAACACAGCTCCAGGGGATATAGAAATACATGGGATACAAGCAATGAACCTCTATACTGACATAAATTTGAAATAAAAATAACATAATTTGAAATCCTAATTAATTTTAGACTGCATCTAAACTGTAATGTAGCAGAAGTATAATTTCAACACTGAGGATTCTGTCATTACTTATTCAAAGTATTGCCCAAAACATCATTTTTCATCCCTCTGCAACTCCCCAGGTTTCCAGATTTTCCTTATTTTTCCTCAGGGTAGAGAATAAAACAAATGACAGCAAAAGACACTTCCTCCTCTACTACCAAAGCCTGAGCAACCTGCATTAAAAAAAGAGAAGTATGGTTTTGTCCTTAAGAGTTTGTTCTTGTTTTCTTGATCTCAGATTTCTGTCTGGAACGTGGAAAATGGAAGGGTACTTTATTCAGATTACTAATGTCTTGCCTTTGATAAACTTGATGGGAAACCACAAGAAAAAAGGCAGGTGGAATAATGCCTTTCTTGAAGGCAAGAGGAAAGAGTGGAACCTAAATTTCACCCAGCCTATTCATTCATTTATATGTTGCAATTCTTAACAAAGTGGGTTTTTTTTTTTTCAAGTTGTGCTTCACATGCTCTTTGTAAGAGCAGCCTATTAGTGTCAAACCTTAATAGCATCAAATTAGGTGATGTGAGCACTCAGGCCCTTAAGCCAAGTATATTTTTATTGTGGCAAGGATGAGTGTGTGGAATGAATCACACAGCCCCAAAGCACACTGGCAATCTTGGCTTTATCTGGTCTGTTGTGCTGCTGTGCTGAGGAGGGAAAATAAGATAAAATTTTTGATATTTGTGGCCCAGAAGCACAGAACAGCCAGGTGACCCCACCCCTGATGCTGTTTTACACCACAACAACACAGACTCTGAACTTCAGGAGGCTGAAAATGAGTCCTTCACTTTTGGGATGTGTCTCCCTTTTATACTATTCTACACAGACCAGTTGGATTGGTGACACAAAGACAAAACTCTTCACTCACATTGGTCAGAGCAGAGGGACATCAAGAAGTCCCTCCTAGGAAAAGGAATGAATAACAAAGTTACA
>JBBMKD010000194.1:13948310-13982223 GCA_037834095.1 Argya squamiceps
AGTTACAAAACCATTTCTCCTGTTTACAGAAAATTCCCTGGGAAAAGAATTTCAGAAAACCAAAACATCTCAGGCACAAAACCAGGGCTACATACCCCTGTCAGGGAGATTTGGGCTCTGAATGTGCCTGTGAGCACCAAGGAGCCAAAGTGAGGAGAGTGCCTGGGACCCATCTGATTTTACAGAGAACATTCACCATGTCTTGTTCCAATACCTGCCTTGGGTCGAATTCAAACCCCACAGAAACAGGTGAAAATCTCCTACTGGCTTCAACGGGCTTTGGTAAAGGAGAACATTGCCTCCAGCCTGATGTCCTGTTGGGAGTAGAGTGAATTATCCTGTAGTTCAGGATTCCTGGAGATTTCACCTTGTTTCAGTATTTGATTTACATAGGAACATGTGGATGAGAGCACTGTCATCATCCCCTCAGGATGGGGATTATTTTTCTCTATATTTTAAGGATCTCAAAACCAGCCTCCTTTCACCAACAAGGTTAATAAGTACCCACGTTCCACAAATTTTGTACTTAAAAGATGCAAGTGAAGGAATGATGGTAACATTTTACATAGACAGCAACATAAGGCTGCAGCACGTTTAGACAGTATCCTCATTTGGATTTAATTAGTACAGGGAGAAGGGAAAAATCCTGATTCCTTGACAGCACTAGATAATACATAAGGACAATCATGTTTGTCAAGGCACATTTTCATTTGTAGCCAGCGACTTGCAGTTATTTGAATACACTGCTAATTAGTACACATTATGAAATAAATGTCAGCATGAGACAGACTGTGTGATTGCTGAGACTGGATCAATAAAATGCACCTACTTAAATTTTAGGAAAGTATGTCTTTTAACTTAAGTACAACTTTGATGAAATTGTATAATAAAGAATATTCTTTAATTGTCACTGTAGCTGTTAGTGGTCCTATAGCATTAAATATTGGTAATGTCCTTGACTTTGTTCTGTAGAAAATTTAAGAATTAGCCTTTGTGTTGCTGCAGACCAGCTTCAGAAGCCTATTGAAGTTCTCTTCCTTGTTGGCATATGTACCTTGTTCTGTTTTCTATAATTACCATGCCTCTAGTATACACTCAAATACACTAGAGACAAGAGTAGAAAACATAAAATATTTAATACTAAAGCTTCAAGGTGAGCACACACACAGGGATATGCATAAATCCCCTGCTTCTTATTAAAAACCCCCACCTACATTGTTATTTCAGACTGAGCACCTACAGAAGAACATTTCCTTACATCTTAGCAATGCTACAGGGACCATAAGCAAAAAAAACCCAAACAAAAACATCAACAAAACCCACCACACACCACAAAACAAATAAACATTAAAGTTACCTTCCAATTTCAACCTTACCTAGAGCAGATGCAGCAAAATTCATATTTCCTATGCATGGGTCTCTTGCCTGTCATTAAAAGGCAGCACAATATTTCAGCAAGCTTCAGATCACATTTTTCTCTCAGGATATTGTAAGATATTAACAGCGATTAAGAAGCCCCCAGCCAGGTGCAATTTGTGCCAGGGCTGACAGAAAAGCAGCTGCCCATCCAGAGCCAGCAGTGGTGGGTTTGAGGCCCTGGTGTTTGCTCTGTCCAGCAGATATTGAATGAACAGCCATTAATTACATATTTATGCCAGGGTTCTTCCCTGTTGGAATGCAACTCAGTGCATTTCTCTTTGCAGAGAGCACAACAGATTTTAATAGACTAGAGGGAAAGCTAGACCAAGAAATTGTAATTTACTTCTGCCCTTTCATTTGAAAAAAAAAAACATTCTGCAGGAGAAAGCCTGCACAGTGCATAAATTTCAGCAGACTCATGATGGACTTCTTCCATCTTACCAAACCAGGGGGAAAAGAAACTGTTGTGTCCCAATACCTACAAAACCTTGAGGACCTTGAAATGTCTTACTCTACATTTCACCCCCCAAAATTTCTTTTCATTTCTTTCCCATTCATTTGGACAAGAAACCACCCAAGAGCTACCACAACATGAACACTCATCAAACATCATGAGACCCCAAATATTCAGATGATCTTTGCTCTATACTGCCCTTTTACAGGAATGTGTGTTTAATCTGATTCCAAACCATACAACTCCTTGAAATTCAGTGCTTTCAAACTTCTCCCACTGTAAGCAGAGCTTTTTTTGTGAGGAGAACAGGCTCTTCCTCCCAGCCAGGGATCAGGTCTCCACTCTCCAGCTGTCACTCACAGAGCTGCACTGTGGAGCTGTCACTGCAGCAATGTGGGGGCAGAGCAGCCTGGCTGCTGCTCTCCTGACCCTCTGCCAAGCCTGCAGCAGCTTTTCTCAGCACAGCAGATTAACCTGCTGCTCCTGCTCCTTTCAGCCCCTGGCTGCAGCTGCCTTCTTGTCTGTGCCATGAGAAAAAATCTGTAAATCTGTAAATCTGTATTCACTGCAGCCCTGCCTCAGTCAGGGTGGGATTTCACCCCCTCCTCCCCAAAGCAAAGGGCTCTGGAGCTGGGTTCATTTTCACCTGAATTACTGAGATCAAAGGGGACAGGCCTGGATATCCAACTTCATTCCTACTCAGGCATTCATGGCAACAAGCTCAGCTCCCAAATCAACCATGCCGGCACTCCTGGGGAATAAATGAAGTTTCCACAGTTCTCTGTCTGTGCTGGGAGTGCAGGGACAAGGGAATGAAATGAAGTTTCCACATCCCCTGTCTGTGCTGGGAAGGGAGTGACAATCCTCCCATACTGTGGACATCTCAGCAGTAAATTGGGATGCTCTTCCCAAGTTCCCAGCAATATTGTAATGAAAATGCCAATAGATCTATTTTTCTAAGTTACAGCTGGTTGAAGTGGCAGGGAAGTGGTGGTAGAGGAAAAGCTAATTAAGCAAGTAGTGGAGGCATCTTTTACTGCCTCCTACATTAATGCTTCATTAAGGATCTGGAACTGCACTTAGCCTGGAATGATAACAGCATGCACATATTCAATAGACCATAAAGGAGAATATAAAGTGCAGGACAATACAGAACACAGCTTTAAAGGATAATCACCCCTAACATAATCTAATTTTTTTTTACTTTGATTTCAAAATATCAGAAAGGGCAAATCCATATTTTCTTCATTTAACAACCTATAGCCTGGAATGGAGAGGAGTTTCTTTCCTCAAACCATCCTGAGGCAGGTCAAATGGAGAAAGACATGTGTGAAAAACAGTTTTGCTTCCTTGTGATTTGCACACACAGGACCTGGCAGGATGACCATACACACATTTGACATGCTGCCAGTGCTTTTCATTTCCACCTGTAACAGTTCTTTGACAAACAGCAGCCAGAGCAGCAGTGTTTTTTTTACAGAAGATGACTTGGTTATCATGGTTCCATGACAGCTTTCCATAAAAATGAAGCTTGAGTAAAGACACGGTACCAGCCCAAGAGAGCTTCTCCATGGAACTGTTCTCCTTCACATCTGTCAGCTGGAAAGACTTGGGTGCCATTTGTTCACAGCCCACTAAACATTTATAATTTTTCATGGCAAGGTGGCTACTTTGAATACACAGGCTGCACTGTTGGGTAAGACAGACTGCACAGAGCTCTGCTGGATGGACAGCTTCAACCTGTCAGCACATTCTGGGCTTTCTTCAACAAGGAATGAAAAAAGAACTTTCAGGCCTGAAACACACTTGATGTGAAATCCCAGGCACATTCAAATAAAAAAATGGCTTTTATGTGTTTTGTGGAGACTTTCAGATCAACCCTAGCCTGCATGGAAATATTTGTTGCAAACTCTTGACCAAAATAGAATCCACAGGTTTCACTTGCATTCAGAATTCCCCATACTGAATATTTCCTTCTTGTTAATTCTTTACCATGAAGAAAAGCATTAATCTATCAACTATGACCTAAATATTTTGATCAGATTCTGAAATTCAGTAAATTGTCATATAAGACACTGAAAGACCACAAAAAACATCTGCATGTTCCATGGAGAGCAGATAACGAGGGCTGTGAAAAGGAAAGCTTTGAAGCCCTGGCATTTTTCATATTCATTAAAGTCAATATAGGCCCTTGCCTGCTATACCCCACTCCAAGGCAACATAACATATCTTCTAGTGAGCAAGATTTGCATTCAAATCACAAGACTGCTCTAAGAAATATCTTGGAGCAAAAATTAAAATGCTGATCAATCCCCTGTTAATATAGGACAGATCATTTCTAAGCTGTCCTGCCATTTTTTTCTTGTGTAGTTTCCATTTTCTTCCTCACAGGAGCAAATGAGCCACAGAACCATCACTTGAGGAACTGGAACCTGCAGGAGTGCAACAAGGAGAGGAAGGGCTGCAGCCTCATTCCTCCCAGCCTGCTCTCTTACAGACAGGGAGATACATAACACTTTTGTTCTGCTCTCTGGGAACAGAAATTAGTGTTCTCCAGAGCTGAGCTGGCTGGAAAAGGGAAGGATTCTCACTAAGTGGCACACAGGAGCTGAATCACCTGCTGGGGCTGTGTGGGGTAGAAGCTGACAAAGAAAGGTCTGAATCTCTGCTCTAATATTTTGTCAGAACAAAAATTGAACAAAAGTCCAATACAGCAAAGCTGTGACCTGCCAGCTCAGAGACAAAACAGTGAAACCAGACCCTCAGTTCATGACCCCAGTGGGCAAACCTCCTCCAGACCTGCTCTCAGAGCAAGCAGCTTTCAGTGCCAGCTCTGGAGACAGCAGCTCTGTGTGACCTCACAGCTCCTCTGTAAAAAGTCTCTTTCCTCCCTGCACTCAGGGTCTGACAGCACGTCTGCTCCTGACTCTCCCAGCTGTGTCCTGGCTTGCCCTTTTGCTCAGGGTCTGTGCTGAGTGAATCTGTCTCCCACCAGCTGTGATAAAGCACCAGAGAGTTTCCCATGTGGAATGCATGGCTGGGGGAGAGATCACCTCAGAGACACAGGCTGAACAGTGCTGGTCAGCCCAGGTGGGGCACACACACCCCAAACCCTGCTCCCTTCTGCCCCATAAGCAAACCAACAAACACAAGGAGCCCTCATGGCAGAAACAAAGGGAACAGGGTGTCTGCAAGAACCCCTCACATCGATACCAATGCCCAGCCAGGACCTTTGGTGCTCTGTATTCTTGTCTGGCCTCTCCTCTTGCCAGGACAGGGGTTTAATTGCACACAATTGCATGCCAGGAGCCATGCTGCCAACCCCCTAGAACGTGGCAAAGGCTTTAGAGCTCAGCTTTGACACCACCAGCAGCAGCTTTGACACATTAGAGGATCTCCAGCCAGCAGTGCCTGAGCAAAGGCTCATTCCTCACAGCACAGTTCTGCTGCAGACATCTCTGAACACAACCACACGTGTCCAGAGCAGAGCAGGACTTGGTACAGGCATGCACAAGGACAGGTCTTTAACACTGGGCAGTGACATCACCCAGATGTCCCTTATCACCATCGTGAAATTCATCTGTAAAGACAGAGGCCCAAAGACAGAGGTCCCTGTGGTTGTGGGAATTGTGCTACACAGATGCTGCTCCATGCTGCCTCAATCCTTTTGTTGGTCTGTAATGTGCCTTTGTTCCTCCACACGCTCCAGAACAGAAATGAACAGCTGGTGATTGTCTCCAAGTTTACATCTAGCTTTTATTTAAAAACTTCACAGCCCCTCCAACCTTCCCAGCAGGCTGAAGCACAGAGTGAGATTCCTTATTTACAATGTGCATTCCTCCTGTGCTTCCCCACAGGGCATTCTGAGCCCAGGTTGCTCAGACTCTCTCCAAATTTATTCCCCAGTGTCCTTGTTTTCCTGCAGGATGTACTTAGAAAGCATCCAAGTGGACCACTAACAGATGGCCTGCTCTGACTTCAGACACTTGTAGAGCCAGGTGTTGCCATATTGAGGCTATTACAGATAATTCAATCCATGCCATGATGCTTTTTGAGATGCTAATGCTCACTCTGATTTAAACTGCAGCAACATGAATTTTTTAAAAACCATATGCTGTCACTGTTGTATAGATAAGGCCAACTATTCAAATTGCTTGGCTCTAAATAGGCATAACCTCAAAGGAAACCCACAGAAAAAGATGATTTGCATTACTATGAACCATGGTCTGCAGGTAGATCTTTTACACTGAAGTTTATTGCTGATGAATTGAAAATCCCTAACAAGACTGATCTTCTGCCCTGAGATTTCATTTGACTGCTAGAGAGACCCCAAAGCTGTCAGGCAGCTCCTCATAAAATCTGTTGTGAGCAGTTTGTAACGCTGCATACACTGGAAATGTATATCAATACATTGCACAGACATCCCACAGACAACTGCACCAAAAATCAGCTTTATTCAGTGTGCCTGTATGATAACACAATCATCCCAGGGCAGGGAAACAAACACAGCTTTTCCCAGAGCATGAATGGGGAACCCTCACACACAGTGGCATTAGGAACCTCTAATAAGCTAACTTCAGCATTTAGATTCCCTGGGATGAAAGGGGACTGAAAAAGAGAACTTGGTGCCTTTTCCTTCAGTCCTTCCCTGTCCATTTCCCTGGAAAGTTCCTGGAATTTACCATCCCCAAGGTCCTGCCCCTGGAAAGCTCCTGGAATTTGCCATCCTTAACATCCTGCCCCTAGAAAGTTCCTGGAATTTGCCATCCCCAAGATCGTGCTCCTGGAAAGTTCCTGGAATTTGCCATCCCTAAGACCCTGCCCCTGGAAAGCTCCTGGAATTTACCATCCCCAAGATTCTGCAAGGTCATAAGAAAGCAAAAAGTTTATCCATGTTTAGTTGAGACCTCAGCAAGTGCACCTCCAGAATCCAACAGGACCGAGGAGGAACCAGGACATTCATTGTAATTTTCTTTGCCATTCAGACAGAGCCAAGTTTTCTCCAAAGTGCAATTCCTGCCCCAAGGTTTGACTGGAGGATTTCCATGAGCACCTCTCTCAGGAGCACAGAGATGTGCTGCACTGCACACTGTGCTGCTTGGTTTTCAGCCCTCTGAACAAAATATCAGCATTTAGAATTCCATTTGGGAGAGGAATTGAAAGCCAGCAGAGATGCCTGGGGCCAGCAGCATCTCCAGCAGGAGGTTTTTAGCTGCAGCCAGGGCTCCTGACCATGCCATATTTGCTCTACAGCATTCAGTGCCTCTGTGTCACTGTATCAAGCTGCCTCATTACAAGGCAATTTCTGGCTGACAAAAAAGGGTGTTTCAGTCAGTGCTTTGTAGCCCCTGTCCTTGATGCAAATATATTAAAATGCAAAATATAAAAGAATATTAAAATATAAAAAATATTTAAACATAAAAATGTTAAAACATAAACATATTAAAACATAAAAATATTAAATATATTTTATAATAAATTAATGCATAAATAAATATATATAAACTATTATTATGTCACAATGTGGAAGACCAGAAGCAGAAAATAAAAACAACCTTGTAAATGAATTATGAAAGCGAGAACTTATGAAATTACTCAAACAAAATATTCAGAGGGTCAGTGGGATTCACACCTTTGTTTTGCTTTGGCTGTAGGATTTTTGTCCATCAGTCCTGCTCCCCTCCCACACGTGCAGGATGGGATGGAGCAGCTTTTCCTTTTTTCTGGCAGCCAGGGGCGCCAGTGCTGCCAGCCCTGACAGCAGCAGGACCACAGCAATTCCAGTTTGCTCCACAGTGGCACAAACTGAGATCCTCCCCCATGCTCTGCCTCTGCTTCTCACTCTGCTCCTCTTTTTCCCAGCCCTCTCTGCCCACTGCAGGTTTGACCCTGGCACATTCCCCATCTCCCTAGGCTTTGCAGGCAGAAAATAAACTGAATCCACAGCCTTTAACAACTTCTCCAATCCGTGCCCCATTATGGGAATCCTGAGCAGCCCCTCCAGGCCACCCTTCAGCCCATTTCACAGCCCTGAAAATCACATCAAGCAAGCAGAGAAAATTTGGCCCATTAAAAATAATAATTCAGTTAGAGATAGGCAATATCACAGAAAAAATATTCCCAATTGTTAATTTTTGCTCTGGCTGTGTTATGTTAGCTAACTGAAATTTAATTGCTGAAAGGGTTATAAGAGCCTAGAAACAGACCTAGCATCTGTCTTTTTTTAATGTCTCAATTATCACCACAGTAATTTAGTGGCACTGTGTAAGAGAATCACCATTGACATGCTAATGAATGGCACCGTGCTCATGTACATTAGCTCTATTTTTAAGAGGTTATAGGTTGAAGACAGACATTTTATGCTTCAGATATCACTGAGGCAAGCCGTGTCACATTTATCTCGTTTTGCTTTCACAACTCAAATTGCTTATCTTAAAAATACTCACTGAACAGTGAGCTGCAAATGGGTTAAACTGTGGTCAATTACAATTATGTACTTGCTTCTTTAGACCAAGAGAGGTAACAAAAATCCTTTCAACCCATTTATTACTTAATTTGTATGTCAACATCTAGTTGTTGACATTTTCTTCAATTTATTTTGTGGGATATTTTTCCCCATAAGTAGTTATGTCCTTTACTATTAGCTTTTTAATTGAAGAGCCTTGCTTTATTAGGTTTTACATCATTTTCTCATTTTGCTGAACCAAATTTACTTATCAATATTATTCTTTCATTTATCCCGCAGCAACTGTGTTGCTAACTACAGAGTCCCAAATCTATTGCATCCAAATGATCACAGCAATTTCCATAATAAGAGATGCAATGATGTTCACTGAGATATTTATCTGCAAACGTTTCAGCATATTGTGTATGAATTCCTACAGACAAGTGATGAGGGGTTGACTTCACAGGCACAATGGAACAGCTTTTTGAGAGCAGCTAAATGCTGGTGTTAGCATCAGAATTGATTTTGCATGGAAAGCTGCATCCTGACAATAACGTGAAAGGATTTCTCACTTCAGCAAATGCACCACAAGAGTGGAGAACAACCCCGTGATATTTATTATTAGCATCTATTTAAGAAACTTTTAAAAAATCAGTTTATTCTATCCTCATAAGCATTGCCAGCAGTTCCTCTGCACAGGCCCGTTGTGCCTTGAAGGACGAAGGAGGGAGGCCAGGCTGAAAAACAACTTTAGGTGTGAGAACTCAGTGATGCTCAGAGGAACTCTCCGGGCTTTTAGTCCCACCCACATAACGAGAGGATGCTTCAAGTTGTACTATCAAAATATATATATATATAAAATTAAGTTTTTAAATCTTATTGTTGGCACCACAATCGCTACAGAGCGTTTCGTGGCCAGGCATATCGCAGGATGCCCCGGCTCCGCTGGAATTCCTGGAATTCCATGGAAAAGCTGGAATCGCATCCCGGATTCCCGCAGCCGGGGCCGTCCCGCCCTCTGCTGTCCGCAGCAGCGCCCGCATCCACTATCCTGGGTTTAAAAAATAATAAATCGATCACGGAAGTCTCTAATTCCATGAACACTTCTCAGGTGGTCTTTTTTTTGGGTTGGGGTTTTTTTGTGCTTTTGTTTGTTTGGTTTTGAGGTTTTGGTTTTTGTTTTTATTTTTTCCCATGTGATGTTTAATTCTTTCCTGTTGGGATTGTTGCCTCCATCCCCTTGGTGGAGAAGGAGAGAATCCAAACCTGGGATTCTCAGCTGGGACAGGCAGCCAAATGCTGCTCTTGATTCCTCTGCCACCCATCATGTCTCACAGGAAAATATGACAATATGTGGCTTTATTCTTCTCCTGCCTGAAATATTTCCCTGGCCAAGTGCCAGGCTGTCCCTTTGTGGCTGGGCTGCTGCCTTGTAGGAAAGCTGCCACTAATTAGCTTTGTAATCACAGTGAGACAGGCAATGAAGGTGAAGGGGGAAAAAAAATGGTCATTCCATGGAAAAAGTGGTCATTCCATTAACTCTTCCTAATCTGCCATCACAGAAGCTTATAAATTGTCTCACAGTTACAATTATCAGCCATAAAGCAGATGAAATTCTGTCAGGCAACTCGTGACATCTATCTCAGTGCAAACCCTGCAGGTGCTCAGTTTATCCCCCCGTGTGCTCTGCCTGCCCTCTGCCACCCTGACAAACACATCCAAGGGGGGACCACAGGGGAATCGTGGCAGACACTTCCCCTCCTCTCCCACACTGCTTTTTGTTAGCCAAAGGACATAATTTGCAGAATAAATTACGACTATGAAATAAGGAAAAAGCTGCCTAGATCTGCTTAGGGCACAGCCTAGTGAATATTTTCTCCTTAGTGCCCTGTTGATTGCTTGAAGGTGAGCTTGTAATACACTCACTGTTTATAACCATGGCTTATATTTGCTCATGTTACTCTTTATTAACCCACTGCAAGTGTGAGGAGCTTGATATCAATCATTAGAGGGACTGCAGCCATCCTCATGCAATTTAAACCTGAGGGGTAATACATGGCCCTTAAAAGAAAAACTAATTATTGCAGGAGGAGTGCAATCTAACTGTAGGTATCTGTAACTGGAGACTTTGAGAGACAGGACAGAGAATAGCAATGAAATTAACTGTGATCCATGCAATGTTGATCTGGAAAATTATGGATGGCACAGCTGACTGCAACTTCTTTAAGGGTCTTCCCACCCACATCTTTGAAGGTTAGACTGAATATTCATTATGGTCACCTTTAACCGTCTGGTTAAAGGTCCTCATCCTGCTTAATTGATGTCAACATGCAGCTCTAACCAGGAGAGGAACTTTTCCCCTCTGGGTGACTGATTGGGATTTTACATAGGTCAAGAAGAAATGAAAATCCACACAAACATTCCAAGCTTCAAGCAATAATCTCATGTTCTAGAAGAAATAAATCACTGACAGGTGTCTGGCTAAATTAAGTTCAAGGTCTCCTTGAACATTCAGACATTTAAAACCAAACTAAATCCAAATCATTGAAGCAGAGATGATCCCCAGTGGGAGGTTGGCAGGGGGCTGCAGCCCCTGGTGCCTTCAGACCCCAGAGCCTTCACCATGGAAGTCACCAGATATTCCACATAAGACTAAAATTTAAATGTGCACATGTCATTATCTTCAGGTCAGAATGGAACTGGTTTATCTTTCACCAGACAGTAGGGGAAAGAGGCAAAATTTCTGTGGGTTATGCTTTAACTCATTCTGCAGTCCAAACTAACAAAAGTCCATCCCAATATTCAAAATATTCTTGTTCGGTTTAACCTTAAATACCCCAGCCAGCTGTATCCAAGTTGAAACAAGCTGTCATTATGTCTGTGAAGGCAGGCTTATTCTGCACTAAAAGTTTTGAATATTCTCCTACTGTGATTTCATCTTGGACCAGCTGATATTACTACAGAAACACAGACATTTTCAGGCACAAAAGTTATCTCCAAATCTGAAAAAGAAGCAGCTATCCAAATTGATGAAGGGTTTGTGTGCCAAAATACGCCCATCACTTTTCAACCATATTGCATTTTAATTTGTATCTTTATTTTTAACCCCATTTATTATCTTAGATCATAATAAGCAACTCTTCTGTTATAACAATTTCTCTTTATATAGATCTGGCATATCAGATGTCTCATGGATAAACAGCAAACAACTTCATGTGTTTCCATGAGTTTTCAGGATTATGCAGTGTTGGGATTCTAGAAACTTAGATTTTGAAATTTTGGTATATATTAATATATATGGAGCAATCTGGAGGATTTAAGGTGTTGTCTAAGTCCTTCTTCTTCACCTTTTTCTTCTTGGTTTTGTATGTTTTTTTTCTAATTGGGTGAAAAAGGACTGGGATCTCTGTACCCACCCCTGGAACACAACAGCCTCACTGCAGGATTTAGTTCATCCTCCCCACTGCAACAGGGGCTCCCCGCGAGTGCAAGAAAAGAGGACAAGAATGGGGCAAGCAATGGAATAAAAGCCACAGAATCCTTAAGGCTGGAAAAGGTTTTCAGGATCTTCAAGTCCATCCTTTGACTGAAGAGCCACACCCACTAAAGCAGAACTTTCACACAATCACAGAATCACCAGGTTGGAAGAGACTTCCAAGATCATCAAGTCCAACCCAGCCCTAACACCTCAATTTAACTATGGCACCAAGAGCCACATCCAGTCTTTGTTTAAACACATCCAGGGATGGTGACTCCATCACCTCCCCGGGCAGGGCAGGCCAATGCTTTATCACCCTTTCTGTAAAAAACTTTTTCCTAATATCCAACCTATATTCCCCTTGGTGCAGCCTGAGACTGTGTCGTCTCATTCTGTCAGTGCTGCCTGGAGAGAGACCAACCCCACATGAGCACAGCCACCTTTCAGGGAGTTGTAGATAGTGATAAGGTCACCTCTGAGTCTCCTTTTCTCCAGGATAAACAACCCCAGCTCCCTCAGCTCCCCCTCACAGGGTTTGTGTCCCAAGCCCTCAGCAGCCTCACTGCCCTTGAAGTGCCCTGAGCAGCTGCCCCAGTGCTGAACCACCCCTCCAGGGAAGAGCTTTCCTTTGCAGCCCTCACACCTGCAAGGATGTGAACTCATCCTGAACACCTACTGATCCACCCACTGGTGACATTTCAGATGACTGATTTATTGTTGCTCAGGTGGGAAGAAGCAGCAGGTACAAACTGGCACCACTGAGGAACACAAAATGTTCTTCAGCACCGGTAAATGCATTGAGGCACTACATGTACCAAAGGCAAGGGATATCATGTGTTATTTTTCTGTCAAAGCAACCAAGTTGAAATAATTCCACCTAAATCATATTTCCTGGCTGCAGAGTGGGTTCAGGCTTTTTCATGCAGTTCTTTGTGGGGAAAAAAGGTTTTTATAGCATGTTCTGGCATCCTGGCATCCATTTATTAATACAGTACACAATCCTTCTAAAGGGCAGAAAACATGTGAGGAATCCAAATAATTTAATCATTTTGCTCTGAAATAGGCTTTCTCTCTAAGTTCTGTCTCTAATTAAACTAGGTAATTCTAATTTTAGAAAGAAAAATAAAAAATTTCTAAGATAGGAGCTACACATAACAAAACCAAAACAACCATTGTTAAGATGACACTAAGCTGAAGTTTTTTAAAAAATTGCATTTTTAGATGTTAGCCATCAGAATTTAAAACAAAAAAAAAAAAATCAAAATAATACAAATTGCAAGAAAGAAACAAAACCCCCAAGCAAACTCAAACTCAAACAAAACTATGGACCCAAGAACCAAACTCACAATTCCTGGAAATGAAGAGAAACAGTCCATAGCTCAAATTGCATAAAGCATCATGTCTTTGCCATATTTGCCATATCCACTCCTTATGCAGTGAAATGCCTCTGAGCTCTTCAAAAGCAAAAGTTGGCATGTGCAAACCAAGACATATGGGGAACATGATCTCTTGCCTAGGGTTCACCACATACATTGGAGACAGAGCTTTGGGCTGCATCCAGATTTGTCCCATCATCCAATTCAGTCTTCTTCCCACCAAGTGACATTATTCATTACATTACAAATGTAATTTATTCTGTCCATTACAAACATTGCATCAGTCCCTGGAAATTCATCAATGTGCTTGTCCAATAAAATGCACGTTCCACAAAACTAGGTGTTGCACACAGAGCAGCCACCTTTGACTTGCACACTGCTGCAGCTGGGAGACATTTCCAGCTCCACATGAACCCCTTGTAGCATTGCCTAAATGGAACAGAGACTGCTCTGTGAACAACAGCAAGATCAGGCTCCTGTAGCTCTCTAATTAGTGTTAATTTCTGCATACTAATTGGGAGAATGCCAGTAAAGAATCAGTAGGCCTACTCCGGTAGAGAGTCAGTAAAATACTTCAGAGGAAAACTGGAGCTGTGCCTCTTTGAAATCAGTTGAAATTTGTTGCTAGGCTTTTCATTCTGCTCAGCAGTGAGTAGCAAAGTGGTAAATGATATCTCAATACGAATTCACAGAAGTCTCCATGCTCTGGAATACTCTCTGTTCCCACTGCAGTTGAGGAGCCTTTTACAGGGTCTGTGCCCTGTAAAATGTCCATCAGATGTCCATCAGTCCCATCTCAGCTGCTGTCCAAGGGCAGCTTGCTGGAGCCACTGTTTCATCCACCTTGTAAGGCTCAGAACAAGGAACTAGCGAAAATTACTGTGTGGCTTTGAAGGGTTATCCAAAACCTAAACTAAACCATGTTAATTGCCAGAGACCGGGGAAATACAACAGAACTAAACTCAGATTAGCAGAGATTAGACTACAAACCGCAGATTAGAAATTGGGCTGGGAGGGGAACAGATCCAGAGCAGCCCTGCAGAAAAGGGCTTGGGGGTGCTGGTGGATGAGAGGCTGGGCATGACCCAGCCATGGGCACTCACAGCCCTGAAAGCCCCAAATGTGTCCTGAGCTGCAGAAAAACTGCAGGGAGTGAGGGGATTCTGCCCCTCCAGACTCATGAGCCCCCAGCTGCAGTGCTGCAGCCAACTCTGGGGTCACAGCACAGCAAGGACACAGAGCAAATCCAGAGGAGGCTGTGAAGGGGATCAGGGGTGCCCTAATTGCAGCCTTCACTACCTGCAGGAGAGATGGACAGAGGGTGTTTACAAGAACATGTAGTGACAGCACATGGAGGAATGGTTTAAACCCCTCAGAGAGCAGGTTTAGAGTAGATATTAGATCTTTCCTGTGAGGGTTGTGAGGACCTTGCACAAGTTTCCCTGGGAAGCTGTGGCTGCTCCATCCCTGGAAATGCTCAAGGACAGGATGAGGCTTAGAGCAACCTGGTCTGATGAAAGGTCCTGCCCTTGTACAGCTGTCCCTGTACACAGCAGGGGAATTGGATGATCTTTGAGGTCCCTACCAACCCAAGCCATTCTCTGATTCTATTTCATAATCATTCCATACTGCTTGGGTTTTAGCTTTAATCTGATCTGTGTTCACTGGGATGAAAACAAGGATCTCATGCAGATGTACACACCAGCAGATAACAGAAACACCCAACACTTTCAGGTGTCTTTTGCCAAAGGATGGAGCTGGCACATACTTGATGAATGCCTCTGCTTTTTCCTGGGAAAAGCAGCTGAGACAGTGGTGATTTTATTCCTCTCTCATTGCCAATAGTCTGGCAGAGACAGAGCCAAGGTGCCTGCCAATTCCTTCCCCCATTCCTGCCCTATTCCCCTCTCCCTCTGTACCACTGCTTATGCTCCAAGGAGCAAATTCAGAGGAATTCCCTGTTCCATGACACGGATACAGAGTAACAGAAGTTCTCTAGGAAAGGTAACAGCTGTCCTTTCTTGCCTCCTCCACAAGAACAGCTTTCAGAGAGCCCCAATAAACAATGTTCTCTGTTCTGGTTCATGTTGAGGCTCACTCTGCACAAGCATTAGTTGTATTGATGGGAACTGACATAACCACTCAAGTCAAACTACAACAGCAAATCTTTCAGTGCTGCTGGGTTCAGCAGTTGGTAAGCATAAATCCAGAGCTTTTGGTGCAAATCTCTTCTAGTCATCAGGTCTGTAAGGGCATTCTCAAATTTATGGGGACATGCAAAGTACTTGCTGTGAGAACAAGGAATTTAAAGCACGACTTGGCCATTTCATAAACACTCATAAATATTTCTCCCTTTTGGATTTTGTGCTTTGTATGTTTTTTGAGTTAAGATGAAAAACTTTTGACTACATCTCTGTGGGTTGCTTTCTTGATTTGGTTGTCTTTATCCAACTTTGAAACTGGAAATAAACTGAATATTCTTATCTTGTTGACATTTAGTCCACATCAGAAAATCTTCTGTGATAGCAAGCTTACCAACCCTATAGATATTTTCTATATCTATCTGCAGGCTTAACAGAAATAGACTGAACTTAAAAAAGACAACCAGCAGTCACAGCAGCACTGGACAATTACTCCACAGTGAATGCTTCATTCAATACATCTTTTACAGTTTATATTTTCTCTTTCTATTTGTGTCCAGGAAATGTTTTTCCTCCATCTATGTGGCATTTGTCATTTCTGTGAGTATCAATTTCCATGGCTGGCAGCACTTCTGCCATTCTCTGCTTTTGTCAAGGCTTGGACCCAAAATGGGATCACATGCATTCCCCTTTACAAGCAACCTCTTTTGACTCAGCTTTACCTGCCACACACAATTTGTTTGAAGTAACTCTTGGCTAAAGGATTATTCCCAATTTCACACACTTCTGATCCTGTGAGCAATGCATCTTCTATGCACTTATCTTCTCTGGTTTTGATCATAAAAGATCAAAGCTAAAGAATAAAAAGAAAGGAAAAAAAGCTTTTGCTGATCATACACAAAATCACGTGGAGAACCAAGTGGTAAAATGATCATGTTTAGTTCCATTAATCCTGGTGAAAAGTCAAAGCAGGGAGCTGCTACACAAGAAACAAATAAAAGAAAGTCTTCTCATTCTTTCCTCACCTCTTTTTCACCCACTGTATATCCATGAAAGCCAATAGAATATTCAAAGTACTGTATAAACTACACTTTTGGCTGAGATTTTGCTCAAGGCTCTGAGCCTGGGTACCTGAGGAACATCCTGCACATCAGATACAGAAATTCCCTTCTTTTCCACCATAGGGAGTGTCCCAGAGATATCTTTTATCTTGGTGCCTTCAGAGCCTACACGTGATCTTGCAGTGTCACAGTGCCACTTAACTACTGAGATTTCAAAGTTATTTCAGTTCCTCAAAGACATGAAGATCTCTACTCTGCTCAGATTCTGCTCACTGCAAAAAGCAATGGCTCTTTCAGCATGGATCTTTCAAAAAGGGCAAAAACACCAAACCAAACACACAGACATAAATATGCTGTGCAAATAATTAGAAATGTAGTTTTTGTCAAGTTATCACTTTCTTGCTTTCAGGAATCCTGTTAAATGGAACTTGTTTATTGATGTGATTTGTGGTGAGGGAACAGAGTTCAGCAATGTGAAATGGCTGTCATGGGGCACTCTAATCTCAGCTCTGGAAAAGAAAAGGTTCCCTATTTCCTAAGCTATCTATTCAACACCTTTTTATGACTTGGCCTTCATTTTATAATAAGAATAGTAGCAAATTTAGCCATCTTTCCCAGCCCCTACAATAATAATAATACTAATAATTAAAAATTCCCTTATTCTATTATAAAATATCATGAACTTTTCACTTTAATTTTCAAAATTACCCCAGAGCACCAAAAGACAGTTACAGCTAAATTAAATCAATGCACACATCAAAATGACAGATCTGCTCAGGGCTTTTTTACAGGCTGAACAAGCACGTGGTGTGTGTTTATGGGGATGGAGAGAGACAGAGAAAGTGCATTTATGTACATGCAAACACACACCAGGACAGATACACATGCACATCCTACTGAAGGTTAAAGTGATGCCTCCATTTTACTTAGAGATATTCACATGCAACAGTATACATTAAAAAACAAAAAAAGTAAAAATAACTGATTTATCCATTTCGAGATACAACTAAGTTTTGAGCTACAAATCTGGAAAGCATCTATTGCACACGCAAAGAAGTTTTGTCTAAGGTTTACTGGGATGTATCTATCTGAAAGTTAACTTTTGTATTCAGCTCCTCAGCACAATAGCTTAGATTTCAGCAGAGGACAACTGGAGGACATCACAGTACAAAATTATTCTATTATGTCTGCTGCTAAAATAAATGGAAGCACTGAATTACAATATACAGTACCAAAAAGGAATATTTTACTAGCACACACTTGTCTAAAAGAATTTTGAGAATGTCAACAAGGACATAGAAAACAAAGGAGTTTAACAGATGTTTTACATACTGAGCAGTGAAGCACAGCAATGCTATATCCTTATCTGCTTTCCTACACGGTTCTTTTATTCTGCCAGCTCCTCTTTTCACATTACCACAAACATGAGCTGTACCTGTGTGGCTGATCAGGCCAGCTCACACAGCTGGGTATCCCAAAAATCCTCCTGGCAACGTGGGACTGACAGCACACAAAGGGCACTGGGCACAAGTGAAGTTCACCAGAGCAGCCATCTCTGGACTTTTGAAATTACTTTTAACCTTTCCATACCTCCAACCTTTCCATACCTTCCTCCACAAACAGCAGTGACTCCATCCTTCAGTGGATGGAGACTTGAGGAAAAGGTTTCACCAGGTTTTGTAGTGCTGACCACCTTGCTTTGAACAAGGATGCTTTTAATGGTTCAAGCAAAAATACAACAGCAAATTTAACAGTTTCTGTGGGAGTTGGCCAAGCTGAAGCAACACTAAACCCAGGGCAGTGGGAAATCCCTTCAGTTGTGGTGAGTAGCAAAGGTTCCTGGGAGTTTGCATGCTAATGAAGCTGTTCCATATAAGGTTATGTTTTTTATGGTTGGTCAGTTACGTTGTACAAACATGGCTCTGCTCCCATTTCAAGTTTCTGACTGGACCCTTACCCTCAGACCTACCCTGAATATTGTCATGTTTTCCTCAGTTCTGGGTCTTCAGCTGGTTTCCTCCCACAGAGTTCTCCTGGGTACTATGCATGGTTTTGGGGCATCATCCCTATTTTCTTTTACCCCGTATTAAAGTGTTCTTTTTATGGTGCCAACTGTCCTTCCCACTCCTAATTATTTTCTCTCCACCCTCTGCCCTGAAGCCAGGGGTCCTAAATGTTTGTCACAGACACCCTCACTGTGACAAGCTTCTTTCCTTCACCTCCACCCACGTGTGGGATCACCCTTCTGCAGGCTGACCTTGCAGTGCTTTCCAGTTGTGTTGCATTTTCTTTCACAGATTTCCAGCAGTTCTTAATTTCTTTCCACTTCATCATGACAGCCCCAAGGTGCCTCTGTGTCAGAATCTTGGCAGTGCCATCAGATGTTCAAAATGCAAGACCTAAAGAAGACACAGAAGAGGAAATGCAGAGAATATACTTATTAGTGATACAAAAAAACCCCCAAAATCCTCTTTGATTGATTTTATTATACGTGGTGCAAAGATAAAAAGGGGATATTAAGCAAGATTTCAAAATTCCTGTGTTTTAATGAATCACAAATTGAGATATAACAGCCTTTTTGCAGACCTAAATTATCCCCTGAGTTCTGCAGAAGTTTGACTATTAGGACATCCTGTCTAATTAGTCAGATTAGGTACATGTAAATGGAGCCTAACAGAATTAAACCTTGATGAAGGGGAAATATGTATGGTAGAATATCTTAAATTATCAGAAAATTAGATGATTTCACTGGCTGACAGGAAACAGAACTTTGAGGGGTGTGTTACAGAGTTATTTTCAACAAAGTGATTAAAGAGTTATTAACACAAAACAGTATATAGGCACGTCAAAATGTGTTTTACTCAGAGGAGGATGGTTAACCACAAGAAAAATCTGTCTGGACAGTACACTTCAGCCAGAAAACAGCAAATGCTATTCATGCTTCAAAAAGCTCATAGTTCCATTAACCTAACACTGGGATAGTATGTGTTTCCTCAGCAGGAATGCAATGACTTGGGGTTAAGGACCTGCATGTAAAAATCCAACCATTTATCCAGGGAAATT
Source organism: Argya squamiceps (assembly GCA_037834095.1). NCBI lineage: Eukaryota > Metazoa > Chordata > Aves > Passeriformes > Leiothrichidae > Argya > Argya squamiceps. The sequence goes on from JBBMKD010000194.1 coordinate 13,967,748, forward strand.
ACAATTTAGGCAAAGAAAAATCTGGCTTCTTGTTACCCATTCATTTTTCTATTGCAATCTCAAAAATGGTTTCCCAATTTGCTTTATTTTTCCTGAATGTCTCAGGGACACTGAATCTTTCAATCAGAGGCTCATGATGATCTGAAAAAAAGCAAAGTAACTCCTGGTGCCTTGGTTTTACTGCACATAGATTACAGCTTGCAGGAACTCCGTGCATCTTCCCTGATGAAGTCAGCAGTGCAGTCCAGCTATAAATCTCTAGCCCTTGCTAAGGTTTTGTTGAGACAACACTGAGTAAAGGCCCATCCTCTGAGATTAAGGTTCTCTGGGTGTGCATTCACCCTTGTCACATCAAACCAGCCGTGCCTCTGGGATGGACAGCTGGATGTCTGCCACCCAGGGGTGGGAAAGGTCAGCCAGCCCTGAGGGCTCACAGAGGGACACACAGAGCAGGGGCACAGCTTTGTCCTACAATTTCCAGCACACAAAATCAGCTGGGGGGAGATGAGGCTGGAATCAACCCTGGTCTGGCAAGCATGGGTCATCTTAGCCCCCTGTAATCATCAGGATATGCATCATGTACACAGCAATCTGACACCTCTGCTGAGAAATTTCCCCCTTTGCTAATTGCTGCAAATCTGCTAATTGCAGATCTGGTCACAGATTCGAGTCACCTGAGCTGGCTGCAGTTTTATTTCTGTTGTAGGGGATTAGAGTAAGGTGTAGTAAATCCTGTTAGGCACTGAGGTGGGAGTTAAACTCCTTGAGCAACATCCAAAATCCAAGAGCTGGATACTGCTGCATTCTAGCAAATCAAGAAAAGCTTTTGACAGGAGTGATTGCATAGAGGGTAAGAGACAGGAGAGGGAAGCCTTTACTCAGTGCTGGGAGAAATTACATTTTCTCCTTGGAAGCTCTTCCTTTTCTGCCCTATGGACAGAAGCACACATTTTTCTTTCAGAATATCACACAAAGTGTACTTAATGCAGCTTTGTCCTGAGAAGCCATGGCTGTAAATCCTCCTGGCAGACAAGGAAAGCCAATTCAGGTCTCCCATTTCCTGCACAAATCCTCTGGCCACTATATTAGTACATGGAAGGAGGGCAGAAGCTCTTCCTCAGGGTGCAAATTAAAGAATGAGCAGCTGGAACTTGTCTGTGATCTTTTACCTGGTGCAACCTGAGGATCTCCACCAGGAAATCTCCATGGGGATTTAAACAGGACACTGACTGGATTTGCATCTAGATGTGAGGCAGTTCTTGATGTGACTGGGGATGTGTGAAGAACCTAAAGGGGAGATGTCTGCAGGGTCAGTTGTGTCACAGGGTGCAGGACCACATCTCTGAAATTCAGCACATGGATTCTGCCACGTTTGGTGCATCTGGCTTGGATGTGAGTGCCTCTGTCATGAAACAGGACGTGTGTTCCCAAACTGGCCAAAGCACCAAAGTGGTATTTCACTCTGTATTTAGTCTGTATTTAACTAATATTTTTATTCAGAAAACTGTGACTTTTGATGATAATGAATGATAAAATTGAATTTCAAAAATGTATCTAATTAATCTCATTGGGTTAAATGTAACTATTAAGGTAATTAGCATATAATTTATCAAGACTGATTATATACTTAACTACTTTCCACAATCCAGTGTTTCAGTTGCTCATAAGACACAGCCAGGTAGGGCAGTTTGACACCACCTTTGCTGTTTTGTTTCACACACAGTAATTAACCTCTCAACATCTGTAGCTGTTTCCTCCTGTGTGGTTAATGCACATCTAAAGTGTCCAACATGAACTGTTTCCCCAAAGTGCCATCCCATTTCAGCTTGGCCTCCAGCCAACTTTTTAATACCCACTCTCACCTTTCATTCAGCTTTTCCAATTGCTACTGCAAGAGACCAAAGGTAGTAAGCAACTCCACCTGGGAGGAAAAAAAAAAAAAAAAGAAAAAAAAAAAAAAAGTCAAAAATCATTCAAAAAAAAAAAAAAGATCCTGCCTAGTCCCCTTATGGATATTTGCAAATGTGTTAAAAAATTGTCCAGGGAAAATCTGGCTCAGCAAAATCTTGACCCTTAATGATCTTTAGGAATCACTATTTAATTATTTCAGTTCTTATGTTCAATGCTATAACAAAATATAGTCTATTCATCAGATGAATACTTTATTTCTCCAAAAAGGGTCTAATCCAAAACCCATGTCAAGGCTAAGGAAAGCCTTTTTAATTATTTCACCGTACTTTGGATCAAGTTCACTTACTTTCAGGAGGATTTTGAAACTGAAATGGATTATTTCTTTTTGCCCAGGGGTTAGGTTACATGAGGATGAAGCATGACATGATAAGTGATTACTAGAACAGTCTAGGAGTGAAATATGAAGTGTTAGCTGGATTAGCTGATGAGTTCTTTATTGCTTCTTTTTTATGTGAAGGAAAAAAAAATTCTCTGTGAAATTATATCCAGTTAGATTCCACAAATGATAATGATGACAAAAGTTTTCGGTGATCTGGGATGCCTTAATCATCTCCTGATTAGTCAGGGAATATTTATGTTAAATAAAATAATCTAGCAATAAGAGAACAGCCTTCCATTCCCCTCAGAATTTCTACTTGCTGCCACACCAGCTTTGTTTCCCTTTGCACAGTCAGGGGAGAGGGACAAGGTTTGCTGATTGCTCTAAAAGCTGAAGGACTTTCCTGTTCCAAAGCTTGAGAGGAGGAGATGTGGAATTACCTCTGAAGCCATTAGAATTTAAACATTTGGACTGAGATTCAGTATTCTGCTCAGAGGTTTCAGTGACAGAATCTCTCACATCCCCAGAGTATCACAGCATGGTGCCCTCATCTCAGGGGGATGGGGTTTGACAGCTCTGTGGGGTCTGTCCTACACCAACTTATCTTGGTGCACAGTGACACAGGAGGGCAGGAAAACAGGATCTAAATAATTCACAGGATCTAAATAATTATCTAAATAATTCTGCATTCCAGTCTAAGAATCAGTGTAGATGAATAGTTACAAGGATGCACAAAAAAAGAGCTGAGCTTGTAAACCCAACCTGCACAAGTGGCACACGTTGCTTGGGACACTGTTTTCAAAATGATCCCTTCCTCTCCCTATGAGTAAAAAAAGTAACTCTGTAAAGAAACTCATGCACAAACTCTTCAGACTTCCAGTGTCAGCCCCACTGGCACTGAGTGCAAACTTTGCATAAATTTAAACAGCACAGATATGTGGACCTGAGGGATTTTTAGCCTGCTAGCTGCTGCTAACTTTTTCCTAAGAAAAAAATTCTCAAAAAGTTTCTTCTCAAAACAATCTTGGCAAACAACTCTTCTTTCTTGAAACAATCTTTCTCCAGGTGGTGTTTTGCTGTTTCTCTGGTTTAACCCATGGGATTAGAGAGGTGTTGTTCCTATTCACCAACCTGTTAAGTCTGTATCAGAACACCTTATAAAAAGTAGTAAGAATTTAAACAAAAAAGCCTTCTTTTTCTATACTCTTTGCTTTCTGAAATATTTAAAGTCATTCTTTTGTGTCCTACAGCAACACAGATGAGATAGCCATTATCAAACATAAGGCAGTGAACAAGAGGCAAGTCCTATCAAAAAATTACAAGTTTTAGGCATGAGGTGCATTAGAAGCTGCTCCCATTTAAGAAATTGGCAGTCTAGAGAAAAACAAATGGGTTTTGACTGGAGATCTGCAAGAGCTGGAATGCCATCAGCTGGGCAATTTTCCCCTCCATTCTGCACAAATTTGTCAATGGATTCACTTCCAGGGGCAGTGAGCGTGGCAAACATCCATCAGAGCCCACAGAGAGCTATAGATTTTTAAGGAAATCATAAATTCAAGGCTACAGGCGACTACTGTTGTTAGTATTTGACTTCTTACTTAATAGAGCATTTAATAGCACCTAGCCATGCCTGTACTGAAGAAAATCCTCTGCAGTATGAAGCTGGAGACCTTAAAAGCTAAACCCAAGCCTCTCATGCTGAGATTTTTACACGTCAGCCAAACGTGAACATTCCTCATTTTTCAGCATTTGGTTTCATTTTCCATGCAAGAACAGATTAAATTCGAGAGGGAAATCTGCAAACCTACCCCTAGAGCAACAATTAAGAACAACCTTATGTTCTATTACATGGTAAAGGAGAGAGATATCAAAATTTCATTCCACAGCAAAGTACAGTGTGGGGTTGTTGCAAATAAGGATTCTCAGAGTCAATTTGAGATGAATCCAGGTCTTTCAGGCTTAGGTAATGGACTTATTTTGCATTATTTGTAATTGCTATGAAAAAGCTGCCCCAAGGTTACTTTTTCTCCTCATTCTTATTTCCCTTGCTCAAAGAGAATTTTAGGTAGTTTTAAGGCAAAAATAGGAGCTCTCACCAGATCTGTCATCCTGTTATGCCCCCACAAGAACACATCCATATATCCTTCAATTTGTCACTAATCATAAATCTGAAGATGAGATGGTTTTGACAGAAAGAATTGAAGAGGGCATTTCTTGGGGATGGTTGTGTGTATATATAAACATAAATATATATATAGGTATAGGTAGACATATATAGAGAGAGGTATGGCCAAAGACAGTTTGAGATACAAAATATTCATCCTCTGAGGAGGAATAAATTTGAGTATGAACTTTCATTTTCATCTGACCTTTCAAAAGACGTGATTAAGCTCTATCTCCTGGCAATGCAATTGATTTTCCCCAAAGGGCCATTTATCAGAGAATAAACTGGGTTTCTACCTTGAAGTGTATATTTTGTGGCTTTTACATATCAATTGGTATTTTAAAAGAAACTCTCCATTTTGAAAGCCCTTCTGAGAATACTAGAAAAAAAAAACCAAAAAAATCAGGCAGAGCCCCTGACTTTTTATCAGTGTATCACTCCAGTAAATCTTGTCAGTTAAAAGACTAACTTTTGAGAAGAGCTGTATTGAAATAACAAACAGAATTAGGTGTGACTAGCAAGTCGTTTCAGCAAAAAAGGGGCCCAAGAAAAACTTTCTTAAACCGACATACAGAGACATGCCAATTCATGTAAAATTTGGGCATTAAAAAAAAGGGCAAAAAACCTCTTCCACCTCTGTCAGGGATGGTGGAACACTCCACAAAGAACACTCCAAAGTGTTTGGAGCACTCAAACAAGGAATTGACTCCCCACTTCCCATGCAGGCAGGTGCTCAGCAGGGCTCCATCAACTGTGACAGTGACTTGGGAAGACAAACACCGTCACCCCAAAGGTGCCCCTTCCTCCTCCTCCCCAGCTCTGTGTGCTGAGCACGGTGCCACATGGCCGGGGACATCCCCTGGGTCACTTGGGGTCAGCTGTGTCCTGGCTGTGTCCCCTCCCAGCTCCCTGGGGAGCCTCTTGCTGCTGGGGTGGGTGAGGAGCAGGAAAGGCTCTGGGGAAGAACTGCTCAGTGATAATGAAAACATCTCTGTATTAGCAACACTATTTTCAACAAAAATCCAAACCACAGCCCCACACCAGCTACTGTGAAGAAAATGAAGTGTACCCCAGTCAAAATCAGTGCATACCACAAAGATCAAATGTTGGATTTTAACTGATACCTGGGGTTTGCAATGCTCAAAAACCTGGGCGTGCAGACACCTGCATTCATCCTGAGCCCAGGGTGAGTAACATCCCCAAAGTGCAGTGAGAATCCTTGTGTTCGGAGTTATACACATCTCCTTTAGGAACAGGCATTCATTCACATCTCCTTTAGGAACAAAACATTCAGAGATTCCAGTCTTGAGTCATAATTCCTTAACTCTGAGTGTTTTAATCCATGCATTTTCATACTGTTTTTAAACATATCATTTATAGTAGAGGGAATCAGACCATTTTCAGTGCTAGAATGTACAGAATCAGGCAGAGGAGTCACTAGTTTTACAAACAAAACTTAGTACTCCAGGTGAATTAAAAATAATTTCATCACTGCAGCTACAAAGAAATTTAAGTCAACCAGAAAGTAATTACCTGTGTGGTGCAGCAGAGGTAAAGTGATATCTAGATTTAACATTAATGTTAATTGAATTATACATCTGCTGTGGGAGAAAAATAACTTGCTTTAGCTCAAATTATGTTCTCCCAAATGTGATTACACGTAACACATTTGCTATTCTCAGACAATGACAAAGCAAATATTATTTCATCAGATGGCAGAGTTACTAGGAATATTTACTGTAATGAAACACAAGAACAAACAGATAAACAAGAGAATGAGGGACAAATGTTAACCCTCAGTGCTGACCTTTACTTGAGTCAGGACTGAGGATTGTGGAATTAAACCAACCCAGCATCTGAGCACATGCTTAGCCCTGAGTTTTGTCAGTCAGGCATTATAGAAACTGCAGATCCTCCTGGAGATGAGTTGTATGAAGGTGTCAGGTTGATAAACAGTGCAAGAAGTCCTCAATAATAAATAATACATATTATTTAATAATAATTAAAGTAAGTACACCTTTTGGTATATGATCCTCTGGTTTGGAGGGGGTTGTTAAATCTATTGACTTGTGCCATGCCAGGACCCCAGATCAGCCTGTCAGGAGCTGCTCAGAGCTCCTTGCCATCCCCTCAGATCCAGTGTCATGCATTGTCTTGGTTTAGGGCAAATTTGGGAGAAAGCCAAGAGATACAAGCATCATGAAGTCACCCTAGGACATACACAGAGAAAAACAGCAGCAGGCTGTAGAAGGAAAGATACAATCCAGATGGATTGGAGGAGATGTGAAGCATTCAATTGTTGAGTAAAACTCCAGTTTTCTGCAGGAGATCTTGCAGCAGTGCCAGCACTGGTTACTCTCATTAGCAGAAGAAGGGACAGGCAGGTTGCAGGAGCACAAGTGACCTGCTCAGGGTTACCCTGCAGACTGGGGGCAATAAACTACACTGGATCTCTGGCAAGCATATCAAAGGGGGAAGGTTAAAAAATCTGAGGAAGAAATCTCAAAAGACTCTACTCACAGAGCAGCATTAGTCTGAGGTAGATTAGTTTCTAAACCACATTGCCTCTGAGATGAAAAACACACTTTAAAAACTTGCCTTGCCTTCCAAATGAACGATGGTCATAATTTCCTGTTCAAATTCACAGGGGAAGGGATTATTTTATTGGGTACACTGGCCTGCCACCATCTGCATTTCACTGGCAGGAGCCCCGAGGCCGTGCAGAGCTGGGGACAGCTCTGATTTAGCAGCCACCAACCTGCCCCAGAGCTGATGCTCAGGCACAAATGCTTGTTAAGCTAATTGAGGTTAACTTCTTCTAGTTCAATATGCAAAAAGCTCCATCTTGCCTGGCTCCAGCCAGGGGATATCATGACAACAGCCCAATATATTAGGAAAGTTGGCACTGAAGCCAAGCAAGAGAACTGAATTGGTGGATGGGATGACAAGCTGATTCAATCCCCTAGAGATGTACAAAGAAATTTGAAAGAATGTTAAAAAAATATTGACTTGAATGTGTTTAAGGAGCCCCTTGTTTTAATAACCTCCAACCTTAACTCTGCTCCTTTGTCTGGCACAGTAATTTACAGGGTGATTTAAGAATTAATGTGCAGATTTTACACCATTTAGAAAAGTCAACGTTTAATGTCTCTGACCAGAGTAAGACATAAACTCACAATTCCAAAGTCGTAATGATAAGAGGTTATCAGTAATATCCTCCACATTTTTCTATTTTGAGTAAGAACAGCAATTTTGTCTGGGTACTCTGTAGCATAAAACAATCGGGCAACAACAACAAAGAAGTGCTCTTTAAACCACTACTTTTAGTTTTCACTATTCACACCCACCAAAACAGAATTAAAAAAACAGCTGGTGATAGAATACAAACCTCTGGTTACATCTTGGATTGCAGCCTGAGACAAAGGCACAGGATGAAGCCTAAGATCTTCAGCATCTCTATACAAACAATCAATTACTACAGGAATGTTACCTTGGGAGTTTGCTAGAACTGGCATTAGGGCATAGCAAAGAGAAAAAATAAGAGTTATAAATGTGAGTAACAACCTCCACAGAAACACAACTATCCCAGCATCATCCTCACAGCTTTAGTGGTGAAACTGCTGCTTTTTGTTTTTTCAATCACCACATTTTCCTACTTCAGTTTTTCACATGCCATGTGTTATATGCATTAAGTTATTGAGTAGACAAAATTAGAGTTTCAGAGAGCAGCATGTATATGATACATGTGTTTTCTGCTCCGACCTTATCACATGACAGTGTGATTAATATCAGCACGCCAAGTCAGAGTAAACCTTATAAATATTTAATCTTTTTCCTTATAAATGCATGAATAAAGTAGCAGTAATAGGTGAGAGAATGCTGCAACACCATACCTCTCTGCTATTTTTATTTTAGATTTCTTTTTGCAAAATAATGTATTGCAGACAATATTTTTCAGTTGTAAAGACAGCAAATAATGCCAGATAGAAGCTGGGAAGATTTAGAGCAACTAGCAGCAAACTCATCATCTTGTAGGATTCCCCTGCATTGAAGGGCAGGAGTCTGAACTCAATTATCTGTGAAGTTCTGGGTATGCAGGCAATCTTTTATAAAGTCAGAATTCCAGTTTAAACTTCCCTTTAATAACCCTTCACAGATTTTATTTTGACTCTTAATTAGATGCTGTTCTACATGTGAGCAAGGATGTTTAACCAGTGAGGTGAGAAATCCCTGCCACCAACCAAAGGACCCTGGACCACAGTGAGACAAATTGGGGTCCAGTAATTTAAGTGCAAGGATGTACAGCCAGCACCTCCAGCAGCATTTTGACTGATAACTCCAAAGGCAGTTGTGCTTCTAAACACCTCATCCCAAAGACAAACCAACAAAAAATCCTTTTTTCACTTTGCAGTGGTTCACTACAGCCATCCAGTACACGAGAAAACCTATCCTTCCAAACTTAAAAAACCACTAATTTTTGCTGCCCTATTGTCATTTGGTATTGTCATACCTCAGTGCAGTTGGTTTGGTCTTACAGAGGCTGATGGGACATAGGGGACCTGTGGGCTGCAATACCAGCAGGTGGATGACAGCAATACAGGCATGATGAATATCCCAAAAAGTTCTTTGGGGCTTGTTCTAGACATTAACAACAAGGAGTATAAGTTAGATGTTCACTGCAGTGAGGCAGCTTTTGATTTAAAAAAAAAAATTATCGTTCTGCATGAGACACTCTTCTCAGGAGAAACGCACAGGGGAAAAAAACCTGCACACTTTGATATGAAGAAGCAGCAGAGAATTCAGCTTTTCTCACTGCTCACTGGGTTTCACACTCATTTCTCTCCAAAGACAAAGAGATTCCTCTGTGCTAGAGGATTTGGTAGGTGGTTCTGCACTGCTGCTCTCAGGATGGGGAGGAATACTGTAAAACTATCAGCTAATGTCCAGAGGCAGCTGGGGAGCCATCCTTCCCTTTTCAGAGTCTTTGCACACAGATCCCATTTGGAGAAGATGTGTGGCACAACCCTCCAGGCTGCCGGTGTGCACAACCCTCCTGTGACGTGTAATCAAAGCACCAGTGTCCCTCAGCAAACATTACACCCTGCCTGAGTGTTCCAGGCTCCAAAATTCAGCTTTAACTGTGACATCTACTCTCCCCTGAGCTGCCTTGATACAGCACTGGGGTCACACAGAGGCAGGCAGAATGGCTTTGTGAATAAAAATCTGCTGTGCAAACCCTCTAGCTGGAAAATCTCCACTGCCATTTGCCTCCCAACACAAATATTACTCCAGGATTTCCCAGTGTGGAAAACAAGCACTCACAGCCCTTTCCCAGGAGGCAGACTGGTCTGGACAGAATTAGTGGGGCAGGGAAGGGAACTGCCTTCACGTGCTTTTGGTTCCTCTGGCACCATAAAGCAGCAGAGGAGGAGATTCTCCTCCTGACCTTGAGAACTTTATTCCTTGCCTTTATCTTACCTTCATCCTTTTTGTCATAAAATTCTCACTATTTGCTGAATCAAACAATAATTCCAGTGGGTATCGTGACTATCATCCTTCTGCAAAATAAGAGTTAAATGCAATTTTTATGATGTGAAAAGCAGGATGGCAGGTGATATTCAGAGCATTAGACACAACGAGTAGTGCATTTTCAGAGGATTAAGTCTATTCTTCAGGTATGTGTCACATGGGACTGAAGGTCAAGTGCATACAGCCACCTGAGCAGTGAAATAATCCTCCAGAAGTACCTTGCCTGCAGAGACTTCTTATTATTCTGAAACAGAAATTATTAAAGGAAAAAAACAAGAAAAAATTCAGAAGCCAAACTTTTTCAGGGATTAGTTCTATAAATATAACATCATTCAAAGCCCATTAGAAACATACAATATTTCAGCTATTCTGAACATATTTGACTTTTGAAATTCAGGTATTATTCATATCACTAGGGTAGCACTGTGGGTTTGTTTTAGCTGATTATATTAAATCAATGTTGTTTAAAAATCCGAAGGACTATAAAAGCCTGCATGTGCCTACAGCCTGTCTGAAGAAGTTGGCAGTCACAAGAGTGGAATGAGTGCTGAAGCTGACAGTTCTGTCTGGAAACTGAAGATGCTGTGCCATGGCCTGGCTTTGACATCTTTGAGGGATACTGTGTAAAATACACTTGATGCAAGTCAAGGAAACAAGGGATCATTTTGTGTATGTGAATCTTGTTCTGGCAAGGTCCCTACTGTGTGTCCAAGCTAAAAATCCTGCTTAAGTGAACTTCTGTGGCACTGACTGCAGCTGCACAGTGATGGGATGGTCCTTCAGGGATGGACACATGATGAAATTGTCCTTCAGGGGAGCTCCCAGTCAGGAGTAAACCCAGCTGTCCTGGAATACTCCAAACTGGCAGAGAAACAATTTAGCTTCTAATCAGATCCACTGTGCAAGTATCAGGTAAATCAAAGAGGATGCATTTCTCAATGCCTGATACAAAAATTCCAACATAATTGCTGCCAGAGCCCCACAATTTTCTATCACATTGCAAAACCCCTACCAAGATCAAAAGCACTTGAAAGATTGTGAAGGATGCAACATTCATCTGATACATTTCTTACAGTTCTTATAAGGCTTTTTTTTCCCCCTCAGATCACAAATCAAATAAAAGGGGCACTGAAGTTTGAGAACATTCACTTGGTTTCCTGATTTCCTAAGAACAACAATTGACAAGTGGTTGCATCACCCTCTTTGAAACAGGGCAGTGAAAAACTCTGATTCACATTCACTGAGTTTCTCCAGAATTTATAGGTGGCCCAGTATGGAGGAGAGAAAGCAGACAGAGAATCTGCATATTTGAGCAATTGTTGTCAACATATCCACATTGCATTTTTTGAGGAAACTCTTGTCATTACTAAGAGTACAAGCACATTAGAAGACATGGGAATATCTATATAAAATGCCATGTTACAAAGTATAAACAAGGTGATTCAGCTTGAATGGGTTTATATTAACAAACTGGTGCCAGCTGATGATCAAGTTTAAAATCCTAACACAGAGTTGGTAAAGAAATCAGACTGGAAGTTGCCATAATTTTATGGACCCTATTTAACACCCCACCCAGTCTGCCAAACAGCAATCCAACTCCCAGAAATATTTCCTACCTCTGTGTTCAGGAATATGACACAGGCAATGCCTGCCATCAGAAAAGGGAATCGCTTCAGCAAGAGGCTCTGCCACCACTGCAAACCGAACCCCTCCCAGCTCAGGCAGGTGTGACCTTTGAAAAGGGTACCTGCATGTCACCTCAGCAGTAAGTACTGTATCCATAATCTGCCCACCACCCTGCAATCCAGAAATGTTGCCTGAGGCCTTTGTTTCCTTTTCTACTCTCATAATTGCAGTCAGTTTCTGCAGCGGGTTCTGACATTCTCTTGTGTGCTGGCTGAACTCATTCTGTCAGGAAAGGTCAGAGCATAAACAGCTTCAGAATGTCAATAGGTGTTTAAAGGATTCCATCTCAGCCCAAACTGCTTATGTGCTAAACCATCAAGTGTTGATTCAGAGGTCATTAACTTTAAGGTAGGCAACTTGAGCTCATAAAGGGAAAAATTTTCTCTTTACTTACCTTCTTCAATAAAAATTTGAGTCCAGGTCACATTGACCATTAGCAGTTATTCAGAGTAAAATGAAGATTATTGCACTTCCTTAATCCTCTTTAGCAGTTCCATGATGTGTATTTAATGAGAGTGACATTTAATGTATTTACATTTTGGGAGCTTGGCTTGCTTAAGAAAAGAGGATGTCGTGCTGCAGATCCATTTAATCAGACTTTCCCTGATTTACCACAGTCCTGCAAAGGAACTCTATTACAAGCCAAAATAAATCATACCTAATGCTATATAACATTTTTTTTTCATATGTGAATTTTCAAAGGCACTTTACAAAAACAGTTTAGGCTCATTATTCCCAGTAAAAAGAAAAACTTGTCAAGCTGGCCAGTTTGTTAGTGCCAAGCCAGGAATAAAATGCAGATCCCCTGCAGGGACTTAAACAGACTCAGCTGCCCAAGACCAGACTAATACAGGCCAAACAACTGAAGAATGTGTAATTGCAACATTGTAGAAAAGAAGTGAATTTGTGAGGAAATCACAAGACAAAGAACTATTTGTGATTCTCAAGTCCATAACCATATTTTGAATAAAAGACTTCTGCAAATCTCTCTTTATATTATTTGATAAGCTAAAAATTAAAAGGAAAATTGATATTAAATTTAGACCAGAACTGAAATGTATTTATTAAACCACACCCTGCATACCCCAAATTTAAATTCTTTGTTGACCAAGAGTTTTGTTTGCATTTTCCTTTAGGATTCCTTTTGATTTCTTTAAAGAGAACAATGAGAAGCAATCTTAGTTCTTTTTCCCACGGTTTTATAGTGGTTTTAATATTGTCTTTAACACTTCTTAGGCATTCAATAACATTTGATGAAGTTGAGTTTTAACAGCTCATTTTGGATCCACTCAATTCATCAAAATAGCTGCAAAAAACTAATTTCATGTACCAGATCACCTATAAACCACACACATTTTAAAATTCAGTTTGAAAAAACAAGTAAACCAGAAAAATCCCACTGAGAGTATCCTCAGAGAGAGTGGGAGAGCTGAATACATATTATTTTAAAGCTTGTGAGCTTATTTGCTCTAAAAATAGCAATATCTTTACATTGTTTCTTTTCTTTTTTTTTCCAGTATAAAAGAATGAAAAAATAAAACATTTATTTTCATGTCCTTAATCAGTTAGTGCACACTTGCTTTTAAACACTACCTTCAAAAAGGCTGAATAAGACCCAGATTTGCAGAAACAAACAAGCACCAAAATGTTATGATCAAATGCAGGGCATTTCAAGTCAAAAGGGCTTCTTGTTTGCAAAGTGAGGAGCAACTGAAAATGGAGTTTACAGTAGGGCTGCATTTCAAGCCCGACTTTCTGTTTGATAGATAAATGATAGATCTCTCAATGCACACTACAGCAGTTTAATTGAAAACAAACAAAAAGCCAGCTAGCCCCTGAAAAACAAATCAGAGATGGAAAAATGAAATAATCCCCACACACTGCCCCAGTTTGCCAGGCAGTGTCTGTTGCTTTTATCCAGAACATGCAATTTAAATATTTTTTGCTTATTTCTTGCTTTTTTCTTTGCAAGAACAGACAGAACTGACTAGAAGTCTCCTCTATTAATATGCTATATGCATGCTGGGCTCCAGCTGCCATGTTAAAAATACATAAGGCTAAATTAAAAACTGCTGCAAAGCCTTTTGGTGGCAATCAGATAACTCTCCATGTAAAATATGATCCAAAATGATAATATGTTCCACACATTACATATCAGTAATATAGCTGAAGGATAAGAGAAGACTACATTTTGATAATTACCCTTTATGGACATTCTGTGTCAATGCTATAAATAAAGTGTATTTCTAAATAGCATTTAAAAGTACAAGTAACTGAGTCATTGCTTCAGCTGGTACAAACAGTGGTGAATCCAGCAATTTTCACCAGTTTGAGTGTCATGATCAAATGAACAGCTTCTCTCTTTGGAAGCTAAATAAACCCTTGCAAAGCACTTACCAGGCTACTCAACAAATTCAGTGAACTGACCTGTGTTCAGCCAAAATCAGACCAGGTAGAAACAGTGGAACAAACACAGTTTGTGGGAGATGATGGTGCCAGGATGCAGGGCTGGTTTGGTCAAAAGAAGGGAGAGCAGGAGGAAAGGGAAGGTGGCAAATTCAACATGTGCATTGTACTGGTTATGGCCATGAATTTCAGAAAGTTCTGTCTGAAGGTGAGCGGGGCTGGGGGGAGCTGGATGAGTTCAGGGAGGATGCCTTGGGAAGGCTGAGCTGGAACAGAGACTGGACACAGCCAGAGAATAAAGCAGATATTTATTAAAAGGCCTTTAAGGATCCGCCTTGGGCAGGACAAGAGCCTGGCCAGGGCTGCACCCAAGGTGGACCCAAAATGGTCACAAAATGGAC
>JBBMKD010000194.1:13985353-14047768 GCA_037834095.1 Argya squamiceps
TAAAGGCCTTTTAATAAATCTCTACTTTATTCTCTGGCTGTGTCCAGTCTCTGTTCCAGCTCAGCCTTCCCAAGGCATCAAATCTCCCACATAGTATAACACAGAGCAGAGCAGAACCACCTCCCTGACACATCTCAGACAGCTCTGAGATGTTCCAGCCCAGGTGAATTTGCCCAGCTACTGTGGCAGATGCTGCACTGTGTGCAGTCTCTCAGCTCATTGCTCACCCGGGAACAAAGATCAAACCCCTTCTTTCAGATCCAGCAAGATTTCATTACTTTTTGCACTGCACAGAAGGGGAAAAAAAAGGAATTCTAGGAACAGTGTTCCCTTTTCCTGCTCACACAGGAATCCACATTTGGCAGGATGACAGGAGAGAGCTGGCAGCTGCTCTGGTGAGTCAAGGCATCTGCAGCACCACAGAAAGGGAGTGCCTAGAACCTCAAACTGCCTTTCCTGATGGGGAGGAATTACCTCAAACCAAATTATCAGCAGAGAGAAAAAAACTTCAGGATGAATCAATAAGATCAAGTGTAACAAATTGCCTTTACTGATTCAGCAGTTCTATTCCCTAAACTCTCCTGAATTCACTGAAGTTGCCACATATGGTGATCACCTTTCACTTCAGTTCCCTTTTACATCCAGGAGGTCTTTACAAGGCAAACACCAGATCTTTTCCCTTACTCCTGCTTAGAAATTTAATTCATTCTTACTTTAGGTCAAACTACTAAGTATTTTCAGCCTTCAATTAATTATATAAGTAGTAGCTGCAACTATTTTATTTTTGTTTTGCTTGAAAAGACAAAGAGTGGAATATAATGATGCTGATTTATCTTTTTTAATTAAAAATAAGGAGCTTGGTAGGCACTGCAGGATTGAAAAATGTGAGTAATTTAATTTTTCCTGCTGTTTTTTCTGCTGCTGATGCAGAGGTACTTTTTCCAGCCATCAGCTCTCATCTAAATCTCAATCTAAATTTCAATATCAGTGGCATAATTTGAAGTCACAGAAACACAGCTGAATTACTTCATCTCTAGGAAGATGTAAGCAATATGATTTCATTGTATCTATGTATGATTATTAAGCAAATAGTTGTGTGGTGTAAGACCAAGAACCAGAAAATTACCCCAAGTATCTCATTATACAGTATAATTTCTCCAGATGCCCAATTCAAAGACCATAAAATGTTCATTTTCTAGGTCTTAGAATATGTTTCACACTCAGATTTCTACTAATTGAATAAACAAGATTAGCTGTGTTGCATCTTCAGTGTCTTTGCAATTTTATCTGCAGACTTATTTATATACTTGCTTTCACTTCTAATACTTGTGCTTTGTAGAATGAAGACTCACTTTGCAGATTTGTGTTACGTCTTGCTTTTTTGCAGTATGCCAAAGGATTGTATTTAACCTGTAGCTCTCCTGCTTTTTTCAAAATTTAGGAAACACACAAATAACATATTTGCTTTTCAACAGAACTGCATGAAGCTTTCTAAGAGATCTTACATATTTTTGTGAAAGAACTTCAGTGAGTATACAGATAGAATTCCAACACAGAAAAAGGAAACAGGAAAAGCTTAGCACCACCTTCTAGAGATGTGCTGGCAATTTTTGAGTATAGTGGTAAATAAAAACGAGTCACTAGATGAGTTGTTTCATACAGGCTGGGATTTTTAGATGGGATATATTGGAAACGTAGCTAGGATGGAAATCAGGGCCTGGAATCCACCCCCATATGCTGAAAGATGACACTAAAATCAGCTCTCCCTATTGCTATTCTTACTGTGAGATCCTCCCTCAAGGTAGTCTGTGTGTCTCTTAAATAAATGACAGAAGATATTTTTTGGCATCCACAACCATGTGATGCCAACAGAAAATTTCCTGTTAACTTCAGATCAAACCCTGTCTGCAGAGTTCTCTAAAATACACTGAGACTCATTGTGATTATTCTTCATTTTGCCAAGGCTTCAGTTTCTCTATAATGGGCTCAAGAAGGCCTTGAAGTTAACTTTGACAGGCCAAATCCCCTTTCCACTGGGAACAGTAAGGAAAAAAAAAAGCATGAGCAGGTACAACTGGCTTGCACCTCTCATCCCATCAACAGCAACAATTCCAAGAGCTGAGGGATCTTTTCCTCATGTCATGCTGCTACTTAGAGCATATGCATAATGTTTTATTTTGGTTAGTGCTTATTACTAATGTATGTAACATGTGGTAGCCCGTTATAAATTCAATTAAATGTTAATGTAAACATCTTCTTGACTTCATCTGTAAACTGATATATCAGGCCAAGAACTAAAATTTTTACCCTGTGAGTTGCTTTTACATTATGTGCCCATCCAAGGAGAAAGAGACAAGGGAAAAGAACCTGTTAAATCGACACTGGGCAGCCACAAACTCCTCTAAGTCATTGACACTATAAAAGATACCTGTATCAAAGCAATTGAGATTAAAGGTACAGCAGTAAAAACATTTCTCACAGGGCTCAGGAGTACCAGTGACTATTAAAGCATAAATAATAACCTCAAAGAGAGTGCAACGGGAGAGATCACAGTGCTGGGGAACACAGCAGAGTGAAGCCACTTGTACAGGCAGGAATAGCTACACTCACTGGACATGTTCAACTTGTCAAAAAATGACACAATTCCCAGACACAATCACAGGTCACTCACAGAAGAGTCACCCTGAGGACACAGCTCCTAAGAAAGGCACATAAATAATAGTTCCAACTGTTACAGCTCATATCAGAAGAAACAGAGGTGGCCAAACAAGCAATAACAACCTTGGAATATGAACCATTACTTAAATACATCCCTGAATGTGAGACAAACTAGGAATCATTAGAGAAAATCTGCTCTGCTCTATCATGCAACAAAGCAATTATCACCTTCCTCCTAATGTAATTTCAAAGCTTGATTTCAGGCAAACCATCTCGAAATTTCACAGAGCTTCAGAAAGCAGAAAAATACTCTTATGGACTTGTCATAGAGGGAAGATATGAACACCATTAGTCACATCAAACACAAGAGCCACCCACAAGTTCCTGGCGTGCTGGAGAATGTTTCCACTACATGGTGTAGTGTGCCAAAGAAACCAGTTGAAGATTCAGTTGCTGACAGATGAACACACATGTTCTGACTCACATGAAAACCTCTACATGACTGTACAGAATCACTGAGGCATCCCAGCAACATTAGATCCATTTGGACTCTAAAGCTCCAAAAAAATCAAAAAGTCTCAAGATCGAAAAGTCATGTGTGTGAGGTTTGTTTCTCCTCTGCACCTGCATATGTGGCTGGGAGATCTGGCAATAAGAGTCAGCTCAGAGGCTCAATCCTACTTTTTTCCCCCCTTCTCCAATACTGAACCTTGGATTGGCATTCTCAATTAGAAGTGGTGCCATGCAATCCTGTTAATTATTGTCCTACCTAATTCCTGTTAATTCTGAAGGAATTTCAGTTTGGAAAGAAGTTGGTGAATCAAAAGAAGCTGTGGGTTGTTATGGTATCTGCTGAGTTATTGACACTGTAGCATGTAGACTAACAAGATAAAACAGGTCAGGATGGATAATAAACTAATGTTAATGGACCACACTAAAAGAAACATTTTTAGTTTTATGGGTTATAACATTTAGAACAGTATTTTAACTGCACTAATTTCCTCACCCTTGGGAAGCAAAAATGGAGCATCAGTGGTCTCTCATGTCAGTGCTACGGAGGTTGGTGAAAATGTTGGTGGAATGTCTTGAGGACTTTGAGACTAATTGGATTAGTGCTTATATAATTAATAGGATTACTCTGACTCTGCACATTAATGCGATTTTTCCTTATCAATTCCAAGCTTAAATGCTATGAAACTGCATGTGTCTGTATACCTCCCCCAAGAACTCTGTGGATCACAACAACTCCCAGGCTCATAATTGAGCAGCAGTTTCTCTGGAAGCTCCCTTCTGAATATACTTATCTGGGCTTTGCAACTCTTCTGAATAAAAAAATATAAGCTCAACCACATAAATGTTCTCCAATGTCTTTTGTACACCTTTATCTGCACTAAACTGAACTTTCCAAGCACATAGCTACTTTACTGAAACGAGGTTTGCACTGAACACATAATGCCAAGTTCTCTCCAAGGCTGCATTCAAGATTATATTTTTCCCCCTACAACCAATTTTCAATCCATTAAGCTGCTCTACTTTTCTTTTTTCAGCAGCTATTCTACTTGGACATTAACCTTTGTGGCTGGCCACAAACTCCAAAACACTTTGCTTTGCAATAGACTTTCCTAGGTTGTCAGTTACATTTCTCATAGAGAAATATGAAGGGGAAACTATTTAAGCCTTAGTAGGGTATTTCTGCTGCCATTTTTAGGTTTTAACCTCCCAGGAAGCTTTCATATGAAACCTCTGAGAAACAAAATGTTTTGGGCAAAGTACAGTATTAAATCAGTGGAAATGAGTCCACTTCTGTGCATTACATAGTTTACATCACCTATTTAGTTGATGTAACTTGCACAGACCAAACAGATCAATGCACACACCCTTGATGTGGCACAGTAACTAATTCTGACTCTATTTCCTCAGCAGAACCATCATCCTCACGATGAAGGTTCATGATTTACTCTGGGAGTTTGAAACTTGAGGATGAATTAACTCACAGACTGCACAAAATCTGTAAAAGCTGAGAAAGGATTAAGAGTGTACTGCCACTCTTTCTGGTAAAAGGAAGGAGTAGAAGTTATTTCTTCAAAGCTGCTTGACTTCAGCAATAAGACCAGTGTAGAAATTGAAGTTAACTTGGTGGCAGAGCTGGCAGAAGACAATATTTGCTAAGCACAGGGTGTTTATATGTCTTGCACTGAGCAGATATAACTCTTTCTCATTGCAGGGTATCTGGATGAGTCACAAGAACTCCTAGTTAGAAGGAACACACTCTCCACAGAAAAGGATAAGGGAAAAAGAAAATATTTTATTCCTTCCTGAGAAGATGAGCTAATGGCCCAAAATTTCAGAAAAAAAAATATAAGTTAGGGTGAATGTTCAGAACTTGTTTCTCTGCAGATGAGCAGGATCACAGTGTACAGCCAAGACAAAGAAAACATTACTGAATTACCCCTGGGTTGAGAAGTGACCTGCAGCCCTTTCTGGCAGGACAAAGCCCTTTTGAGAGGCTGCTGCTTGTTTCCAGCCATGCTCCATTTCTCAGTGAGTGAAAAAAGCACATTCCAGCAAGGGAAAAGGAGTTTGCAGGTGTGGCAGAGCATAAATGAAAGGGCCTGCAGGAAGATGCTTAGTCTATCCCTAGAGTCAACTTCTTGCTCAAATCTTCTAATTTTACAATCAGGGCAAAGGTAATTTTTTCAGGCAACACTGTACAAAAAGAGAGTATCGTTGAGAGGATGCATTCAAAGACTACCAAAGAACATGTACAAGAGAAGACAAGGAGAGCTCCATGTGCCTTCCCTGTATCTCCCTCTTACATTTTTTTGTTTTCCTAATCTGTATTTCAATCCTTCTCTCTAGCCACAGATACAACACATCCTGCTTGTACATGCTTGGCAAAAAAAAAAAAAAAGCAAAAGCCACTTCGTACTTTTTTTTTGTGTATATTTTATTACATTTCTGTAAGTAAAGATCTTTTGAAACTCATTTATTGTTCTTCTCATGTGTTTCTGATTGAAAAATCTGACTTGAAAATTGAGTTTTCCAGTTTATGTTTCAGTAGATCCAAAGTAACTCAGTATTGCTTCATGCACTTTGTCTGCTGAGAAATTGAATTGACTTGAGCAGAACCACATTAAAAAATAACATGAGAAGATTAGAGGAAAAGAGGAAAAAATGGTGTGATAATTACCACAGATACAGACTGACCCTAATATTAATCTTTGATGTTGCTCCCAAGACTGGGTTGCAGACTCATTAGGAAAAACCCAACCTTATTTTTGTTTGTAACAATTGTCTTGCAATTGTTTGCAGCAAAGGCGTGACAAAGTAACATGGATTTTGTACATCTGTCTTATGGTTTATCTGATTAAATTTGGAAAGGCACCAAACCAGAGAGACTGTAAACAGTTATAAAAATAAATATTTGATCTTGTATAGTGAAGACTCTAAATGAAGGCTCTAAAATTTGAACCTCAAGGGCTAGCTACATATTTCATCTCAATGCAGGCTGGAAACAAATCATGGTGTCATCTGCAAGTCCATGCCTTGTAAGTTTGCATAAAATTCTGGTTTCATTTTTATTACTTCGGGTGCTGCTTCAGAGATAAATATATTTTACTGTAATAGCAATAAAGTCTTTGGCACAAAGCTATCCCCACAACCACAGCTCAACTCATTGCCTTGTTCAGGGCAGAATTCAGTTTCTGTTGGAGCACTGAACCATTCAGGAGTTTCACCAAATCACAGATTCCCTTAACAAGGAAAATAATACACGAAAGTCACTAGAGAAATTTCTTGTTTCAAACCACCTATTTTTAAAATTTCCTTGGACAGTCCCTAAGGCAAACTCAGTGTGCAGTTTAATCTCTGCTGCTGGTTTTTATATAGACTGCAATATACATCTCATAAGTACCACAGGTCACTGGAGTGGTCACAAGTTCTATTTTAAATAATCATATTAAACCCTACTGCTTGGATTATTAATTAGTTTGGCTAACTTGTACCATCTCCAGCTATAAAAGATCCACAGACCCATAATTCTATCTAATTATGCTGAAAATTAGGTGTGAAAATATTGCAGCTGAATCACTTGCAAACAAATGTCTCTTTTCAATTGACAGCAACTTATTTTAGGGAGAGCATATTGAAAGTGAACAGTTTCTATTTGACTGAAGATCCTAGGAATATCACTCAGTGGTATGCTTGAGGTAAAAAGAGATTTTATACATTTATCAATTTTTAAAAATCTATATATTTGAGGAGAGTCATCTTTTAAAATTTAAATAAACGTATTTTTCAGAGTTTCTAATTCTGAATCTGTACAGGAAACAATGGTGTTGTGTTACTGGGAACCATTTTGGAGTGGTTTGACACAAATTCATATGAGATGGAGATTTCAGCAGTATTGTAGCAATAAATAAATGTAATAAAAATTAAAAATGCATAAATATATGTATTATAGCACCTTCATTTCCCACATATTGAGGAAATTCAGACATATTTACATGGCAGTGTGGGATATCTGAATAAAGACTAGAAGTGGAAACATTTCAAAACCAAAACTTGTACAAAACAACAGAGGTCATCTACAACAGGCAGGTTTAATTTTTCTCCCTTAGTCCCTACAAAACGCTGTGTTCTTGCCACCACTTAAAATTAAACATGTGATGTGGAGACAACACATTTGAGAGCATTTCTAAAAGAGCACAAAAGAAAAGATTCCACATCTTGTGTTCTGCACAAAAGACAAGCCTGCACAGTCCAGAGGAGCAGGGTTAAAAGCAGCACAAGGACCTTGCTGGAGCAATAAATTCACAATGAGATGTGCAGTAGTAAAGCCAGCATGGAAACAAAATGTTTACATTGACAGAAAAAAAATCCTTTCATATTCCTTGGTGCTTTTCTTAACCATTTCTATCCTTGGCATGGAGTAGCAGATGATAATTTGCAACTTTGCCATATTATTTGCCATAATAAAAACTAATGATTCTAATTTAGTTTCTAATTGTCAGTTTGCCCCTCAAGCCTCCAGGATCACACATTACTCTAAACTTCATAATAGTTCTCAACACAGAGTTTCATATTACTTTTTTCCTTCAATTAAATTCAACAGCATTTTAATTAACTTCTCAGTACATAACATTTTTTTTTAAATGCTACTTACTTTCCTAGCTGGTCATTCATACATTAATAATTAAAAGCTGTCAGGTGTGATACACTTTTGTTAAGTTTTATTATTTTAGTGTTTTCTTCAATAACTAAAAATCAAAATATGTTAATCATAAAATATTTTTTCTGTCCTAGAACCCTCATGATAAAACCTTCAAGCACTTGCAATTTAGTGGGCATGGTGGGAAAAGAAATTAGCATAAAGTACTCAATGTTGTATTACATTCAAAGAATTAAATACTTTGGAATGTCCCCAGGAATGCATTAGCAGAGGTGAGATATTTATTCTGTGATGGAAGAGGAAATCCTGACAAACCCTGAACTCGAACAAAACTGTCAGTGCTGAGACATCAAAAATCACACCCAGCTCGACCAGAGGGGGAATGTTGGCACATCCCCACCTCCTGATGAATGAAATCAATACACCAGGTGAGATGAGAAAACCTCAGGTTTCAATTTCTATAACCTGTGAACCTAAAAACATGATTAAATCTTTTCATTTGTGGCTATTTTCTGCATCAGTCACATTTTCTTGAAATGGTTATGGGATTTTGAGCAGGTTACTGAGAAATCCAGGTCTGTTTCAGGTAAAATTGTGTTGCTTCATGAACTCCAGGACATATAACTCAGTCTTATGCCTTGGGATTTTTATTTACAGAACCAAACTTTCTTACTTTCCCTAGACTGCATTTTAACTTATCATTCTTCAAACTATATATGAGCACCTGTGTTTACAAGTGCAGAACTGTAGCCTGAGGCTTTCTGGTATATTTACCTCGTCACAAAATAGTGCTGCCAAGTAATGTCAGTGCATTCAATGCAATCTATTCAAGGAGAAAAACCAATCTGAACAGTGTTTTTTCATCAAGCAAAACCCAGTATTCATGACCAAAAATAGAATATGTATTTAGTCTGGACAAAACCACCTCCATACACACCTACACCAGCTAAGTTCCCTTTCTTTATCACCATAAACATCTACTGGGTGCTGCAGCCAGCTAGAAAGACCTGCCTCCTTCTCCTGGCTGATGGGTACCCACTATCTTTAAGAGTTATTATGAAATTCAGAGTTATAATTTATGGAGGAGTGTCCCATTTTATCTTCATTTTGCCAGGGTGGGGATTAAATGCTCGAGATGGTATTTCTTTTTCGGACTCAGATGTTAAATAATTTTTATCTGTTACAGTCTCACAAACCATGAGTTCTACAGCACTTCTAGCTAACTAAGTAAAAATGGAGCCCTATCTCCCTCTCTACAAGGCTTTTTAAGGATAAACTGTCCAATTAAGGAATGACACCTCAATTAATTTTACTTTTAACCCAATAACCAACCACCCATGGCCCACAATGCAGATTTTTCTGCCCAATTACAAAATACCACCCAGACCCATGAAGAAGAATGTGAAAAAGAAGAGCTTAGCCTACACCCTAAAACCCCCATCTTGCTTTATATATATATATATTACTATATTCTAAAACCTTCAACTCTAAGTTTTCCACCTTGTGATATCACACACTTCTGTTCAAAATACACATCCACAATCCCAGTGCTATCACCCAATTTTGGAAGCCTTTTCCATGGCCTCAGGTCAAATGCAGTGATTTCTTGGGGATCAGTGCCTGTCAGCACAAAAAATCTGAAATTCTCAGTGTCCAGGGTTCCAACAGAGGCTGGCTGGTGTTGGACATAAATCCTGTCTTTGCTGCAGGTGGGAGTGTTGCTATGGCAGCACCAGAGTCAATTTGGGCCACAAACCCTGCCCCAGTTCAGGGGTCTGCTGTCCACTCTTCTCCTGGTTGCCATGGCTGCACTGCTCTAAGCACCAGCTAATTTAACGAGCTGTAATCAGCCTCTGTGCATTGCCATCTTTGTTTTAAATTGCTCTGTAACAACGGGTCTGGGGTTGCCAGGACAAATTCCAGGAAATGGTTCTGCTTGTTATTCCCCTGTCTTCCCAAACGGCAGAGAAACAAGAATGAGGTGGCATGACCACCCAAAAAAAGGGAGTTTTAAGCCATTCATATGAATAAAACCCTTACATTTTAAAATATTTCTAAATTAAAGTGCCATCTGACCATATGTAGAAGAAACCCACGCTGTTTATTTCTCTCCATCCCCATTTCCTCGAGGTTCACACACTCACCATGACAGGTAGTGAACTGTGTCCTCTAACCAGTGCCCAAACTCAGCTGATTTCAGTGAACTGTGTAGCAAAGACTCATTTCACAGGACATTTATCTCCTTTAAATACCCAAATAACTCTACAGTGAAGTCAAGAACAAGTTATGCCACGTTCTGCAGGATGTGAGAGGGAAACGAGGTTAAAGCCTGACAATTACTTTTGATTGGTTTGTGTTTAGCCATTAAACCTCCAACTCAACGTGTCACCTAATATATGGAATTTGTCATCAGTGTGTTTATCAAAACCTCCAGACTGATATAAATCAATCAATAAATAAATAAAGTTGTGTTGCTTCCAAGTTACAAGTTGTGTAGATTTTCAGACTGTAGACTACAGGAAGAAAGGGGGAAAATTAGAAGAATATCAACATTCTTCCCTACCAAGAGATGATGATGATGATGATATTCTCCAGACAAAATTCAGTTGTGTTGCAATATATAAAAGCATCAAATTCAGTTTTTCAAAGGAAAAATTTTCAAATTCGTCAAATTTAACCTCGCTCAGTTTTTACTTCCCAAATGTTCACAGCTCTGCTGTCAGTGTTAGGGTGAGTCCTGAGTGAGCTGAGCATCTTTGTTTTTCAGCAGGGCAGGGATGGTATTTTCTACTCTGATATTTCCTGACAAAGTGTAGGGTGCAAAGTTTAGGTTACTGTGCTTGTAACAGTCCTGTGTCTGTTTAGGGAGTTAAACAATGGCTCTGCTGCTGGAAAAATCATTGTGAATAATGGGAGTCTTGGATTTTCTGATGGATGAGACTTGAGTTTGAAATTAAATTACTTTCCTTAATTATCAGAAATTACTCCACTAAAAATAGTTTGTAACCAAATTTTTAATCCATTTTTCTGCTCTTTCCTTCCTCTCCCTAGAGGACCATAGTTCAAAATCTGAGGAAAATTGTTGCTTCTATAAATGTTTACAAAATATTTCTCTAAAATAATTTACAATTGTTTTTAAACATTTCCGTTTCACAAATATTAAAGTAACCAACTCTAAAATACCTTTCTTCCTAGTATTACCTATGAGATGGAGAATACAAACTCCTCATACATTTTCTCTTCTTGTTAAAGTTCAGTCAAAAAAAAAATCTGCATGACGGATCACTGCAGAACTGTCACTTCCATCTCTAAGTAGAAATGCAGTGTACAGGGAAAGTCAGGTTAATCCTTTTAGAAGAGAGCTGGCCAATATTTGCTGTTCATGTCACAAATGGACCTGTTTCCATTAGTTAGGTTCCCTCCCTTGCTCAAGCACCATATTTAACAAGATTGCAGTGTCCTTGCAGGGCAGCACAAAGGTCTCTTCCCCACCTGCAGAGCTCTCTGGGCACGGAGATGTGACAGAATTAACACAACAGCAGCTTCTGGAGGCACACTCTGGTAAAAGGAAGAGCTCACATTTGACCCAGACTCCCTCTTTGCATTTGGGAGTAAATATTCCTTTTAGGGTAAATACTCTTTTTGGGGTAAATATTCCTTTTTTTCTCCAGTCTGTCTTTCTGACTCCTCTCTCATTTACTGGACCATATATTATGGCAAAAGTTTGTTTGTGTCGCTCTTGTTGAACAAGAAAAAAATTCTGTTTCCTTTTCCTGAGACTGGAGCTCCCAGTCGTATTCACTGCTGTCTGCATTTATAACAGAATTCTGCAAACTATCAACCTGAAACACTGAAGCAAATGAAGCATTGTGAAACGTATCTGTTGATCCTTTCCACTAAATAATAAGAGATTTCTTTTTTTTTTTTTTACCAAGACTGTCAGGTCAAAAATTTTAAATGAATGGAAGATTCTTGGATGTACTCACAGAAGCCAAAGAAATCAGGTGCTTTTCACTAAATTTAAAATCGTTACAATAAAATGGATCAGTGTTTAAAAACAACAGATCTAAAATGGAGCTTACTTCAAGTTTGAGGCAGAAAAATTTAGAGGCTGCTGCAAGAGAAGAATAAGGGCATCCATATCTTAATTTGTATTCAGCTACTACTTGAAAAATCATAAAAGAAGGCTGATTTTCATGTATTTCTCTAATTTCCTGCCTGTAATACTCTTGAATTTCAAAGCTATATCCAACACACTGACTTCCTAGGCTAAGCCCCAGGCTATCTAATAATAAAAAGTGTAGTATTAAAACAAGTTTTCATCATTAAGAATTTCCTAGAATGACAACAAAGAGAATGTACTGGAGTCAATGTGACTGCTCCAGATCCAAGTGGATTCAACCAAAGACACTGAGCCCAGCTGCTAATGAGGAACAATCTCTAAATGTGTCTAATTTTGAAGCAGAAAGGTTTATTCTAGAGAAAAATGAGGCAGTGGGACAGCAAATGAAAAAGTAAATTGTAACTCAGAAACAACATTCACCATATTAATGTGATTTCTGTTCACAAAGAGAGTTACTTAAATTCTTTTCAGAGTTCATTATGAGCTTGTAGTGCATACACAGGAATGCTGGATAGAATTAATTTACCATAAACCTGTGTAAACACAGGCTCAGACCTGGAAAGGTATTCCTTTTTTTTGTATTTTGGAACTCACAGTGCTAAGCAGGTTGTATCAGAATTTCTGTCCAAAGTTACGGATTTCACCCTAAATATTCCTCTCAAGATTGATCATTGTCTTGTTTTGGGACCCAGAACAAAACTCCCTAAGGTGAGTGGGAAGGTTGCCACCAGTGCCAGGCTGCGTAAAAGGCCATGGGCAAAGCCACCTTTGTGGGAAAATGGAAAAAGAAAAGTCAGGAAAATGAAAGAACAGACAGATGTGAAAATTATTCTTTGGGAACAATAATATCTGCTCCTGTCCCAGGAGCTGAGGCATTTTGTAGATCATATTTAAATTCAATTGAAGAACTGCTAATGGTGATGGATGCTGAGGTTTGTTCTCATTATCTACCAGAAAGCAAGAAAAATTTAAAAATAAATACATTTTAAAAAAATTAGTTTTGAAGGGAGGGATCAATACAGTAAAATAATCAGAATTAAAAAGCACATTGTGCTCAATACAATGGTGCAGAGGAGTACAAACCTTGACTGTAAATTCAGATGAGCAAGGATAAACTGGATTTAAAAAGAGTTTAGCAAAGGTATCTCTCTTTGAGAAGAAATTCTTGGGGGCTCTAACAAGACAAAAAATGATGGGAGAGGAAAACAGCCAGCACACAGCCATGTTCCAACATGTTCCAACATGTTCCAACACGTTTCAACATGTTCCAGCAGAAGCTGGGCAGAGTCTGTGAGGTGAACAGGAGACTCAAAGATCAAACAGGAAAATCAAAACAAATGAGAACCTTGCACTTAAAAGAAAGGGGTGTACCCAGATGGCAGGCAGGTATCTATAGGCACAAAACACTGAATATTTTGAGGAATTAAAAAGGATTCTGAATTGATTATTTTTCACCAGTTTATTGATGGTGACATCTCCTCTTTTGCATTTTCAGGTGATGTATCATGCAGAAAGATGTCAGTTCCTGTTGCTGTTTAATTTTTTTTTTTTTTTATCATTCCAGTTTTTCATAAGCTGGCATGTAGCCTGCAAATTAGTATCTCAGTGATTTCCAGAAAACAACAAAGGGCTGGTCACCAGTGCCTTTTGCTTCCATGAGTGTTTCTTTCCTGGCAGGCAGCCTCTTGTTAGACCTGGGTCAAAAGCCACCCTATATAAAGAAACCTACAGCTAAAGGCCTATTTAAACCAGAGCTAATTATCATAAATTACCTGAAAAACAAAACCCCAAGTTACTGTGGACCAACTGATGCTTTATATTATTAATTTTGGGTAAAGCAAAAAGTAGTTTTTATACAAAAACACCTTAAATAGCTAATCTAAGCTATCTAAAGAGCAAATAGAAATTAAAAGAAAATTATTAAAATGTTAAAAGAAAATACATAAGCAAATAACAACAATAGAACATATAGAACCTATGTATAAAAATTAGCTGAAAAAAATTCAATCAGCAATAGGGTTGTCTTTTCAGCAGTGACACCTCTGGCTTGATTTCCTCCCTCTGGGGCAGGTTCTGGGGTGGCATAGGATACCTTCAACACCTGCCTGGCAGCAATAACAACCATTAGGCAAATGAAAGGCTTTTCTGAGAGTGTCAGCCCTAATAAAAGACCATTCATTTCCCCTTGCTCCCTATTTCCCCATCACTCACTCCTATGGCACTTGTCACACTCCACCCTGCTCAGCTGCAAATCCATATTTCCATTTTACTGCATATGCCTTGCACAAGTCTTTCCTCACAACCCCTTTGATTTATATTAACAGCAAAATAAAGACTGAAAAATGTTGTCGTGGTTTTCTGGACTAGATCACATTATCATAGTAGAGTTCTGTATTTTTCCTTATAACAACATGCATTTCAAATGCTTCCTATAAGTGTGTGTGCATATATATATATATATATATATATATATGTATTAGTATCTCCTGCTTCCTGTAAGAAAACTATTTGTTTTCTTTTGTACAAGGGCATCTGGTGACAGCACATTTGCTTTTCAGAAGTATTTCCACAATTTTTTTTTTAATACATTCTACATCATTACCAAGGATAGCTCCAAGTTCAGTGCATCAGGAACACAAGAAGATGTTCTTTTTATTTATAGGTGTGCAGCTGTATACTTTCATTTCAGATATGATCAATCTCCCTCTAAAGGGAGTACACTATGTTTTATTAAAAATTTCTGGAGAATATAATTCTCACAGTAAGTGAAAGTGCAAATAAATATTCTTGCAAGGGATATATATAAATTATTCTAAGTCAGCAGCAGCATGTCAGTCAGGACTGATTAGATTCTCTACAACACCACCTTATGAAAAGGAAAAATGTTACATTTGGTCTAAATAGGGAATTTTTAATGAGTGACATTTGTGGAACTTTTGGGATCAATGAACCTTCTGTCATAAACTGGAGCAAAACCTTTACTGCAGGACTGTGAGCATTTTTTTGGAAGTTCAGGTTTGCACATGTCATAAATCTGAATTATATTAACACCTGGAGAGCTCAGCTGAAATCAGCCCCCATTGTAACAGGTATTTATGTACAGTGAGAGAGGCACAACTCCATTATCTTACTACCAAAACTGCCTAAAGTGCCAAAGAGAGGACAAAAGGCAAATAGAGCTCAAGGTCATATGTTATTCCAGGCTCAGATGCTGATTTGACACCTGGTTAACAACATTTCCTATCCCATCCTCCAGCCTCTGCAAGCTAAATCCATTGTCAGAGAAACGGCATCACAAAGAAAATCTATGCACGTGTAGATTCTTCCAGGGAACTCTTCTAACTTCAAGGATGCAGGAAAAAAAAAATCCTAACACATTACCCAAGGGGCAAACAATATATGGTCTCCACAGCATAAAACAGTAAAGGAACACAGTGTTTCCAACTTCCACCCAGATATATTTAAAAGTATATACAGAATATCTATCTGAAACACACCAGTGAAGGATATCTGGATACTGCAAGGTAGTTACCTCAATTCATTCTCCTTTCCTCTCAAACCCAGTAAAGGAATCACTTACAGAATCTCTCACAGAAACAAAACTGCCTATTATTGCCAGTGAAAGTTATGAGCCCACACTCCCAAAAAGATTTTTTTGGACAAAGTTTGTTTGCAGCTGTAACAATTTACACCCAGAGTTACTCCAATGGTATCTGCAGACCTGTTCAAATTTACACAGTTGCCACTAAGAGGAATTTGGTTCTGTGTTCCACATACCCAGGTTTAACATTTGCCCTCTGTAAAATGCAGTTTGGGTGATTACAGATATTCCATGGACACTGGTACTTTTTCCTGCATGGCAATTCCATCTTACTTGGAGTAAATATGTTCTAGCATGTTGCTGTAAAATGGATTCCTACTTTGTTGTTGTGAGTAGAGCTGCATTTATAGCTAAAGGTGAGTGTTCCTTCCTGGGAATGAATCATTTCCAGATTATTTGGTAAATTGCTGTTCCTTGGCAATTAGCACAACTTGGTCTACTCCTACAACAACATAAACATTCTCAAATGAAATTGAAATAATTTTATCTTTTCTCTGCCCATTTTCTTCCTGCTCAGATGGGGAAAAAAAGAAAAAAAAAAGAAAAAAGAAAGGAATGAACAAATTGTGTTGCACTGCTGCGGAAGAGTAACTTATAAGATTACTACATGATGTTGTAAACACCAATATTATGACTGTGTCAAAAAAATATGAGATATCACATTTTAAACAGTATCAAGCAGATTACTTTTATTTGGTTTACCTTCTAAAGATTAATTCCTTCGGGTTTTTTCCCAAATACATGGGCTAGAATCTTTAAAGAAAAAATGATGTTTCCACATAATCACAGAGTGGAACCATGACAAAAACTGAGATACAGCAAGAATTTTGACAGCAGCTCAAAGTGGTGTCTTGAGAGCTGAGTCTGACCTTAACTTACTCAGTGGCCATTTCATCAATCACGGCCATTATTCAGGTGGAGTTTACTTCCACTCCCTCCCCCTCACTCCTCTGAAATGTGTTTTGATAGCTTGACAGGAAAACTGCTCCCTAAGCTGGTCCCAAAGTTTTCTGTAATATTAACACCACCAAGCAGAAAGGCAGGTTTTATCCAGACCTGCTTACAATTCTTAAACACTGTTGTTTTATACAGTTTAACACTAGTAAAGATTGCTTATTCAGACAGTAAAATCTGTTTCTCGTCAGCTAGTAAAAGGCAATTCTCTCCTTAAATATCTTTTTCCTCTCTTACTTAGATTTGCTATGAAATGCCATGGAAACTAGACATCAGTATGGTTTGATATTTGCAAGCATCTACAGGCTTAGCAGAAAAATGTGACAATTAAAGGGAATCTGAAAATTGCTGCGTTTCTCTGATATATGGCTTTTGTTAAATTAAAATTTCTTGATCACTGAGCAATTAACTTATTCTGTTGTAAGTGAGAAAATGACAAATGATTTATCTAGTTTTAGAAGCCGGAAGGGAGAAGAGAGAAAGGTTATTTTTAATGTTGCTTAAGAAATATGACAGCTGGGAATCAATAAGGAGATGACAAAAAGAACTCAATGAACTCTGGTATCTCACCAGGACAGCACGAGAAACCTCCCCTGGGTTTAAAGCCAGGACTGGATGTGAGCAGGGACAAGAGGAGCCACATTTAACTCATGGTCAGTTCTCACATGGATAGAGATGGAATGGAAAATATCACGAGCCTTAAGCAAAACTTAAATCAGTGCTCATGGACCTAAACAATCTGATGTTCATTACTGATCAACAAAACAATTTATCTCTGTGGTTTTTATTTTACCAAGAGACACAGTTTAGCTGCTCTCCCCTCCTAATTTCCTATGTTATTCTGCAATTGCCTTGTCACCCAACCTTTCAATACTATTTAAATTAATTGAGTTAACACTCATTACTATATTTTCATTGTTCATAATATAGAAAAACTATGAAAAACTCATACAAATTAAAGAGTGCCAACAAAGGTGCACTACTTTGCTTTTATAGAAAGTCTTTTAGAGCACAATATAACTAATGAGATATTGCTCTGAAATATGATTTAGATTACCATGTAGACTGATTTTCCTGCAATTTCTTATGAACTGCAAAATGTCTACTAATTAAAGAAGCTCAGTCACCCTCCAGCACCTACAGCACAGCTTTGTTCTGACAATCAACACAATTCAGTGTTTTTCTGCAGCCAAAATTTAAGGAAAAACATTTGAACCAGTCTTAATATTGATTAAATGAATGAATGAAGGCTGGAATCCAGTGTCGCATTTTTGGGATGATAATTGCAAAATATACAAGCTATACAACAAATTTAGAACTTTCAGGACAAAAGGAAGGCCTGAACTTTGTGGAACAAAAATGTATTTACTTCAATTTTTGTTTTAGATGAGCAATGTGCTTACACTGATATATTGCTTTTTCAAGGTAATGTGCAATGGCTTGTTGTAACTCTAATGCACAGGAATTGAAAACTGAAAAAACCAGAATTCCCCTCAAGAATATTCTTCCCTCTCTTCTCAGACTAAAGGCTGGTGAGTGTTTTAAGTATTGTACATAAAAATCAACCAGCATGCGGGCCTTTAGTGATCTGCCCTGCAACACAGCATCCCAGAAGAAAAGGAGTATTCCAGGGGAAATGAAGGCATTCTTTTTCTGAACAAAGATATTACAATACTGCCTGAGAATATGTGCACTCCCTTTCATTTGGAAAACCCTGAATTTGGGTCACAGTAACCAAATCCTGTGAAGGCAAATCCCTCTCTAACGGACTAGTTTACACACTAATTTTAGGAAAATGGTATTAAAAAGGAACCAAACATATTTGTGGGCTCCCTTCACTGGCTCTTTTACAGACATTTGAGATAAGTCCTGCTGCTTCTGAATTTTGACTGTAACTCAAATTAGTTTTCAGACAGTCCTCCTCAAAGAAGGAAATATCTATACAACCATACTCAGTACTGACTGCTGCTGCTTGCCACCTTCTCCCCCTTTGCCTGGCAACGCCCAGAATGACTTTCAATTCCATAGCAAATTTAGAGAAGGTAGATTTTTCAGACATGAAATTTCCCCCTCATCCCCCAAAAAAAAAAAATCCCTCAAACAACTCAGTATAATCAACTCAAGGAAAGGAAAATGGTGCAGCATCCTTTGGTCTATATTGGAGAGCAGAGAATCCAAACAGGACAGATGTGTTATCAATGTTGCACACCAGAGAATCCAAACAGAACAGATGTGTTATCAATACCTACATTTCAGGAAAAGCACTGATGGATTAGTACAGGAAAAGCAGGAAAAGGTCAAAGGAAAAAAAGAGTGTTTTGTTTCTCTCACTCACAAATGGAATGATGGAATCAGTTGGGTTGGAAAAGATCTCTAAGGCCGAGTCCAAGCACCAAGGCAGCTCTATCCAGTCCAGTCCACTCCACCATCAAACCAGGTAAGGAAGGGCGACATCCACCCATCTTTTAAATCCCCCTGGGGATGGTGATTCCACCACTGCCCTGGGCAGCTGCTCCAGTGCTTGACCACCCTCCAGTGAAGAATTTTCCTGAAATCAAATCTAAACCTCCCCTGGCACTACTTGGACCCACCTCCTTTTGTCCTACAGCTTTTTTTCTGGAGAAAAGGCTGACCCCCACCTGGCTACAATCTCATTTCAGGCAGCTGTAGAGAGAAAGAAGATCTCCCCTGAGCCTCCTTTTCTCCAGGCTGAAGGATCTGAGTTCCCTCAGCTGCTCCTCCTCAGCCCTGTCCTCCAGACCTTCTCTGGACACACCCCATGGCTTGTGTGGGACCCAAAAGTTGTCAGGCTTCTGCTTACTTGTCTGTGGCATTCAGTTTCTCTTCAATTTCTATTCCTAGGTACCTTTCTGTATTTCCAAAAGGTTTATAAAACTGTTCTGCAATTTTAGGAGACACATGGTTTATCAAAGACTGAGAGGAAACCTTTGTGGTAAATACGCTACTAATTTAGCTCAGAACTGAGAAGTTTTTATCCAGAGATTTTTATATAAAGACTTGCTTTAAATCAAAGCTCTCTTTAAATGCACACTACATTGTGCTATGGAAATACAAGGCAGCTAGAGTCATCCTTTATTATTCTCTCCCCTGATATAAAATAATGTTTACATTGCAGCTCTTCAAAAGAGGCAAAAGTTTCCTGATCTTGCACCTTATAACACAGGTCAGCATTTCCTGAAGCCTTGACCAAAAAGCAAATCTAACTCCAGACATCTTTATTTAGGTCATCTATCCAGGCTCAGTAGAAACCTACCCTGTACAGTGAAAGATGCACTGAACCTTTGACATTTCCACAGATATACATCAGTGCCTTGGAGATTTATGTGAACATTTCCATTCCACCAGAGTAAACACATCACTCTTATTGATTTTAACTTATTGAAACAAGGATGAAAAACACCAACTTCATAATGTCTTTTTTAATGGTTGGCTGGGAGATCTCATAGACCACACTTACAGTCCCAGCAAAGAACTCAATCCTCCAAAATGCAGCAAAAATTTAGGACATAAAATGAAACTTAATAACACTTCCAACACAGATAGACCTTGTCCCAGCAAATTTCTGGAAGTGCAGATTGCAGAAAAGAAAGAAAACTACAGTACAAAAGAAAGTACTCAAGAGAATGGTGGTTTCTTTTGATTAATCCCTTGAATTCTCATGTTCAAAAAAAATTTAGAAAGTAGTGAACCATAGGAATCATGAATGACTGAAATATCAAAGCTCACAAAGGCAAAACCAGCACATTTCACATTAAAAATATTCTTAATATTTACATTATTAACATTTACGGCAATGCAAATTGCAGTAGTTTTTTTTAATAGTTAGTTTTAGTAGATTTTGTTGTTTCATTTATTTGGGTTTTTTTAAGGCATGGATTGGCCTGACAGAAGGACAAAAAATACTTTGCAAAGTTCAGTTCTTGAAAGTAATACTCAGTGAGGAAAAAAAAAAAATCAATACAATTTAGGACTTTCCCATCTAGTTCTGCTCCCAGTGGAATGCATGCAAAAGAGCAGCAACAAACAAATCACCCTAATAAACTTTGGGTGAGAAGGATGGTGGAGAGTTTTTAAGGAGCTTGGACCTCAATTAAGGCTTTCAGACAAATCTCCTCCACGGGTGTCCTGTGATGCCTGAGGCACAAGGTCGTGATGAGCTGCTCCCACCATTCCAGTCCAAAATAACTATCACACACTTTAATTCTACTGAATTTCTTGACTCTTCTAGGATGCCTAAAATAAAACACAGTTTTCCTTCAGTCCTCGAAACAGCCACCTATGAAAAGCAATTCAATTTTCCTTATTCATTCACTTTCTGAGTGTCTTTTCTCTTTTGTTTCAGTACTTTTTTTGCCTGACATTATAAATACTTTGCATAAACACACCTTGGTCTCACAGAGATGGAAATGACTGAGAGCCTCTGGTAACATACTTCTTAATAAATTTTAGATGATCTTCAGGAAATCTCTCCCCTTTTAAAACACGTTGTCAAAGCTGAAATTAAACATCTAGAGAGCTCAGAGTTGCTGCAGATGTGCCAGGAGCAGTAACTGAATTTCTTTAGAGGGATAAGCAAAGACCTCTGTTAAGCCACACAGCCTCATTTCATTGCATCATCATTTACTTTAAGTAACTTGACTTAAGCACTGCTTCAAAAATCTTTAGCTATGCACTCACTACATAATTACCAGCCTTCTTCACACTGAGGAGAGTGATAACAGCTAAACACATGATTCATGGGCCCAAGTGACATCACACCCTTGTGGGGGCTCTTTTACAAGACAGAGTTTTCAGCAGCAGGCAGAAAAGATCAGGGCTGTGCATGGTGATGGGCAAGGACATGATCCAGCTCCCACAGAAATCTCTGTGACTGTTCCCATTTGCTTCAGCAACTTTGGAAACACAGAATATTCTGCTGGAGCAATGCTAACTCTGAAAACATTCAACTGGCACTGACGACTGCAGAGCCTGCCAAAGATATCTCTTGATAAGGGTGGAAAATGCTGTGAACTGACTCAAAGTCTTGCAAACTGACTCTTTATCTGGGTTATGAGGCAAAAGAGAAGAGAAGTTTAAATACTTTTCATCTCCAGCATCTTAGTCACCATCCTTCATATGCAAGCAGAGTATGAAATAAGTGTTTTCTCTGTAGAGGGAATCTGGCTTGGAAAGGAGGTGGTGACAGGATTGCCACTGTTTTTATAGAATTTTCCTCACAGAGGCCAAAAACCAGCAAGTATATTGCACAGAGCTTCTTTACCAGAATATTTCATAAACTAAGCTACTCCTGCTCCTGCCAGGATTTTAAAGGAGTCACAGTCTGCAGTGGAGATGCAGCGACTCCAGTGGTCAGGTCCAACTCCAGCTCCACAGGAGTTTAAATGAGATGGATATTCAAATTCAGCAGTCCTCTGTCTGCTGGAGAATCTGATATGCAAAAATGTCATTTCAGGAATTGGCAGGTTCTCCTTGGCTTGCAGTTTTGCATGTTTTTGCTCTCTCATATTT
Organism: Argya squamiceps; assembly: GCA_037834095.1. Lineage (NCBI taxonomy): Eukaryota > Metazoa > Chordata > Aves > Passeriformes > Leiothrichidae > Argya > Argya squamiceps. The sequence goes on from JBBMKD010000194.1 coordinate 14,007,389, forward strand.
GACAGAAGAGGGAATTCCTAAACTTGGCAGCCAGGAGCACATGAATAGGAGGACAATAATTCTGTAATTACTTCAGAAACAGAACAGGGAGGATTCCTGCTCTGGCCTGTCTTCATTCTCTAGTCAGAAATCTTAGAATATAGAAATAATATCCTCTGTTTATAAGCTGAAACAGGGTAAAAAAAACTGAATTAGAGAGGTAACTGCAGGTCCTAGAGAAACTAGTAATAGCAAATGTGTTATCCATATTATAATGCAAGGAAATTCTATATAATTCAGAATAAAATGTCCATTATCCAAGGAAACCCACACCGTAAATAGAAATGTCCATAATTTCTACAAAACCCCTAATGGTTTGTTCTATACTCATATGAATAGAAATTTCCCCAAATAACTAACAAAAATGTTTGCTGCAATTAATTTTGTTTCTTGGTCTTCCTCCATGAACCATATTTATTTTTTTATTCTTTGATTCTAAGCAAAGTTGGACCCAGATCAGCAGAGGGAGACTTCTGTATCTTCAGTACTCTAAAGAACTGAGTCAGAAATTGGCAGCAGCTCTTTTCCTTGGAGAAAATATTAATTCTTTTAGCCATGAAGTTCACAGGACTTGGTTCTACTGTGGTTCTCTTTATTTACTCTCAATAAGTTTACCAGAGAGCATGATTTCAACAGTCAGGAAATTTTGAAGTTCTTACTTATTTCCTGACTATTCTGTATGAAATACTGGCTTAAATCATTGGTATAGACAAGAGTATGGTCTGTTAGCAGTTAATGTTGTTTCGGATTGAATATCTCACTATTTTTATCTAGAAATCATAGATTTCTATTCAAGAATGAGTTAGAGAATGGCTATCTCTATTTGGATCCAATAACTGCACACAGCTCATTTTCCCATCTCAAAAATAAAAAAAAAAATTAAAAAGAAAATAAAATTTACATATTTATATATATATATATTCTGTGGGGTAAGAGTTATTGCTGATAAGGTGGATGAAGGCAATCACCTTGCCTTAATTTCAGAAAGACTTTTAAATTTCTTTAATTACTCAAAATTCTTTGTGAAACTCTGATGGCAATTGAGGACAATGTTGTAGTAAGATAACAGTTGTGATAAATTTGACAAAGTGCAATATTTCATTTGAATAAAATAAACAGGGACAACATAATTTAGTCTTCTTATAATTTAGAAAAATGCCAGGCAAATTAGAAATAATTGCCCTTAAGTTACTATGACGATTTTCTAATCAAAATGTAACTAGATTCTTTTCAAATTTAGAATATGGCTATCCCTAATGTGAGAGGAGAACACTGCATTATGAAATGGAAAATGTTACCCCTATTACACTGCAAAAGCCTAAGAACCTCCTCCATCTTATTTACTGCATGCACAGCAGTGCTTTTATATCTCCTTAATTGAGTGCTAATTGACTTTGCATGCCTGTGAAGAGTGGTTTTCTTCATCACAGCGAGCCACGTGGAGGGTTTTATCCCAGCAACTGCAAACTTCTAATTGATCTTCACCAAATATTCCCAAGCTTTTCCCCTCTGATATTCCTCTCAGCTATTAGCTCCTTTATTCAGTTTCATACGAGCACACACAACTTTGCCTCCTCTCATGTAATGTAAATCAGGCAGAAGAATGCTCACATAAATTTACTTGTCAGATCCAGCAAGAAAAGGCAGAAGAGCAGCAATGAACATGTATTTACCAAGTTCAGTCTATGGCAAACATTAAAAACCAGGTGAGGTGTTACACAGAGCAAACATCTGGGGTTCTCTGTGCAGCCCACCACTGCCCTCGGGTGCATTTGGTAGTCCTCTGCTTGCCATGTTACACTGAAAGATCTCATTGAAAATCCTTCAGGCAAAGAGAAATTTACAATTATTTATATTTCTTTTTCATTCCCAGTCTTGTGGAAGGCTTTTTGAAGTCAAAGGGTTGGATAAGATGATTGTTTTAAGTCTCTTCCAACTGAAACATTCTATTCTATTCTATTCTATTCTATTCTATTCTATTCTATTCTATTCTATTCTATTCTATTCTATTCTATTCTATTCTAGTTCTATTCTAGTTCTATTCTATTCCATTCCATCCCATTCCAATCTCACAGCACATTTGCAAGAAATGTGAAGACACTGAGGAAGGAAATTGAACACTGGCCTTGATTTACATCACGTATTCTACAATGCACACATTTTCTACACCCACCATTCTCCCTTTGTTTCCCTGATCAGTGCTCTTCAGTTCTGTACCCTTGACCGGAATTGAGTAAAAAACATTCTGAAGGAGAAAAAAAACCCCTCTGCCACAGTCATGACCCAACCAAAGAACAATTCAGCTCTCCCTTTTACAAGGGCACAAAAGATTAGAAAATGGGAGATCAACAAAGCTGCAGCAAAGAACTGACAGGATGATCATCTGTTTACTGAGAGCCACTGACAGAGCTGACTAACACAATTTCCTGCAGCTCTTATCTCTGCTGTGAGAGCAGAGATCAGAGGAAATCTTGTCCCACAGCTCTTGGACACACTTGGGGAATGCTGTGGGAGGCAGGGATGGACATTTTGGCAGGGTGGAAATGGTGCTACAAGGAACTTTGGTTTGCCCTCATGCAGCAAGAAATGAAGTACAGATCAACTCATCACACAGGGTTTATGAGTAAATAATTTTTCCTACAAGATGGAAGAATATCTCTTACCTTAAGAATACTTCTTCCTGCAGAATGTTGTAACTTCCTATCACCTGTTTCACATTGTCTGTGTGCTTGTTTCATGGTCTCTCCTTTTCCTTAGCAGATCTCTTATTAGAGCTCTGAGACATCCAGAGCAGTGGCAGGAGAGGGGAAATGGGAGGATGTATAAAAAGAAACAGCAGGTACATCCAGGCCCCACTTTCCTGCAGCTTCCTAAATTTGAGAGGTTTCCTCCTGCAGATTTTGTAAGTGATAGCAATCTCCTTTTCTGTGGCTCACCTGAACTCCCAGGCTGAGGCTCCCTGCAGGCTCTGCAGTTCACCTGAGGACAGCAGGAAACATCCTGGAGTTGCTTCTTGTGTTGCTTTTTCAGAAGGTAACACACAGCTAATTTAATAGCTACAGACCTCTACAAGAAACATATCACAGCTTATACAAAAAATCGTGAACATTGCTGGAGCTCAGTTTGTCATAATTCTTGCTAAAAAGTTGCTTAGTTAAGTCACTTAAAGAACACACCTGTAGCAAGCAACCATTTCTCCAAAAGACCTCAGATCATTGCTCTCTGCTTCAGAACCCCAGTTGCAGCTGCTATCACCTTCTGCAATGTCATCTATATTTATTCCTTCACATCTTCCTCCACTTCCACATCTTCTCCTTCTAGTAATTGCATGAGAGAACCTGTGGAACCAGCAATTTATCCTGCTAGCTTTGATATCACTTCCAAATTCTGTCTCACAGCATAGAAAAATCTGACGTTTTAATGATGCAGCTGCTTTGAACTGTCCAGCAACTTTCCTCTGGAAGTTGCTCCATTTTGTGCACCTGTGACTCTCTTTATGTAAGGCAAGACATTAGAGTACATTTTAGAGCATTTGCCTGTTTAGTTTTAACTAATCCTGCTTTTCTCTAAAACCAAAAATAGAGAGAGCTCTCGTGCCAGTTACTGGAAGAGAACTACATAATTTTAGGGAAGTCACAGATCTACCTGCAGCCAAACTAAATTTATCTCCCAGAAAGGGCATATCCCCAAGTCCTTTCACTACTTAGACAGGAAAGCCAAGCTTTTAAAAAGTTTCTTCCTTCCTTGTACCTTTCTTTTGGCTCAATAATCTGATTACTAAATTGATTTTGTAACAGACCCAAGGTACTACACGTTTCTTTTGCATCTGAATATCTCCTTTCCTCTTTGGACTGTCAATCTATGTAATGAGCATGCTGTGATCAGAAATGATTTTTTTCTTTCACTCCTACAACTATTATTGTTAATGGTTTTCAGTTATTTACTTTGGGACTGCATCAACTTCAGGAGAATAAGGGGAAAAATTTGCTCCAAAAGTCAATATATAAACCAAGATAAAATCCAACTCAAATATTGTTATTGTAGACCTGCATGGTTATTTCACTGTCTACTTACATTAAAAAAAGACAAAAATTTAAAAAAAATTTAAAAACCCAAATCCAAAAATTAAACTTCCTTTTCCTTTTCTAAAAGCCTTCAAGATTTCCATGTTTTCTGTTAGTGAGTACCTTTTCAAAATCCAGACTCAAATTTTCACACCAATAGAGGCCTTTCCAAAGATTCAGTTGCACTGATTCTATATCCTAAACCTACATATTTAGGTGCTTACATATGCACTAATAGTTTATTTTCTTCATTGTTGATATTATAAAACATCACAGTTAATAATGCGCTTTAATACATGCTGCCACGCATTGAATCTTTCCTGACAATCCTGAAATCAGGGGCTTAATTACTTTATATGCCAGGCATTGGCTTTTTTAAATTTTTTTTTTTCCTTTAATTAAGCATCCATTGTGTTTTGATGGATTGGAATTTCACAAGTTTTTTAAAACACTTCCATGAATGAGTGTGTACTAGCTACCACTACTGTTTTGATGTCAAAAAGTTGGCCTTTGTAATTGGTAATAATAAAAATACCTCAGTGTATAAAATAACACTGATTTTTAAATGGTTCTCATTTATTTTAATGTTAACATCAAGGCACATTTTCAGTTCATATTTTCCTCTGTTTAAATTATACCTACAAATGTGTTTGCATGGCAGTAAATCTCATTTCCATTACAAAAATTTTCATGTTGATTTTGACTTCCATATGCATAAATGTACTGCAATAATAAAAGCCAGCTGTCAGTGCTTCCACACTTTCAACTTCTTAATGAATAGCCCAATAAATATGTAAATGGCTCCCGTATTATTTAAATTTACAGTAAACATACCAATCTTATTTGAAGCCTGGTCTTATACCCAAAAATTATTCATCTGTATAGGAGAACTCTTCATATGGGCTGATTACAGTGGTGGCTGCACCCATTTACATTTGTAAAAAATCCTTCTCCAAATCCCTGTTGTACAAAACCACTCTGACCAAGCTGGTTCATGAAGTTTTGCATTCTGCATCTGTAGCTGACTGAACCTCAGTTTTCAGTCCTCAAATAGCTCAAAACTGCTCAACAATGGTGCAGTTGGTTCTCTGATCAAATATTACAGTGAGAGCCTGCCTTTGGAAAAATACAGGAATACTGTAACTCACATGGAAGTGTGTACACGTGATCCAGGTGGTCGTGATGAGGATTTATGAGCATTTAAAGTACCAGCTAGCTTCACACAAAAAAAAATAGAGGTGAGGAAAATTTACAGCTTCATTCTGAAATATTTTGACTTGTTGTTGTCTATAGATAAAGAACATACACTGGCAAAAAGGAAGGTAAGGTTTTCCTCTGTCTGAAAAAAGCCATTAATTGTTATCCATGAAAGCAAAAAAAAAAAAAGTCAGCTAAGCAGCTAAATTTTGTAGTTATATGGACATTTGTATCTCACAGATACAGCATTTTTTTCATTCACAAGATTTTTGCTCAAATTACATGGTCTACTAGTCTCAACATTTATAGTTCTCTGAGAACACAACATTTTACTCAGAATTGCATAAACAAGAGTTATCCTTTCTTAGCTGGAGATGCGACTGAAAAAGTAATTCCCAAATATATCACAGTCTGATACATGAAATGCAGCTAAAACCTACATGGTGCCATCTGATAAGTTTAGAAAACAGAAAGTTGTTTAACTTATTCATGAGAATCCCCACACTACCAAGATTCATACTTGTGCACCACACACTAATACATAAGAAACATTAACTTAGAGCCATCTGCCAAATTGGCTCTAAATTTTGGTGGGTTTGTTTATACTCCGTTATATATATTTATTAAGTTATATTTTCTTCACTGTAGGTCACATCAGGGTTTCTGCAGGAACACAGGCTGCACACTGTTATATTGACATTTATTGTAAGTTTTATTTGAGGTTTTATGTGTGTCATTTCAGACACTTGCTCCATTTCTAATTATTTTCCAACACAATGTTTGTGTGATGGTGCACTTGCCAAAACAATTCTTATTCTAAAAAAGGGAATTTGTTCTATTTGATTTATGCCATGTCAGGTGTGACTGATGGAGGCTCTAATGGTGGGTAATACTTCATATCATGTGGTGCATCTCTTATAAGCACAGCACATGTTGCTCATGTATTATGTGCTGTAAAAAGTGAAAAATAAAATTTGCAGGACTGGTCAGCGAAGAATGAAATAAAATTCCTCAGTGATGGAAGCTCAAATGTTCCATTTAGGTGGTGAGCACCACTTATCTGGGAGCCATTTAACTACATTTGCTTTGCACTATCAAGCAGAAATCAAGATACTTTGAAGTTATTCGTTAACTTCACAGACACAAAGAACATCCAGGAGTTATAATCAGCAAAAAAATGATCAAGCCTGTCAAGAAAGTTTTCTTTCCCAAAGAAACTTTCAGTAGTATTCAGTTAGTGAGATAAGATCTTAATTACCTTAATTTGCTCTGCCTTTAAAATCATAACTGCAGCAACAGCGCAATGAAGCATAGATTACACCCTCTAATTTCCTAAAATGGGTAAACAATGGTTACAGCTGAATGTCAGGAATTTTGGAGAGAGCTGTTTGAAGTACACATTGTTTTACCATTTCCCACTCATTTAAGCCATTAGGATCCTTAGGAATAGCTGCCAGATGTGTTCATCAGCCCATGAAGGTTATCAGAACACCCTCTCAGATCAACACTTGAAACAGTCAGTGAAAACTGAACATCACCTTCTTATAAACCCTAACCCTCAGCCTGTTAAAGCCACAGGCAGATTTGCCAGAATTTAAGGCACAGAGAGCTAGTACCTAAATAATTTTGGGTTAGTTTTTTCCTTTCTATTACTTGACCAGCTCCTGTCTCAGAGACAGGACACTGAATTAGGCTGATCTTTGTGGGATGCAGCACAGGTGCTGCCATCCTGCACAGTCAGCTTCCAGTTTTATATTACCTTATTGCTTTTATAATAAAAAGCAAAAAACCACCAGCCCAATTCCCCAAATTGTGAATGATATTACATTGCAAGGAGAATATCTCACCACTTAGGATAAAGAAACGGAGAAGAGAGGAATGCAGTCTTTATTTTCCTTAAAACCACATCATAGCTGAAAGGTTGCCAAATACCCCCTTAATTACATTTGCTATTAACATTGTGTTCCCTCTTTCTTTCTCCTTTGTCTTTAAATCTTCTTTAAAATTCTGCTTTGGATAAGGATATCTCTGAGACCAGGGTTTCTGTACCTGCTGTGGGCACTGAAGTTGTACCAGCTAACCCATACAAGGTACTTTAATTTGGGTTTCATATCTGAGGGGAGGGTCAGGCTGGTAAAGTCAGTGGGTGATACTTTTTTTCCCGTGTAAAATATGAAAGTAGACAAAGATTAATCAGTGCCATGTTAAAAGTACTGACAAATTTTCATTAATAAAATCAGCAAACACTTTAGAAATATTATATATTCTAAATGGAGCAGGGCAGAGTATCCAAAGGATATCAAGAGGCCAAGGGACTGTCACTCAGTTGTCCTGCATGCAGGATATGATATTCTGCAGCTAAAAGTAAAGAATTGCACTCAAAATCCCCAACTCTATATTGGAATTCAATATCCTTCCATTTTGTATACAGGCATGTGTGGGTATTGTAAACAGAGAATCAAAGAGAACTCTGAGATTGGTTTCCCTAATGGGGAAGGCAGGGCAGCAAAATTTTCCAGTGGTAGAGATGATATTTTCAAAAATAATGTATTCTGATGTTCTGCAACAGGTCCAAGTACACACACTCTATTGAAATTAAAGTAATTCATCACATTGATCTAAATGACAGTGATGAATCAAAGCAAAATGAAATCCTTGCATCTTCCTGGAAAGAGCAACAAAGCAAAACAGAAGCTACTTCTATATACAAAGCATTGATCAATATGATTTGTGGGAGACTAATATACCTGACTGCCTAGTCTAGATTTCCATTTGTATTAAAGAGGAAACTTTTCTGGCCTGCACATACACAAACTGCAATTACAGGCTAGAGGCTGTCATCATACTTTTTAGAGAAAAGAATGTCAGCATTCAGGTACCTTTAAAAGTGAAGAAAAAACCAATTTTAACAATATACCTCTTCAAAAAGGATGGGGAGGTCATGGAACCAATCTGATAACAGCCAATAAATATTATTTATCCTTTTTATTTAGATTATATTCTTGACACTCCTGAAAGCTGCCTTTTAATAACCTTCTCACCCTCCTCCTCACACAGCAGACACACACAGTGACATGGAACATTTTCATCTAAGACATAAAAGTTCCACCAATGCATCTCTTTTTGGCGAATTTTATTTCTTTTAATGATAAAAAATTGGGTAATAAATGTCCTCTTTTCCCTACACACTTGCATACAAAGTATGAGATTTCCATGGCCAGCCTGGATATCTGAGCATCCCTGGCACTGTTAGTCCACAGAACAGACAATTGATTATTGTGCCAGGAATGAAGAATGTCAGTGCTCTGTGGATGTAGTTATGACACAGACAGAGAGGAATAATCAGCAGAGGACAACAGATTTTCATCTGGTTTTGATCAGATTTTTATCATTCAGATTTTGTGCAGCCCACACCATCTTTTATTCTTCAAATCAAAAATACCTAACTGACTGTTCATTCTGTTGCAGTCCAAGATTCAACCACCAATAATAAAACAGAAAAAATAATTAAAATTTTCTTAGATTCTGGAAGCCTTAATGTGACTTGGGGTTTCTTGGAATCCCGTTGGGCGCTGTACCTTGCCTTGTAAGGAGCTGATAATTTATTCACTGCCTCATCAGAAGTAAATATTCCTGTACTTGTTCTTTCACTTTTAAATATTGATACATATGCTTCTCCTTACAAACTTGGACTATTTCTATCAGTGAGAGCAGTGAGGCTGCTGACATATGGTTAGAGAACAAGAAACTTTTTTAACTCAAGGTATTATCTGGTCAAATGGTTTTAGTTATAAATGATTTACAGGGCTGTTACCCTCAGCAGATTGCTGTGCCACATCTCCCTGAGAATCCCCTGTGCAGGGACATCCACAGCCCCTGTGAGCTCCAAAAGGATGCAGTGCCATAACCCTGGTGCTGTGAATAATGCAGAGGATTTCCTGGCTCTCTGTGAACTCCCAGGTGAGTTGTAGGCCAGTGACCTGTGAGGAGATCATCACCCCGTGCCTCTCAGCTCCTCTAGAGCACAAACTGCCAAAAAGGCTTTTCCTCCTGCAGAATGCCACGTGTGACACCAAGGAAATGCTGAGGGCAGGAGGTTTCCACTGACTTGCTGATCCATTAAAAAATTATCATCTATCACAGTTCTATTTCTTCTGTTTGAAACAGTTATTTTCTGTTTCAAAGAGCCACCCAAAGAAGTTTTTTGAAATCCCTGTGCTGTACTCACTGGAGAACAGAAAAGGCCCTTTCTACCCTTGTTTTGTAGCAAAAAAGGAGATAATCACATTGTCCTTCCCAGAGACAACACTCAAGCTATTAATAGCTACATTTGACAACCCAAAAATACCCCTCTAAAGCAAAGGGTTCAATCCTGACCTTTAATTCTCCCTCTATCAGGAGCAAAAGACCTTTCCAGAAATATTTTTTAGCCCAATGGCACTCATTTTGTATCAGCCCTTGCTCATTCAAGCTTCTGGAATACATCTGGAGGGTCCTTAAACAAGTTTTTTGACGCTCTTGATGGAACCTTCCCGACAGCTCATTAGGCAAATTCATGAGCTTTCCCAAACATGCCTAGAGACTCGTGTTCACTCAGAGTTCAGAGTTAGCTAACAGATTGCTGCAGCTCTAATTAAAACGTGAAGTCATTCCGAGCACACAACCTTTGGCAAATCAAATGTGCCAACTGATTAAAAAAAAAAAAAAAAAAGATTGTTTCAAATGTAAGAATAGTTTGCCAAAATATTATGTTTGCTCCTAATGGAAATGAGCAACAAATTTATATTACACAGCAGCTTAAAGCTGAGTGGAAAAAAGGCTGGTTTAGCTGGTGACAACATATGAAAGAGACTCCTTGTTGTGGTGAAGAGATTATTAAAACACATTTTTAATACAAACTGCCATGATCTCTGGATGGAATTTCTAATGAAGCACATATTTTAGCCTTCTGATAATATTATTGCTGTTAAAAGGGTTTCAATGAAATCCCAAAGTACAGCAATAATTGCAAGGTTTCACAGGGAAGTGATTTCCAAACCCAAAATTGAGGTCAAAGGCCAACAACATTCCCACTAATACCAAAAATTTCTCTTCATATGATTTCAATATAACCTATAGCTGTACATCTCATCTCCACTCTGAGCAGGGAGAGTAATTTCACTATATATTAGCTTCAATTGGAATGGTGGTTTTTACAAATATTTGTTGCCCTGAAGATCTGGAAAGAAACAAAGAGAATAGAAACAAAGTTTTCGGGAATGTTTTGGCATTGTAGAACAGAGCTGTGTGGTTGCTATTATTGAGACCAAGCTCATTTTTACCCCTTGAATACCAAGCTCACTTGTATTTCCAAATATACTGGGACATACATATGGCAAAAATACATCATTGGGTAGGATTCTGTATGGGTACTTCCCTATCAAAAAAATATCAAGAGCATTTACATTAAAAAAAATAACCTATATAAAAATGTACAAAGAAATAGGCATAATAGAGAAAAAAATATGAGCAATGAACAAAAATATTGGAAGATTCTCTTCAGAGGCTCTATAGAAATCCACAGAAACTCACCTGTCTCATGGGCTACATTTAAACCAGCCTGAATCCAAAATCTGTCTCATACACTGACTTAAACTATTGAGGAAATACATGAACATGACTGATTCATTCTTGCAAAGTGCAAGTCCTATTAAGAAAGCAGATACATCGCTGCAAACTTCCACATTTGTTAGAAAAAGTGCAAAAAACACGCCACATATTTTAGAACACCCAACATTGTATTTCTAGCACAAGGATAATTTATAGTTTATGGTCTCCCTTCACTGTTTCTCTGCCTCTTTTTGCTCCCTCCAACAACAGGAGAGACTAATGAGATTGGTGCTGTCACAAAGCAGCAGAATTTAGTCACTTTCTGCACCACTGGCTCCCTCTCTTGAGGACTCAATGAATTAGGGTTTCATCAGCTCATAAATATGAGGATGCAGAGGGTGGCCAGTGATGCATCACCCCAGGCCTGCAGCAGTGTTTATTAGCAGCTGATGTAGAGAACAGCTTTGCTTTATTCCAGGAAGGAAATCCACAGGATCAGAATTGAGTGTGTGTCACTCTCAAAGCCTCACAGCCAAAGTTCTCTCTCTCAGGTGTTAATGAACACCATGTAAAGCACATTTTGCCTTCCAAAAGCTCCTGTTAGAGCAACCTCCAGATGAGATCTGCTCTTACTCAGCTAATGCATGGCACAAACAGCAGCTGTGCAGCAGCACATGCTGCAAACAACCCATGAAATCCATGTTCTCAGTCTTACATCCAGTGAACAACCTGACAAAGAAATTTTCTCCGATTTAAGGGTTTCACTCACTCTGAATTGATGGCTTGAAACACATTGATGCTTGAAGCTTTTAAGCAGATGTTTAAATTTCAGTGTTGCACTAAAACACATCCACTTCAATGGGACAAGACCAAGGCTGCAGCCAGGAAAATGCTCTGAGTGAGCAGGGGGAGTCAGTCCTGGAAGAAATGAGTGCAACAACATTCACCAGCATGGGGACAACAAAAACTGCATTTCTATCTGCACTCTCAGGCTGGTGACTCTTTTGCTATGTGACTTCTTAAAATAAGAAGAGGGAGAAGTTAATTTTCTCATGGAAAAAATGGTAAATCAGAATTTCTGCATGGAGAAAAACACGTTTGAGAGACTCCATGACAGATTCTCAGCAGGTAAATCACTTTACTGCTGGCCTGGCCCAACTCTAAGTATTGCCAGTGCCCTTTACAGATAGATAGATATTCCTCTGCTGTTTGTGTCATATTGTAAAAGAAATTAATAAATGCTTCCCTTAAAAATCAAACAAAAAATAAAACTCATTAAATTTTCTGGTCAATGGTGTTAACATTCTCTCCTCTGTCTGCCTTCCCTCCTCTTTAAGATCTCCCATGAAAATGCAAATCTGTGTATAACTGTGTATTCTGAAAATAGGCTCTACTGGGTGTTTAACCATGCTGCCTTTGCAGCCCTGACACTGTGGGACTCGTCAGCACATTCTTTCAGCATTGAACTCAGAGGTGTTCCTCAGCTCAGCAAATATTTTATTTTTCTCCGATGCCAGAAAATAGGTGAGTATAACAATAAGATCAGAATATTTTCTGTACAAGTGGCCCTTTATCTCCCACCCCTCTCCTTGTATTCTTTTACATGGGTTACATAATCAGGAGAAAAAGTCTTTTCTCCTGTAAATAAACATTTCTGCATTTATTTTTTCTGAAGATGCTTTTCAGGGTCTCACATTGTTTTTTCTGGAACTCTATTTCAATTTGTGAACACAAGGGAAAATGAAACTTGGGTTTGAGAGGTTTGATTTCTTTTCATCCCTGTCCTTCACCTCCAGAGGGCTTTTATACATTCACACAGAATGGAGAGGGGCTACAAGGAGAAAATCTCATTCAGGCAGATGCTGATGAGCTGCATGACAATAGAATTGCTGTACCCTCCCTGCACACCTCCCCAAGGCTCTCCTTGCACTGCTCTTACACAACCCACGTCTTTCTTTTCTGAAATATTTGACTTGGATTCTACTCCTGGTGAACCACAGGGAGGGGAGGGCAGTAAGGACTCAGATTCTGATTTGTTCCACCTACCATGGGAGACAGTTCTCCATTATTTCAAAAAGGCTTTGTTCAGATCTCAGGTGTGTAAGACAAGAGGGAAGCAGAACTTCAGTGCATGTCACTGTGAATGAATGAGGGGAGGAACTGGATGGATTTGAGGGAAAGGTTGGATAATTTATGGAAGGACCATGTTTATCTCCAGCACGTGACTGCTGCCAGGGGCCCACTGAGAGTTTGGATATCCTCACACATTCAAAATATTCAAAAAGGACCACAGACCTTCCTGAAGCTACTTCATCCCAGATTCAGAGGCAGCAGAATTCCTTAGGATTCCTGTTTCTGTGCCTTTACAAGCACAAAATCCTGGTCCCATGGTCCAAGTGACTGAACCCCTGGCTGTGGCACCAGCTCTGTAAACATCTGCTGATCCACCAGACTGGACAGGCCCTTCCAAACCCCTTCACTTTGCCTGAAAGGATGAAAATTCAGATTTTCTGCTCTTCAGGGCAGCCCCTGGGCAGGTCTAACCTTACTTTGGGGTGAGAGTTGGGCCAGGGAACCTGATAAACTACATCTAACAGGGTACCTGACCCTTAGAGCTGCAAATCATCTCCTCCCTTTTCCTTCTTCCTTTTATTTTCAAAAAGTTCACAGGAACATTCATTCCAGCCTCTGAACATAATCACTGAGTTTCATAAAGAACAAGATTCCCACAAGGCCTCATAAAAGTTATTCTTGGTATTACAGTTCTACTTCAAACAGGGGAAAAAAAAAAGCCATTTTACAATAACCTTGCTGTCACAAAGTGCTTACAGCCAGGGTGTTCACTGGGAATAATCCATAATAAAAAAGGACCCCTTTGGGACTGTCTGTCCAATTGCCACATATAAAACAAAGCAGAAATAAAGTGTTGGATGTTTAGCTGCACCTTCAGCTACCAACACCCGCAGTGTCAAAAATAAGGGAAGGAATAAAAAAATAGTCTAATTGGATAGCAGTATCTGAAGTGCTGCTCTTAGGGGGTTTTATTTGCTTTACACCACATCTTTTCATTCCAATTTCTTCCTTTTTTGTGCCTTTTTTGGTTTTGTGGGGTTTTTTTTTGGTTGGTTGTTTGTTTGGAGGGGTTTTGTCTCAAATTATCACTGCTTCCAATGCACTCTGAACAAGTTTGCACTAATACAGATCCTTTGTCATCCATTAAAAATTAAACAAATTAAATCCATGTGGAAATTAACATGTGTAAATGCTGGGCAGGTGGTGGCAAGCAAAGGAGAGGGACCCTGAACACCAAAGTGAAAGAGTCCAAATTAACCCCCACAGTTCAAATCCTCTCAAACTTTATGACTATTGTACCCCTGGAGAGAAACATCATTTTACTTCAGTTCTGTGTTTTTTAAAGCAGGTATGTATGTAAAGACACGGGCAGCTAAGACATGAATCTCCAAAAGCCAAATCCATAGAGCATACAAAGGAAAAAAAACCATAAAGCAATATGAAGGTTTTTTCACATCAGCTGGCAGCTTCATCTTAGATCCACCTCATTCTGACCCTACCTTTTGCTCTTAAAACCAAGTGGTTTTTCTTGGACATTTTCCAGGCTCTCTAGTTAATCTTCCTTTAGGTGCTTTCAATATCTCTGCTGGACACACCCTCATTTTAACACAGACCAGCTCGAAGTTGGCACCTAACAGTTACTGTACCAAGTAGAAAAAAAGAAGTCACTGATATTTCCCACACTTATTTTCCAGGTTCTTCCTGATGTAGGACTGAGTTATCACCTGTTTCAAACAGGAGGAATCTTAGATTCCTTGGAATCATTTGGAAAATGTTTAGAACCTTTCAATGTACAGTAGACACACCACTTCTTAAAGCAGAGGGGGGATGATTGAATTTTCATTCATCTCTGGGAGAAAAGTATCCAGATCAGGATGCAAAAAGAAGCAATAAGGAACAATTTGTTTTAATGTCCTTGGGCCTATCTACTTATTCCTACTAATGAGACTCTACTAAAATTTTAAAATTATGTCTCAAAATTCTAACTTTTGGTCAAATTTTAAATCTTTCTCTTTCTCATTCATTCTCTTAGAAATAGCTGGATAAAACTTGTTTAAGTGGGAAATAGCCATGTGAGATTCTTCAAGCACAGTGTAATTTAGTCTTCAGAATAAAAATTGCCTTTATTTCCATACTACAAGATGGTGTAATGGAATGCATATTTCCACGAGCATTATGCTTTAAAAAGAAATTAAGTAAGTTGATGAATATGCTTTTCATTCTTTTTAATAATCAGATTATGATCACACAAGCAGCTTCAGAGTTTGAATGACAATGTAATAATTCACCCATGGCACTGTCAATGACACTTGGCTTTTGGCCTCATGCTTAAACCATGTTAGCTATAAATTACTATTTTATAATTCATGCCTTGTTGCTTAAGAAAAAAATTATTAGAGCATAATAACTGTAAAATTGTATTCAACTACTGGTTTTATTCACTCAGTTAAGTATTTTCAGCACCCTTCCAATTAATGCTTGGATCAAAAAATGAAGTAAGGGGATAATATGTACTTGAGAATTTAGGATATTCACTACCACTGTCTTCTTAAGAGACCAGAGAACCATACAACACAGAGAAATATGAGACAGGATTTATGGCAGTTCTATAGAAAAAAAAATCACTGCTTATAATAGATATCTTTAGTACTGAATAAACATCAGCTAAAAGATGATATTTAACAGTCTGTTACAGCTTTCTATAGAAAGATTTTCCCACTGCTTGAGAAGACCATCCTTGTAAAGTAACTTGGGGTGCTTAGTTTGAGTAAACTATTTTAAATCATTATCAGCAAGGATTTAAACCTGTAGGACCTGCTGCCCTAATGGGCTAAATCTGCCATTGGGAGAATTTCTACTCTAGAACAGACAAATGTGGAATGACCAAATATAAGCAGAAAGAGCTTAAAATCTGTACAGGTAGACAAGGAACAAGAAATTACCCCTGAACCCATTTTTAAAGGATGTCCCACAAAAGTGATGCTCTGAAGCTCAGAGTCTGAGGGTGATGTGAAACCAGCTTCCTGCAAGTACCTGCTCAGTGCTCAAAAACTCTTCAGTTAAGGAGCACAGGATAGAGAGGATCTTGTCCAGACATGGATGAGCAGAGTGTTCTGCTCTTCTTGGCCTTTGAATTCCTTGACAGGAATTCAGCACAAGAGACCAGAAGACTGCCTTCAAACTTCTACATTTCAGTGAATTTTTCCTCTGGGAAGACATAATGCTGCTCATGGATTTTTTGTTTTTCCTAGCATGGTGCTGTTCGTTTCTCTTTCAGCAGGAGCTAAAAAAGTTAAACATTATTTCAAGCTATCTGACTCTTTCTTCCTCAATTATGTCATCAAATTATTGCAGCTATCAGCAAAGAAACTGTGAAATAAAAATAGTTTGGTTGTCCTGCACACAACTTTCAAAAGACAGTTTGCAGCAGTATCTCTACCATATTTTGCACCTCTGCCTGGGAAATCTTGCTACTGCAGGTGACAGTGCCATATTAAAGCAGAGAATTTGCTAAGATCAGAAGAAAATGAGGAGGACAACAAGGCAGAGCTGCAATTGCAAGCAAACAGAAATAATTTGTCCAGTGTTTGCCAAAGTCTTCTTGCTCTCTGACCATATTCATATTGACATATTACATCATTGTATTTATGACATCATTCCCAAAATCACTGACCCAGGAATTCTCTGCTCCCTCTTTATTTTTTGGCTTATCTGCATTCCAGAGTGCAGATTCAGCCAAGCTCTCTGTCTTCTGTGACCCAAGTGCAATAAAAAGCAACAACTTGAATTTGAAATATTTATTAGAAGCGTAGAGAACGAGAAGAGAGAAGCAACCGAGGGAAAAGAAGCAGCAAAAGAGCATTGGACAAGGTTACTTAAACTGCCAATTAATGTTCAGAAATAACCTCAGCAATAAGCACAAACATGACAGGCCTGACAAAGAGCAAGGCTGCAGCATTAATAAGGACTTGATATCAAGTGCAGGAGCCATGTTGGAACCCTGGGCACTGAGAATTTCAGATTTCTTGTGCTGACAGGCACTGACCCCCAAAAAAACACTGCCTTTGACCTGAGGCCATGGAAAAGGCTTCCAAAATTGAGTGACAGCACTGGGATTATGGGTGTGGAGTTTGAATAGAAGTGTGTGACATCATAGGGTGGAAAATTTAAGAGTTTAAGGTTTTAGAATGTAGTAATACATATATAAAGCAAGATGGAGGATTTAGGGCAGAGGCCAGTCCTTCTTTCACCCTCTTCTTCATGGGTCTGGGTGGTGTTTTGTGGTTCCATCCTGTGGTTTTCACACACCCCACTCCTCCCCAGATGGAAGAGGAAGGAGCCAGTCCTTCCAGTGACACAGTCAACTTCAGATCTGGCTTTTTTTCTGTTAATTGTCTGCCTGATTAATTACACGCTTTTTCCCCCACCAGCATCATGTGTTTGAACATTGGGCTGAATTGTGACTTTATCTAATGAGCCATAACTTCTGTCTTTTATCATGTATCAGTTTCTGCCCCTGGGCTTCTGTTACCTGACACAAACTTGTCCTGTTATTATTTCTGTGAAGTCCTTCACAGTTTATACTGCACTTTCAACAACATTTCACCAACTGTCTCCTATTTTAAATAGCTGTCTTCCCTAACAGTATCATTCATAATTTAAATTCCACTTTTTAAAGAATTTCAATTACCACTCTGATGAAATATTTTCTACACAAAAAGAGAACATACTTAATAAGCAAAATGAGCTAATTAGAAGATGGTTGTGCTTCATTTTAGAAAAGTAACAAGTGATTTTGGATCTCTGCATTAACTTTTAAAAAGAGACTCAAATTAATGTTTCCTAAGTTCTTTTTCACCTGAAGATATAGCAAGAATTTCAACAAGCTCAGAGACTTGTCTCTCTTTGAAATCAAAACAGGAAAAATCTTGCCCTGGGGCTCCTCAGTCATTTTAGAAAATGTGACAGCTTTGAAAAGAATACAAATTGCTTCTTAAACAGCTTGAAGCTGTTGATGGATATAAAGTTGGAATTAAAGACAAAGAGGTTAATGACAATTATTATCTATGAATCTGTTGCTTGGCAAACAGAGAATTTCTTGGTTCAGGATCTTTCTAGAAGCACTCAAGTAATGGATGGAGGTGATGGGAACAACTGAGGAGCACACTTCATTTCAAACACAATTTCAGGTGTATGAGCCTCTCCCTCTCTCAGAAAGACACTCTTGAATCGCTTTGATAATGCTTGCACTTTCATAGTGGAGTTTGGGAAATAATTCTTATTCTTGTTCTTCACATATATAACTCTTCCAAGATGTTTATACAGGAGAGATGTGCTAGAACAGCCTCGGACCCTCAAAAGCTGCTCCCCTTTGATTTCTGCCCAGATGAAAATAATTTACTAATTTTCAGGAAGGATCGGGAGCTTTCCATAGTTACAAGTCCTTGAAACTTTGTTCTAAGGGAAATTTACAACTGTTAAATATCCATTATGTGGCATATATTAAAAATTATAATTTACATATTAGGTATATTAAGAATATTAAATTTTGTACTCGTAGCTTATGGATAAGAAAACCCCTTTTTTTTTCCCCATGCCCACATCTATCACAAGTTGTATATAAATTAAATCCAAAGTCGTTTCCACATTTTTGTGACACCCCTGGATCATTCCAAGACCATCCCAAGAGCACAATTGTGCAATGCAGTGAGGTGTGCAAAAATAGCTCCTCCAGGCAATCATACCCTAATCCTTTTTGAATACTTTGTGAATAAAAAGGAGTGTTAAATATAGGCATTTCAATTTTTAAAACAATCCGTAAAATATTTTTTTTTAAAAAAAAAGTAAAACGTAATATAGGCACAATACCTAAACTTGAAATTATGTCCTGTATAAAGCTTTCTTATTATAGTTTTTTACTCTCCATTATTCCTTACAAAAAGGCACAGCAGCCCTGTCTCCTGACATCCTATCCAACAATATTCCACATAATCAGTGTGGCAGAATGAGTCCAACACTTACAGTCACTCATGTTTCATACTCAAGAACAAACTTTTAATTAGTTGAGAAAGGTGAACATTCTCATTGTCTTGGTGTAAAACAAAATTTTCATAAATTGAACTTTATTCTTTCCCTTCCATCCATGTTTTTTTTTAAACAGAGTAATCTAATTTATAAAAGACAACAGTAAGGGAAAGATAGAAAAATATATTGTTTGACCTAATAGCACAAATTCTCATATCATAGTAAAACCTAGTGACAAGTTTTAAAAAAGACAATAGCATTTATGAAAAAGGTAAAGGCTCAATCTTGATGGATGGATTTATGAGAAGAGTTCTATTTTCTCTTCCTATGTGTTCCTCAAATCTGTGAATACAGCAGCTAACCATTTTATTTAATAAACGTATTATATATTATTATATCTATATAAAACATTCCTAAATGTGATGGACAGGCTTGTTGTGTGTACAAACATCAAGTACCTGCCATTGGTCTCACTGTATTAATATTTATTTCCACTCCATCTGATTTTCAGAATATAAAGGTGAAAGTGGAACTGACAAGGAGATTATGTCAACAGGAATTTAACCTAACTGTGTTTTCTTAGTATGCAATGTTAAAAAAACAGTCTTAACCTTGCACATGACCCAATGATAACACAAAAATGGCTCCTCAAGTTTCAAGGATTAAAAAAAAGGTATAAAAAGAGAGGAGATCCATCAAAAAAAAAAGAGTTTTAGGCAATTCTATTTCTATCCTCATTCTGGGGACTTGTATTCTTTACATCTTGATTAACAAATCCCCTCACATTTTCTGGCTCCTGAATACTCCTCTTAACACCCATGAAATTCATGACTGTTTCACATGGGTTTGATACACAACTTATATTTTGCATATAAAAGGCAAGGTAAACCTGTAATTTTGGCTGCTGCTACACTGGAAACGAACAGCACAGCAATTGTGGGGAAAAATAAATTCTCTAATGGACTACAGAGCCATAACCAGTTATTCAAAAACTTTCTGCTCATTTTTCAGAGAGTAAAAGTGGGTGAATGTGAAGGGCTCTACCTCCAGGAAGAATAAGTTCAGCAAACTGCAAGGAGATAATGACACCACGAGAGCCAAGGCTGCAATTTTCAGAAGCAGGCTGAACCAAAAGCAAGGTGAAAATATCCTATATTTAGATCTGCCAGGCTCTAGGTTGGATTTGCAGTCCCACTATGCAGAACTTAAATGAATTGATCTTTAGAAGTGCACAGATATTAAAAGGAATGCCAGAATATGTTTCCATGGATAGCCACTTGCCCCATCTAGAAAAGGGAAGGAAATCACTCCATGTGAAATTTAAAATGCCCTTAGTGAGATGTCACTTAAGACAACTGCACCACTTACCAGCTTGCCTTTTAAGTACAATATGAAATAAAAAATTTAAATAGCAGCATTTACATGGAAAATGTTTTAGCCTACCATACTATTATACCAGCAAGAATTCATATATTCACTCTCTCCCTCTCTTAGCAAACACATCCCTAAACTTTAGGGATTGTCAATATTTTAGAGGTCTGTATCTCACTCCTTAAGCATTCAAAACTGACTGTGAGACTTTTGAATTTGTAAATTCAGGCTGCAGTCACAGCCTGACACAGGCTGCAGGGTCTCATCAGTGCTTCTACAGCTGGAATCTCCAACAGGTTGAAAGACTGCTGACAAAAATAAGGAGAAAATACTGACAGAACCATTTCTGCCACGGGGACCAGAGCTGCAATATTTCTGTTTCAATAGCACATATTGAGTGCCAGGCAAAAATGTGTGAAAGACACTATAAAAGATAAAACATATCCCAGATTGGGTGAAAGCCAAGTTCAGGTCCCTTACTTAGAAAGATTTAGAATCGTGTGGATTAAATATCCTGCTGTGTCTCAGCCAGAAGAATATTCTGGAATATTCCAGATCTTTCTGCATCTCTCACATCCACAGGACCCACAGATTTCTCCAGCCAGTCACCACTTGCAGACCAAAACATTCAAGTTTTTTCCTAGTTTTATCTGATTAAAAAACCCTTACAAATTTCCAGAATAAGCAAAGCACAAGAACCCAGTTTTCTCAGGGCGACCCCATCCTGACATAACCAGCCAGAAATACAAAAGCTGAATAGATGTAGCAGGTGAACAGAGTTTTTTCCTGGCACAGAGGGCTCAGGCTAAGCAAAGGCATTTGCTGGGTCAGTTTACAGCACACAAAGCATGTGGGGAAAGTGGAAAGAGGAGTATTCACAGTCAGGTATGATTCCAGGAAAATATACACATGAATTCTGCATTCCAGGCCACATACTCATCTTGGAAATTTTAGAAAGCACCACAAAGCCATAGACATCCTCCCCAAATTGTGTTGCCTTTGAAAGCCATTGTGCTCAAAACAATGATTACATGTAGTTTAAAAAGATGCCTTGAACTCTGCTGGGTCAGTATTTCTGCACACAAATTGTCCTGGAGGATTTTGACTGTTCCATGAGGTACCTCTGGGACTCAGGAACTCAGCACACTCTCCTTGCTGCCATCAGGAGAAATGAGGCTTTGAATACGGGATGAGAAATGCTGAAAAACTTCCTTGGGTTGGAGGGGCAGATTCTTGCACAAGCCTGGAAAATTGAGCAATTTTGAAAATCCATAGTAACACACGTTTTGTCTAAATGGAGCAATAGAGAATGCATCTGAGTTGGAGACCCACACAGAGATGAAAATCCCTTCTGCATGTAGAAAATAAAGGAAAAAAAATCCCACAAGATAGCACATTAAAAGATCTTTCCAGTATTTGCTCTTCAAAAGCAAAACCTGTCCCAAAATCTTAAAATCACTGTAAATGCTGCTTAATACACACAATTAAGATACTGATACAGTTTAAATTCGAACAGTCAGTGTTTTACTGAACTTCAAGGAGAATCCATCTTTACAATTGGCAGAATCAGACATTGAAAATAAATTGTGTTTTGATTAGAAAAAAACAGATGCTCAGAATTAAACTTACTTTTCAGTTACTTCTAAAAAGGTTTTGGTGATGGAGGATTTATCCTCTCGTCACTTGCACCCCTACTTAAAATATATTGTCAGCTGCTATTAGATCACAGACAGATTTCAGTAACTGTGATTTCCCCAGTAATGCAATTGCCTTGTTCCTGTGTGTAACTGTATGATTTGAAAATAATTCAAATGCCTTGTAAAGCTCATCTTGAGGGTTTAAATGGGATGAACATTAATAAAATGAATTAAATGGGTTGTACATATACAATGGGATGTTTATAATACATGCATGTAAACCTCTAAAAGAGTAGATCTGCCATTAGTTTAAAAGATTCTATGCATTAGAGCAGGAATGATGACAAATGAGCACAGTGCTAAAAAAAAGAAGAAAGAAAAAAAAAAAGAAGCTGTGAAAAATATTTGGATAATTTAAATGCATCCAAGTTGACAGGACCAGATTCAGTTCACCCAGGGGTACACAGGAAACCAGCCAATGCAATCTGTGAGTCATTAAAGCTCATTTCCAAGAGTTTGTTGAAGATATGAAGGGAAGGGATATTTCTAAAGGACTGGTGAAGGGCAAACTTCATGGGTATTCCCAAAATGAGGGAAAGGGCTTAGAAAATTATAGATCAGCCAGCCTGACTTCAGTGTTCAGAGAGAGATACCAGAACAAATCACTTAAGAGTCAATTTAAAAGCACCTACAGGGTAGTAAACGTGATAAAAAGCAGCTAACATGGATCTGTCAAGAACAAATCTCATCAAAACGATCCAATTTCCTTTCATGACAGGATAATGGCTCTGGCAGATAAGGGGGAGGCATTGGACACAATCTGTCCTGACTTCAGCACTGCACTCTGTGCCATCCCTCTGGACACTGTGTGAGGAAACTGGGAAATCTGGGGTTGATGAAGACAAGAGATGGGCACAAAACTCCGTATATGTGCAGTTTGATTTCAACCAGAGAAGCCTTTTTAAGCAGAGTTTTAGATGAGTGGGTCCCAGGCCCATATCTACACATTTTTTCAATTAGTACTTCAGTGGCAGGCTGGAGCAGATACAATGTTCACTCACAAACTGAGAGACTACATATAATGGATTAAATGGACAGAATCCAAAGCAGATTAAAAAAAAAAAAATCAGTTTTAGTAATTCCACAAACTCCTACATTTAGGAAGATGCCCAGAACATTATTTTGCAGCAAAACAGTAGAGTAGAATAATTCTCCACAACCTTTGAAGAGTGCAGGGCTGCTCTGGGGATCCCAGGTACTGCTTTATGCCTTCAGGCAAAAGTCTGCATAAAATCTTGTACTTTTTCTTACACATTCATGTAAAATTAACCAATTTTGTTTAAAGTTAATGAAATGTTTTACTCTCCTGAAATAGCAGCACAGGAAACACTGAGGGAGAACAACTTGCTTTATTTAAAACCTTTTTTAATAAGTTTCTTTTCCTTCATTGTTTCTTTTAGCAATGCCCTGGACTGAAATGTAGTTAGATTTTTCTGAACTGTATTTTTTTTTAGAGTAGTGGTTGTGTCATAGTGAATGATAAAGATGAGAGTTTTCAACACAACCAAAGCAAAACCTAGAATCAATCAATTTATATGTTGTTATTTGTACAATCAGCCTGTATTGGCATAGCCTAAACTTCCTTCATATCAAAGTGAATGCAGTCTGTCTGGTAATTTTTGAATTAGGTGTTCACAGGTTTAATTATAGAAAACATTCATGCTTCAGAGGTGCTCAGCTAAAACAGCACTGATATGTAATGAGAAATACATTTATCAAGACTACCTTGATACAGTAAACTGCTAAAATACAGAGTCTCAAAAAGCATTATAAGCTGATTTCTCAAGAAATAAAATAAATAAAATAAAATAGTTGCAATGCCTACTGTTACACCAACTCATTGCAGAACTTGAGCAAGTCACTTCAGCTTTCATTCTATTTAAAAAACAAATGATAATTCTTCCTTAATTTACCCCCTGTGCTGAATAATTAGTTAATCTCTGTGCAAATTATTTCAAATTGTATAAACGTGCTTAATATTGTTATTAGCGAAAGCCAAGCTGGGTAAGATACAGAAAAAATACCACTGTCTATGTTCTATCATATTGAGTTGTTAGGCCTTGAAGTAAAGAAAATAATAGTTGGGTTCAAGTGAGATGGAGCAGGGAAAGGAGAAGCTGAATTAAGTTCTAAAACAGGAAAGCAGAGAGGGTCTAAATAGAGAAATAGAAATATTGACAGAGCTGACAGATTGTCAGGGCAGAGGGGAAAACAGGCATGACCCAGTGAGCAAGACAAGCACACCTCCAGGCCAAAGGCAGCTCATCTGCAAAGAGACCAGAACTCAAAACCAGTGCTCAGAGTGATCTCAGGCACTCATTGAAACAGGGAATCCCTAAATTCACAAATTTGTGGTAAGTAGGAAACTTAAAATAATTCAGAATTTGCAAAACTGTAGAGATTCCTTTGGAGCTGCTGCAGAGGGCACAGTGAGTGCACAGGGTGTGAAACATCACAGCAAAATCCCAGGCACCACAATGTAAGGGTAAAATAATCATCATATTTCTGCACCTAACACTGTTCTTTGTGTGGCTCTCAGGTCACTGCCTTGGCCATTCTTTACTTTTCATTGCCAAAGATGGGCAGAAAGACAGGGAGAGAGATAAAAGCAAATTTAACATCAACTATTTCTGAAAGTGGAAGATGCTACAGATTTGGGTGCAACTTTAAAATCCCTTTCCATTGAAATTTTGTGCCAAAAATCTGTTACAAGACTGCGTTGGATGTTGAATGGTGACAGGTAAATCACATATTCACTCCCCATATTGGTTGTCATTGATGATCTTCTGTAATGGCATTTATAAACCTGGGTGTCCTGTGTTCAGGGAGCTAGGTAACACATATTTTGATTTGCAGAGGCATGGTAATGTTCTGCTGCAAAGTTGTATGGCCCCAGATACAGCAAGGAAGCTTCCTGCTGACCAAATAAAAAAGATCAGTAATTGTTCAGCCAGCCATGGGATGAAGAATGATCAATCACCAGAGGAGAACAGGGATTTGGAGATTGCATTGCACTACAGCAAATTAGTTTTTTAACCATTAATGAAAACTTCTTGTTTAGCATTGCCAAAGGTGGGGGTTTTTTTTGTTTTGCAATCAATAAAATGCTAGCACTCGTTGTCTTTTTTAGTACCTTAAGTAAGCTTGCTTTAAGGTATTTGTCAATATTAAACAGAATTTCTGTAGAGATTTTTTAGATTTTTTTACTTTGACAAGTTGTGCAGGGAGAATCAGTATTGGTAAAGTTAAAAATTCTGTTCTCCCAGGGCATGAACAACTGACAGGAGCAGAGGTTTAGAAAAAAATCAACTGGAAGGTACCTGTGGGTGACCCAGGAATAGATCAACCATCAGTGAGCTTATCCAGCTCTATGTTTTCACCCCAGGCCAGGGCTCCAGAAATCCTTGGCCAAGATAATGAGAGTTTAAACTGACTGAGGTTTTGAACATCCATGGAGAGTCCATCAGGGCTTGTTTCTGCATTCCTCATTTCCTCCCTCTGGTGGCTTTACCCTTTCCATTAGGAGGATTTGAACACAGCTATAATCTAAGATTTTTATCTGTAGTTCACTGCACTTCAAATGGAAAACCAGTCTCTATGAAGAGGAAATTCTGTATACAAAATGAAAAACACAGTCTGCAGATGTACATTCTATCTTTTACTCCTCATAGCATAAGTCGCAGAGTCAAATCTCAGTTTGTCCTCTCTACAGCACCCTCCAAAATAGGAAAACAAACAGCTTTTTTCCTGCTACCTGGTTAGTCACTGAAAGCACTTTTACCCACTCACTTCTGCTAACTTGAAGGGGTTTTTAGCTGTGGTTTTCATCAATTTCATCTCATTTCTAACTAATTCCTGGGCTAAACAAGCAGGCTTCAGAAAAACAAAGCCTCCATGAACAAAACCCTAATCCTTTCTTGCATCAGCCGGTGGGGTTTCATTTCCCTGGGGTCAGTGGGATGGGTTGATGTGCTCCCAGCGACACTCTGAGCATCACTGACTCCTGCCAGAGCCACTGTTCTCATCTCCTCACAGCATCAACACTAAAATCCCTGCACAATCAAGAATGAGAGGAAGCAACCAAGCCCCAGATTGTATCTTCCAAGGCATTTCTCACAGGAGCTGAGAACAGCAGAACTCGGATTATCCCAGACATTTCAGGGTGTGATTGGCACAGTCCAAGTGTCTCTCCAAGCAAAGCAAATCAAGAGACCACTAAAATAAAAGTGGAGTAGGAAACAAAGATCTTTACAGGCACTACGCCCTAATCGTAATTATTTTAATTAATATTTTATGGGTTGCAAATGCAAGGGGGTTTTATGCTTTGCCACTTTTGTGTAATCAAGTTTCTTTCACTATTAGCTGATTAATCTCTGTTTTCTCTTTTAGATGATTGCATTTGTTCAGAGTTTAGCCCAAAATGACACATTGTAAGAATAACCTTCTGAAAAAGCTAATCCTTGTTGGTAATTAGCTATAATGACTTCTAAAGGGAAAAGAAGCAGCAAATGCAGGGGAAAAAATGATATTTTTCCCCCCTCCTCAGTATTTAAGTCTTAAAGATATATTGCACTAACCCCAAACATTACTGGCTCATTTGTTAAATCACAGGTGGTTTGTTGTCAATTTGAGACTTCAAATATTGAACATTTTATCACTTGTGACATCTGAATCCCTTAAATTATGAAACTGTAAGCTGGCAATATTTAAATTTTCTAAGTTTACTGATTGCTGCTCTGCCCATGAAATTTATTTGACAGATCTTTCAGTGGACAAAAACTTATATCCACAGATACAGATTTGTATACACACATACCCTCAAACTTTCTTCCACTTTACCTTGAACTAAATGCAAACAGGACTGTGGAGTAGGACGGGAAAATAATAATAATAAAAATTCAGCACTGCCATTATCTCACATCTCTTTGTTAATTTTCCAGGTATTGTGTGAGACTCTCTCCCCCAGGGTGAAAGATTCTCTGTGGAACAAGAAGAGTTCCTTCAGAAAGAGAAGCACCGAACACATCATTGGGATGGAGGAAGAAAAACTGGGATTCCAAAGCAAAATGTTACAGAGATGATTCTTATTTGGGAAACTTTGTGCAACCAGAAGTAAAGGTTTTGTTGACAAAGTGCTTGCTCTTGGTGGTTACAGTTTAACCACACCACACCCTCAGAAAAATAAATGAGGACCTCTCTGGAAAATGGAGGAACAACAGATAAGGGGTAAGAGATTCTTCATCCATCTGACAGATTTACAGAGAGGAAAAAAGGAGGAGGGAAACAAAGATCACTGCAATGTGAGATCAGAAGAAAACTAACTGCAAAGAACAGTAAAAAGAGGCTTGTTTGAAGCTCTCAGATCTCCTATCAGTGAGTTTTTAAAACTGAAAGGAAGCCTCTCTTTATTCTCCTCCCTCCCTTCTGGATCAAAATGAGGGTCCTTTGAACAAGGAGTAAAACAGAACTCATAGACAGAGAAGTGTAACAAAGTGATAAAAGGGCTGGGGCCAGAATGAAAGCGTGAAGGGGATCAGAGGATAAAGGAAGAGTCATTTGAAAAGTATCAGGGGAAAAATAAAAAAAGCAAAGATGATCAAATAAGATGGATAAAGTTTAAAACTTTATTAATGTTAAACAATGTTAAACGGGACCTTTTGTGTCTATTCCTAGAGTGGTTGTTGCTTAAAATATCAAGGAGCATATTTAGTCCTGATTCTGCTGTGATTAATATTCTCTGTAATAAAAAAACCTTCCAGCATTCCTGCATGCAGAGAGAAAATAGTTGTTTTCAGAAGATTTAAACATGTATTTAATGCCTTTTGGTATTTTCATCTCAGTGTGCAACCATATGCTGCCTTTTGGTACCATGATAAACATCTGCATAACTGGCTTACCTTTAAGTGAAATATTCAATTTTAATGCAAGTATATGGATAAACAGTTCCTGACTGAAATTCAATACAAATAAATGGAAGACTTCCTATCACATCTTCCTTTTCTCAATATTTTTCATTTAATTAACAAGATTAACATTGCAAGGCAGTGTTATTGCATCTTTACAAATTATTTTTGGGCTTGTTTGCTTGGGTATTTTTTAGCATTTCCAGATATAGATATTTCCACAGTATTTCACTACAGAACACAGCTGTGCTAAACAAATAAGAAATGAGAAAGGGAGCTACTCAGTATTTGTTGTCTGATAGAGAATGACACCTGTGAGAAAAGGAGAAAGAAAACAATCATAGATAACCCAGACAACAAAAAGATCACTAAAGGAAATAGACTGATGATATGTACTGAGCATGGGGGAGAAGGAAAAATCAGGGGTCTTTCCAGGGTTCATACATCTCCATGGGGAGGGAAATCTTAAATCCTGACATAGCCCTCTCCTCTCAAATATCACAGGGCAGAAAAGTCACCCATTTTACCCTTTCCTTTCCCCAAAAATTCCAGCCTGCATTGTTAACTTCTGCTCATTCAAGTGTCTGCAAAAGCTTCACATCTTTTGCCATTGTCTCCTTTTAAACTGAAATCTTATTTCTCCCTAAAAGAATACATTAAGTTCAGATACTGTTGAAATTCTGAAGGAAATTTGCTTTTAAATGCAGCAGGGGGTAGCCTGGCCAGTTCAGTTCTGCTGGTCCACCATGACCAACCAACAGTTGTCAGATAACCAATATCTGTTATCTCATGCCAGAAAAATGAGGTAATTTTTAATGTTGTCCTGGTTTCAACTGGGGTAGAATTAATTACCTTCCTAGCAGCTGGTACAGTGCTGTGTTGTAGATCCAGGATGGCAATAATGTTGAAAACACACTGATGTTTAATTGCTGCTAAGCAATTCTTGCTCTCAATCAAATAGTTTTGAGTTCCCAAGCTCTGGCAGGGAGGAGGTGCCCCAGAAACCAGGAGGGAGCATGGCCAGGACAGTGCCCTGGGCTGGCCAGAGGGACATTCCTCACCATGGCACATCCTGTCCTGGCCATAAACTGCTCAGGGATGGGCTGGGCTTTGTCACAGGATGCTGAGCAATTGTGCAGCACTTGCTTTCCTTAGGCTTTACTTTTTTCTCTTTCTTTTTGTTGTCTCCCTTTTCATCACAATTAATGATATTGTATTTTATTGTATTATATGTTTGGTTTTATTTGAGCTGTTAAGCTGTTCTTATCTCATCCCAAGGACTTTACCTGTTTTCCCAATTCTCCTCCCCCCTCCCAGGAGCTGCTGTGTGACTCTGAGTTGTCACCTGGGTTTAAACCACAGCCAAGGAACATCTCAATATACAACAGAAACATGGGGGGGGAAGATGGCTGTGTCACAAAAATCATTCATTTTGCACTGCCTGTATAAATAGCTTTTCAGGAAGCTTTCCTAATTAAGTCTCAACTTACACTTGAAATTCAATTATACCTCAGGTGATCTGACAACAGGACATGAATACATTTAACTCTTCAGACATTTGGTGTTCCAGATCACCCATTTAAATCAGTTTTCCCTGTCTGTAGAAGGACAAAGTTACAGGACAGAATATGAGTTACACTGATCCTATTAGTGAATCACGAATTATTTCAGTAGTTCATTAAATTATTTTCAAATATGTAAACATCACATAAAATTAGAGAAACACATTTCAGGAATCTCTCATTTTAATATATAAAGGCTATCCTATTTCAAATAATCAGCTATGTTCAAATGGAATAAACAAGGAGGTCATGTAAAAGGAAAAAAATATTTCTTCTTTTCAACAGGCACTGAATCTCTTGTAGTAAGATTTTTAATTAAGTTTTACACTACATTGCCATCTATAGGATAGCACTTAAATGTAACTTCTCAAAATTAAGCTGTGATCATTTTCTTTATAGCTCTTCCTTGCAAATTGCAGACAGCAAAAAAGGTGGTGTAGTTCTATGATTTTATGTAAATAACTGATGACTACTTCATCATTCCAGCACAGCCACTGCCCAAACTGCAAAAGTCTACATAGGTAATCACTAGGAGATAAAGATAATTCCATTTGTTGGGACCAGAGAGGACAGTACATGGACCACCACAGCCTCCAGAGGTTTTTAAAGTAATGGCCACATAATGCAAAATTATAATGAGATATTATATGCTCAACAATAGTCAGAGTATTTTCTGCTTGGCACTCGAACAGATTTCATCTTTTGAGCTACTTGCACTGCATGCTCTACCTGGAGGATCTGCTGGATTCAGATTATCTCAAAAACACATTTTAGATTAATCCTCATGTGGTGTTTTCTTCCCTGTTGGCTTTATTCTCCACCTAGTGCAGCATGCATTAATCTTATCTGGTGCTGAGGCCTGATGATGAATAATCAAAATTAAAGCCATTTTTTCATATTTCCTACTCTAAACTTATTTGTTGTTCAACTTTTGGATTTTTTGCTTTGCCTTAGGGTTTTCAGCTTTTTTAGTTATTCTGACTGGGTTATTCTGTGAATTACTGAGTTTCCCATTTTACCAGG
This sequence comes from Argya squamiceps, assembly GCA_037834095.1. Lineage (NCBI taxonomy): Eukaryota > Metazoa > Chordata > Aves > Passeriformes > Leiothrichidae > Argya > Argya squamiceps. Next base: position 14,037,931 of record JBBMKD010000194.1, read on the forward strand.
CATCATTCATCTTCCTTTGCAGTCAGATTTGCCTAGATAGGCAATTGTTCACAGCCCAGACATGCTGTTCCTTGGGTGCCTGTGTCCCAATTCAATTTCTGTGCATCATGATGGAAACACAGCACGGGAAGCAGAAATTATATACAGTTACTTTAAACTTTTATTGTAGTAATGCTGGCTGATTCTGTAAAACTCTGTTGTAAATTCCAGTCTTTATCAGTAATTTTTTTATGCTTTTCTTCCTATTTCCATTCAAAAAAATAATTTGTGTATTTCAAAATCTTGTTGTGAAGCAAAAGAAGACATTACAGTAAGCAAAGAGTGACACATTGGGCCAGTCTCTTTGCACAATTACCTCTACCCACTTTCAATGCATTTGGTTCTGCACAATGCTTGAAAAAGAATAAAAAGCTGCATGTGGCACTAAATTTAACCTTGCAGGCATTTTTATGGCTCTGTAGTAAGAACCCAGATTTCTCTGTTTTCAGAGAGAGGGAAGTCAGAAAAAAAACCCAACTGAGAAATCAAACTAGAAGGAGCTTCTGCTCTTGTTTCACTGCAGAAACAGAATAATTTGCAGCAGGTCTTTACTATTTTCTATTTATGACACTGAAGTTCACATTTATTTTTGCATTTCACTCCTGCTCTTACTGATCCAGCTCCACATGTTTGAACTTCTAGAACTACAAGCCTTAGAAGTAACTAGAAAGAGCAATATCCAGGCAGATAATACGACAATTAATAGCAACTGAGAATCTGTCTTAGGACCCCAAATTTTCAGTAAAAAAAACACTTTTAGGAATAAAATGACAAAAAAAAAATGTGAAAAGATCCACGATTCTTATCCTGCTAAAGATCCAGAGAAGGCTTGAGATTGGTCAGGCAATATCATGTAATTATCTCCCAGTATTAATGGTTTTGCTTCTTGAAGTCTGACAGACACAATTTTAGCTCTGCAAGCAGATGTCTGTTCTGTGCATTCAGGTATATTGCCAATAATATAAAGATTCTCAGCAAGTGCCTTATCAGAACTTCAAAATACACAAGTTCACCACACCTGATGAGAGATCCAGATGGCAACTCTTTAGTGAAAGTAAACAGAAAAAAACCCTCTACTTTTATAGAATATTAGAGGTGAGCATTGTTCAATAACTACTTTATAATAAACATTTAGTAATGAATACTAAGAACCTTCCCTAATGATGGCTGGTCAACGTCCAGCAAAATTTTCTAGTTATTCCACAACTGAATGTGACTCAGCAAAGAAGAAATATCTGCGTGTCCACAATGGTGAGCCAATCTTTGGGTTTATCCTGCAGTTCATGCAAGACCTCAGCTGATTTTTCAAAATGTGTAAAAGGCAATTGTATGGGATGAGATGCTACAGAGCTGCCACTGACCTACTACTTTTTTTCCAGCAGCATTCAGGAATATTTAGAGGGATATCTTTCCCCTCCTACTGAACAAGGAAGATACTACCTCTCCTTAGCAGGTCTCATTTCACTGAATTCACAGCAGTTTTCAATGGAAGAATTATTACATGAATGCAGGTGCTTAACAGGAACATAACTTCTACCCACATTAACATACTTCCAGCACTCCCACTTGTGAAGCCACCCCAAACTCATGCTGAGAAATTCACTGCCTGTAGTGCTTGTTCCATCATCCCATCATTCCATGGCTCTGAGGTAGACTAAATTAAATCATTAAATATTAAATTATTACGATTTCCATGCATAATTTTAAGCAGACAGTATGGAAGTGAAGTTTATATAAGTTAAAATGGTCCACAATCCCGTGAAGAAAAACATTTCTGTTTCTCTCCAGCACTTAAGAAAAATTCACAGCATTTTTGTGCTTCTCTCTCTGATGTCAAGAAAATGAACATATTGCCAGGCTCCCACAAACAGGTATTGTCAGGTTTGCATGGCTTTGTTATTTCAAAACCAATTGCCTCAAACAAGGCAAAGTGAAGATTACTCATACTCCTGCCTCCTGCTGAGCTTGATGCTTTAAGAGAGGCTTTTAGTTTTATGTAACACACCTAAAAAAAGTGCCAACATATTCTGAAGAGCAGAAAATACACTTTTCCTCACATTCTTATGCAGTAAGTCATGGGGTTAGCTGGATGCTTGTTATGGAACTTTCCAAAACAAAGAGAAGTTTAGACCAGGCAGATAAAAGTTCAGTAAATCAAAAGTGAGTAAGAATAGAGTATTTGGAGAGTAAAGTCTTAGAACCTGAGCACTCCTATTGCAGAAGAAGGCACTCCTGAATATTTTAGTTCCATACTGAATTACCAATCTGAATGCTCAAATTTTCACTTAGCATACAAAAAAGATCTGAGCATTTTGGGTTTTTTTAAAAGTCCATCAGGAAGAACATTGGTGGCATCAGAAAGGACTGCCCAAAACAATGCAATTTAGTGACATGAAGGTTGTCTACATGTGTAAGACTATTGTGATCAACACCCATAAACTGCAGCCCATAAACTGCAACCCCAAAATGGAAGGCTGAATAAGCCTAAATATGTGCTTTGAATTGCATTTACATGAATATATTCTGGAGCTGTCCAAAATCAGGCTCTTTCCCCACTGCCATGGCATACCTCTTGCTTAAAATAAACAAACTCCCAGCCCCTTCTCCCCTCAAGAAAAAACCCCAAGTTCAAAAGTCACAAATTCCTTCCTAGCTGAAGTCATGCCATGGTGGATGGGCAGCATCTCCTTAACTGACAACGATGGCAGTACAGAAGTACAGAACCTAGGACTGCTTTGCCATCTAAATTTGCTATTTTAGGCAGAATCTCTATTGCTAAATAGAAACATCTGGCCCACTAATTTCTGGTCTTAACTCATCTGAAAGGCAAAGGGTCATTTTAAACCCCCCCAAAGGCAAAAGAATCTGTTACATGCAGCCTCCAGGATGTTCTCACCTATCACAGAAATCTGACTGGCTAAGGGAAGTCTGTCAAGACAGGTAGGAAATCAAAAGCAGAAAAATAAAGAGGGATTTCTCCCTCAGCACTGGTAAAAACATTTGCAATCTAGAACTTCTTCTAGTGCAAACAGCTCTTAGGACTACAGGTAAATTTTCTCTGTTATTTCTATAACCAAATGCATGCAAATGCAGCTTCTGCACATGCAGAGGGGATGAAAACATTAAAAATTTCCAATAAGAAACACTGCACAAGAGGTTGGGCTTCTTACCCTCCCATGGAAAAGCTGTAATGTACAATATGAATCTCCAGTTATGGGTTCAGTATAAAGTCTCTCAGTGAGCTCATTTAGCAGTTTTTATGGGGTTCAAACAGTGGTTTGCCAGTAATTCCCATCTCAGTCACAATGGTAACAGTGTGGTGATCTGCTCAAGAGACAGAAATTAAAACAATTTATTGTATTAATTAGCACCTTCCCTTCTACACTGAGATACTTGCTTCAAGTAGCCTGACAATTTAATTGAGGACATCATTGATTTTAATTAACATTTTTCTTAGGAGAAAGGCAGTTACTGTTTGATGGTGCTGGAAATTAACACTAGGGGGAAAAAAGAACCCCAGTCAAAGAACATTCATTTCTGGCCCCACTGCAGAGTTTGGAAATTCACAGCCTTTAGATACATCAAAAATATAGGTGGAGAAGTACTAGTAAGTCATAACATCCCAGATTATTTCAGTGATAGGACTTGATCGAAACAGAGTCACCATGCATAATGTCACTTTAATTGGTCTGTATTCAGATCCAGAACTACTGCTTCCTGCAGTGTTCACCAATTTACTTTTCTTTCATTGTCTAGTTTTTCATGGTTTTTGAAATCCTGATGTTGAGCTTAACCTTCACATTGAACTGATTCCTTGCTCCAACCCATCTGCTAAAGTAAGCAAAAATTTGTGCCTTAACAAGACTATTTAAAATAACGTGTTCAATTTTTATTTATAAAGCCATTCAAGTTTTGCTGTATAGTAACCATTAGCTCTGAAAAAAAGAGAAAAATTTGGATTTAAAAACTGAAGATAAAACTCATATTTGGAGGGGCAGGAAGTCTCTTTCAGGTTTTGTAATGGAACAATATATTGACCAAATCCAAGAGGTCAAGAGCAGGGTCAGATCGCTTTATAGGCACTGAAGCATTTTAAAAACACAGAGCAGGATAATTTAATTGCTGTTTATCATGTGGAGAAGGCCCTATATCTTCAAAGGAGTTCAGTACCAGATGAACCAGAATATTAAACACTTCACAGGGAAACAGCTTTTCCCCCTGTTCATTACCAAACCAGAGGAAAGAGCTCAGAAACACCCAAAGGGCTCAGTCTGCAGCATTATTTTTGTAGTTTTTGCACAAATATCTAAATGCATTCAGCAAAAACAACTAGAAGGCCTTCTCAATTTCTTCATTTCCATTTGACCACATCCCTAATATAATCTCCCTTTTCAAACCTACATACAGTTCATGGATTCTTGTCACTTTAGACTTTCATCCTACTTAATTGAAGTCAATGAGAGATTTTGCTGCTAAGTTTATTCCAAGCACAAACTGTCCCAATTCATGGGCAGAGACCCACAGCTCCAATTAGCTGTAGCCAGCAGATGTAAATATTCAGTGCTTGTTCACATCCAAAGTTACCTTTTCTATTATTATTTGAAGTAATAATTACTGACAGCAGGTTCCCCTGTATATCACCCAAAGCAAGCTCACTGCCCTTTAGCAATTTTCATCTGTCTTTGTGAATGAGAGACATCAAGACAGAGTTTGTTTTTAAAGGTGAGGGGAAAAAAAGCCTTTTGGGCATTTGAGATTGCAGAGGAACTGTCTCAGGTGTCTTGTGAGACACCGTGCAGAAAATGACAAACCAAAGCCAAAATGCCTTCAAATTATACTCCCCCTCCACCTTGTCCCCCATTTTCTCCTTCTATCAAATATTGTAAAATCATTGGGAAAAGTCTGAAGGATTTTTCTTTCCCTTCCATTCTATCCACAGTGAGAGATTTTAGGTTTAGAGATTATTTGTTTCTTGCTTTTAAAACATCAGGTGCAAGGCAAGAAGTCCACAATGCTCCAACAGCAGGCACATGCTGACTTATTGTCACAACAAAGTTGATTATTTTGCTGTTGACTCAGGTTATTGTTCTCCTTAAAGGACATTTTCAAATAACACAACCTAAGGGTTATTTCATCCTAATTACACATGAAATTAAGAGCATGAAAACCCTCTCCAAACTACTTGATTGTTTGAAGTTATAAACCAGTTTAAGTGCTTTTCTGGACAGGTGCATGCATGAAGAGAGGGGAAATTATTCAACCATTAACAAGCTAACAAGATCTAAAGATTTTCCCATAGCTTCTTTATAGAATAAAGTACTATTTCTCTGAACCAAAAATACAGCATGGACCAATACTGAAATTTCCATTAAAATCAGTGTGATCTTAGAGCACCACAAATACTTTATCTGAATTAATAATGTGGGGAGGGTTAAAAACATTGGCAACCCCTCTCATAACTATAACAACTTTAGGATTTCATGGATGGGGGTGTGGGCACAACATTAAAACACAAACCAGAACAATCTTTTTGTTAAAGAAATGTGTTTGACCATATCTATTGTTAATCTTGGTGAATTTAAACAGTGAAAAAAAATCTCTAGGGATATTTATACAAAGAAGCATAATTAGGTTATTTATTGTGAAGTAAAATTATGGGTTTTACTTCTAGAATGCATTAATAATTTTTAAAAGGCACTGGAGGAGAGTAGAAGCAGTAAGATATTGTTTCCATCTCTACTTCTTGCAGCTTTGAAAATAAATAGCTCTTGTTGGGATTTTCCTCTGTTTGGGTGGTCTTTTTAGATGCAGTTCACACATTACTCCTTTACACAAACTGTCATATGTTAGAATTCTACATAACCTGTGGAAGAAACAGATCCAGGATTTTGCATTACCTCTGCCAGAGTACAAATTATAACATATTACACAGTGAAACTATCCCACCATCTATAAACTGTGTTTAAAGAAACTCTTTAATGAGCCTGAAATGAGAAATACACCTGAGGGGCAAGTCTGGACTAACAGACTTGATCTTGGACAAATCAGTTAAAGTCCTGGAGCATTTAATCTGAAGAGGCAGTGACATTTGTAGACCCTGGAAGCTTAAATCAGATTTAAACTAGTCCAAATGAGAATACCCACTTACAAGTCAACCCACTTGTATTCTGTAAAATACCTACATTACCTACACACAGTGCAAACAGGCTCTTTGATTTTTAGGGTTTTTTGTGGGGGTTTTTTATTTGTTTGGGGTTTTTGTTTGTTTTGTTTTTAAGTTTTAGAGCTAACCAAATAGGAAATCATTCCATTGAAAAAAAACCAAAAACCCACATGTACTTTATGCAGGAAGAGTAAACTCCTGCTTTCCCCCAGGCAGATAAAAGGCATGAGTCAGCAGCAATCTCTGTTAGGATTCAGCAGACACCCCCCAAACTCTAAAACTGTGCAGCAGAATTTCATGTGTTTCAGTGATGCCAACAGCTCATGAGTCAGCTCCTCCTCCTCGCTGGAGTCCCCATCCCTCCTGTCACAAAACTGCCATGGCAAACTGCCACCTGTGCCTCCCCTGCTCCACATCCCTGGAGCTGGGATACCCCTGGGTAGGTTTGGTGAAGAATTCCTGAAAAAAGCACCCACACAAAGTTCAGCAGCCTGCACATTCCACTCCATGATGAACCACAGGAATCCTTCTGCCTTTCTGACAGCAAACCTTGAGGGCAGCTCTCTGAGAGTCACTGCAAGAAAGAGTGAGGTTCAAAACCCCACATCCTGGAGGTGACACTCACTGGGTGAAGCATTTAAACTTATGGTTAATTTTAATGAGCTTTAACACCACCACAACACCAGACAGGAAACAGGTTAAATCTTGTAGAAAAAAAGTTTTGGTGTGGCTTTCTGAAGGCATCTGGAAATATATCATGGCCTGGTTCCACAATGTCTGGGATAAAGAAGCTGGATCTCAAACTTCTGGTTCTCAACAGGACTCTCAGCAGTCTTTGTATTTTTAAACAAGCTCTGCAAGCTACATAACTTCACCTGTAAAAAGGAGACACTCTCAACAATTGACTCATCCTTTCTGTTTGTTTGTAATCCTTTTTAACAGGTTTTTTTTTCATATTCTTTGTTCAATGCCCTCACACTTGGAATGCAGATGTTTTTAAGAATGTTTCAGAGTATCACACACGTTCTATCATCACCCTGTCAGGAGAAATCTCACTCTAGGCTCTTTATTAAAAGCAGTGAATAATATTGACCTAAAAGCTAACCCAGACCAAGGAACCCTGTTGTTTGTGAGATAGGCTCAGTGTGTGCTGAGCTGTGCAGCTGGGAGTCCCTGGTTCATCTGTTGTAGGTTTCATTAAGTTCTTCTTGAGAATAAACCATCAGTCATGAGCTGCAGTCAGAGCAGAGTGTGCAGATGGCCCATGCACCATTCTGGCCACATCCAGCTTTCTGGAACAGGGATATATGGACAACATGATGATTTGGGCCAGTAGACTTTGACCAGAAATGAACTGCCAGCAGTGACCAAGCTTTCAGAGCAGTCTCATCCCAAACTGGAACTCTGCACACTGTTTCCTCTGCACCTGAAGCAGCGCAGTATCAGAGGATCTCAAGTGCTATATAGTTTATTTAAAAATGATTTTTTTCCTAACTGAATCTTGAGTGAGTCATCAATCACTCAGCTATTCTGTGCTGGTTTCCCTCTACTGCAATCTAACGTTAAACTTTTGTCTAACCACTTATGACAGTTTTTCAAACATTTTTGAAATGCAGCCCCTTTTGCCTCATCTGTCTTCCTGCCACCCTTCCATTCCCTCCAGCTCTCGTCCTCCCCTGGCATCACCACTTCATTTCTCCTCCATAGGAGAACAAAACCAGACTGTAATTACTGTCTGCAACTATTTACTCACTCCCACATCTTAATGGAACCAAACTGCTGATCTCTCCTCAACCCTAAAATGGGTCTCAATCCTCAGCTGAAAAAAAAAATATTTATTGAACCATGCCAGTACTATCCCACACCACTTACTCTGTGCCAACAACTGAAAAATATCTCAAAACTTACCACCTTTGCTATCATTGCAGCTTTTTTTTTAGTGTTTCCTTAATCATACCACTTATATCACACCCCATTATATATATTAGTTATGAATTAGGCCCTCCATAGGTAACAACTTAAGGAAATGCTCATAAAAGACTCCCATTTTGAAGAAAAATATATTATAAATGTATAAAACATCAAAATTACCAGCAGAAGTGGGAACTAAAAGAAAGTTTGCAGACAGATTCCCTCTTCCAGATCCAGGTAATTAGGTGGAAGTTGTAATAGTCATCTACTTGACAATATTTTCCAGTGGACAGGACACTTAACTAACCTTCTGGCAGACTCTGCTGGTGAAAGTGCTCTCAGATTCACCTCATGCAGTCAAGAAACTAATGAGCTAAATCAGCCCACCAATTTCAACAGCTTAAACCTAACACATTTAAGGAGTTTTAGAGAATATTCATGTGAACAGCTCCTTTAGCAAGCACCTGCAGAGAGGTGATGACAGATCACAGTAAAAACTTCCTGGGAGACAGCAGACCTGGCTATGACCTGATTTACCAGGGGATTAAAGTATCTTAATGTGTATCTACAGAATGAATTTACTTCATCAGGCCAATTTAATTCATGTCATTTTCAACCAACTTAGAAATTAATCCAGCTTTTCCATTCAAAATAGGCCTGCCAGAAAGGTCAGTTGAAAACAAAGGTAAAAGAACTGTTTATTTATTGTCCTTAGACAAAACCAAAGTGACCATACCACCCTTTGACCTGAACAGAGCACACAACAAGATAACCAAATACTTCATGTGGAAGACAAAGCATCTTCTATATAGGTTTATATTGGTTTGTGTTTAAAATTGCAGGCAGGCTTACTACAAAGTAAGACTACAACTGAGAGACAAACAGTTCTGAAGACTTATTATGTGTGTATTTAATATCTACAAGACAAACATTTATTTCAAGCATTCATTTTCTTTCCCCTGTACAAAATAGGTAGCTATAGGTAGCTTTTTTTTCTTTTTGTCTTTTTACTTCAGCATGTGGCTCTATTAATCTCATTTTAACATTTTCATTTTCTCTGGTTCCAATTCCTACCTCAGTGCAAGACTGCATCTCATCACACACATCTAATGCATCATTTTAGTTTGAGTCATTAATCTTTGCTTTCCATTCAAAAGATAAGGCATATTTAATAGCTATATCATATAATCTGCATCAAGGCTCTGGAAGAACAATTTGCAAACTTCAGGAAAATACTGTAGCTATACCAAATTTAATTACACATCCAAATATCATTTTTGAGAGGCCAAAAGTTCTCTGTGCAACAGCAAGAGCTAGGAATACATTTTAAACAATTTCTGCTTGAGTCTTGGGAGAAATAAAAGAACACAATCAGTTCCCTCACGTCCCTCTCCCCCAGGCTAGTTAATGTTATCTTTATACAAAAAAAAGATAAGGATACAGTTTTAAAAAGACGTTAGCATTGATAAATATTTAGTTACCCACAAGCACCCTCCCTGAAGAGGCAGAAAATTTATAGAAGATTAGATTGCCCAGAGAATAAATGAATCCTGTACTGATATTGCACACCTTGAGGCAGGATTTAACCTGTGACAAGCACCGTGGCTTCAAACATTTCCCCAGCTGCCTGCACCACTTGCTCAATCCATAATTAGTGACAGCACAGCCTGAGCACCACCAAGCACATAAAGGACACTAAGGCACAATAACATCCAAAATCAGGTT
>JBBMKD010000194.1:14047868-14113472 GCA_037834095.1 Argya squamiceps
AGATTTCTGCAAACAGAATCAAAGCACAGGAAGTGACACTTTGCTTCTCATCCTGACTCATGAGACACTTGTGATGTAGCTGGTGGCTAAATTGAGGTTGTGAAGAGTGAATATTTTGCCAGAGTTACTGCAATAAGGTATTTGTGGTGCTGCATTCCTGCCTGACCTTTTCCCCTATGAGAAGGAGGGGTGGCACTCTTTAGAATGATCCTCCAGCCTGTCAGCAAAGATGTGTCACACACTGGAGTTAAAATAAGGGTAACAGGACGAGATTAAAGGAGTGAACCAACTGGTCAACCAGCCCTTATCTGAGGGAGCACATCTAATTATATTCAAAAGACTTCATTAAACTTTGAAAGCTCTTTGCGTCTTAATTTTAGTGGAATAATAACTATAAATAGAATCATTCACTAAATTAATAGTGCAGGCTCCTTGCAAGAAGAGGATAATATGAGAGCTCATCACAGCACTTCACATCACAACTAGGGTTTCAGATAAAGAGCAGATTTCAAAAATGCCTCATTTCCTGAAGTGAAATGGCCTCTTTTTTTAGGAGAACTGGTGGTTCTAGTGGTGAATGACCATTGAGACCTCTTAGAGCAGTACCATTTCATGAAACTGTTAAATGCTCTGTGTGAACAGAAGACACATATAATATAAATCAAAACTAAGAAATACAGCTTTTCAAAGTTCATTGGGACTCCCACAAGTATATACAAGTGCTCAACTTCAGGAAATAATTATGCTAAATAAAGTCACATTACAAGTCATGCAGCTGCTTCTCTGATTCCTGAAATCAGAAGCCCAAGATGTTTTCACAGCTTTCATTTAATGAATTTCCTCAACATATAGTTAGACCTAAAGGCTCAAAAATAAGAAGGCAAACAAAAAGCGGTAAAAATTCATCAGCTTTTTAAAAATCTCATTATGTTTTGAGCCAACCTTATGAGCTGGAGAAGTAAATAGTGAGTTTTGACCTCCTGAGGTTCCTAAAAGCAAAACAGCTTCTAGGAAGAAAACTGGAAACACAATAATACACAAATGTATTTAGATGGTCTGCTGCTTTAGTCTTTCCCACTGGCAGTAAATTTAATAAACATGTTTATTGTCAGCAACTGAAACACATCAATTCAGGAAGACCTCAATTCCACCCTTTCACTCCTTTCCTTTACTGTGTCTAATCAGACAATATATAAACACTATTGCATTCTCCAGAGCCAGGTGGGTCCCTGCTTTTGATTTCTCCTCTAGGACTGAATTCACAATTCCTCTGTACACTGTTTTTCTGACATTTTTTATTCCTAACTTCCTTTCTCAAGTCTTTCCTTATCTCCCAAAGCCAACAGTACATACACTCAAAATCTTCTCCCTGAAAATGTCTGGAAAACTTCCATGTGAAAAAAGTGGCATCTTTTCCCCTTAAAAAGCTGTGTTTTCAACAAACTCTATCAACCCCCTTCATGATTTGACCAGTCCATTAAAGTCAGATTGAGACTCACTGATTTTAATTCCTGCCCCCTAAACCTTCCAGCTGCAGACAGGAATGGTATCCCCAAAATAGGAATAGCAAAGGGGTCCAGGGATGCAGGACAGAGGTTCAGAGATGCAACAGCCTCAAATAAGATCCAGGGATGACAGCAAAGAGGGGGCCAAGGGCACAGGGTTAAAAATGAGACAGCTAGGGCAGGTCAGGGTCCAATAGGAATAGGAAAATATGGTGCAAAGGGGTAAATAGGAACTAAGGGGACTAATGGGGTCACAGGGGTGGAACACTGTGGGAAAATTAACCCAAATGGGGTTCAGGGGAAGGAAGAACATTCTAGGATGGGTGGATATTTGGTATAAGGATGACATAAACTTAACAAACCAACAGGACAACGAAACCCAAGAAATATGAACATGTGGCTGCAAAGCCCCGTGGGAGGGAGGTTTTCCTCACCATGATCTAAAAGGGATCTTTCCCCATTTTCCTCTCTCCTTCCAGGACTGAGGCACAGCTTAGGGATAAGCCCCTGGGCCTCCCCAGCTGACCCCTTAATGCAACCTTCCACCTACAGAGGAGCTCTGAACTTCCAAGGAAACGTGGTGAAATGCATCCATATAATGGATTATGTGATCCAAGCCAGGGAAAGGAACACAAGGTATCTCATTAACACCCTGCACAGTGGTGCTGTGTGTGTTCTACTGGTGTTTAATACAGGGAAGAGCACTTCATGCATTATGCTAAAGAGCCTCAGGCCTTTGGAAGATTCATCCTGTGAAACAAACAAAATCCTATTAAAAAGCATTTGTACTGGTAATCTCCCTACATTACAGTAAAATAATCTGTGGAGGAATCAGAGTTTATGAGCAAGGCATCCAAAATGAACTGTGGGACAAAACAGAGAGCTGGAATTTTTACTTGTAAAGAGTTTCATATCAAGGGTACCTTTGATATAAAACTGCTGATATACCTTTATCAGCAGGTACCACCAAAAAAAAAAAAGAAAGAAACAAAAACACAAACAAAAACCCAAAATAATAATAATAATAAACCAACCAAACAAAAAACCACCCTTGCAAATATATACAGATCTTAAGAGACACTGAAGTTGTTTAAGAGAACTCAGCTTATTTTCTCTAAATTAATTCATCCCAAATTACTGGAGTGCATTGAACCAACACAAGCATTATTCCTTTCTGTTCTGACAGCTCCTGCCAGCAGACGACTTTCCGTTTAGTAAAAGCCATAGTCTACTTGGAAAAAACATAGCTAGAATCAAACTCAAGTATCTCTATCCTGCTACAAATCTGACTCCTTTTAGAATTACAATGTGCAGCTTTCCAGCTCTTATTCACAATGGGTAACTTTCCTCAGTCATTAAAAAATACTTTTTCTAAGCTGTTTCAATGTGATTTCTCAGCTCAGAAACACTGGAGAAGATTTTATTTTATGCCTTGGGATAAAGCTTTCACTAGTCAGGCATTATAACAACCCCTTAATAATTCCATGCTGATCTTGAAAATTCCAAGCCTATTCCCTCTGTTACTGAGGAATTGTTTAGAAGAACAGCTAAGAGTCACTTGATCCCAGTTGCAGAGATGCTGCAAGCACCTCTGTAAACTGTAAAACTGCAAGGCCACACAATTCCTTTTCCTCTCTGTTTTCTTCCCTCCACAATCTGATGCATACAAATATTGTTTTTTGACACCAAATTACTCTTAACATCTGTGAATGGAATGCTTGAAATCGGCAGAAAATTGTGTATTTACAGTGAACCATCCCACAGTTGGAAGGGCTTCTCCAGCTATTCCAGTATTCCTTGTGCTGTGTGTTTACCTTGCAGTAACCACTTGGCTCACATACAGCTGGGATTTAGTGTTTTATTAATGGTAGTTCCAATGTGAATCCACTAAAACTCCACAGAAAGCTAAATTGTAATGAATTAGAAAGAAGAAGAGGATGGGTTTTCCATTCATGTGCACTGCAGCTGGTACAAGTCTGCTGGTTTCTAGTGAGATAAATCATGATAGCCTCAGTGAGGGAAAGAACACCTCCCTGTCTGCCAAAACAAACACATCACAAGGATCCCAGCAGTTCCTTCCAGGACTATAAATTATGAAACAACACAATCACCCAAATTTTGGCTGCTGGAATTTGATTACTTCAGGGCACTTAAATCTCGGGTCATTTGATCAAGGTCACATTTTTTATGTAGGAAAATATAAACTGTTATCACCTAGATCTATGTCACAGACACAGTCATTGAGCAGTAGCAGAATTCTGCACACACACTCAATTACTGTTAAAATCATGGCTGGTTTTTTTTCATGATGTACAAAATTACCATTGCTTTTTATAAGGTGAAGTTCTCACAGGAGATCAAGGCCAAATGGAGTTACACACTGGTTGTTGCAAGCTTCAAATCCCCTTGTGATTTATTCCCAGAATGTGTTTAAACCTGTCCCAACATATTATTTTTAGCCCTGCCAAGCTGAAAGATTAAAAAAAAAATATCTAATTCAGTGCCCTGCAAAAATGATAGTAACTGCCTTAAAAGCCATGAAACTTTGTTTGAAGAAAAGCTGTAAAGTTTCTTCCCTGCCTCCTATTTTTCTGATGCTCTTAGGTGTCCTTGCTTCAGGTTTTCAAGGCTTCCTCCAAACAATGGTCAGAAAGAATTCCACTGAAAATGAAAGCCAAGATTCTCATGAACCCTGTTGACCACAGAAAACAAAGTGTGGAGAGAAGTATCACAGAACCGTGACAAAGCCGGGCAGCTTTTCAGCTCTGTGTTTTTCCTCTAATTTCTGATACACTTCAGTGGTAAGCAGCAAACACTTTTGTCCTGGAAAACACATCTCTTTTGTGTGTGGATTCACCTGGGTCTTCCTGATGGATTTGAGCACTATATACTTGAGGCTAGGTTAACCCTCTCTAAAGAGATCTGTTATTTTTATTTCTTTCAGGAAAACAATGACACATGTCAATGTGTAAGACAAGGACAGAAAGGATACAAAGCCTTTATGATGAAATAACAAGGCTTCAGTGTAGGACATTATTAAAGGTAAAACATTCCTCACCTGTCCATTCCAGCAACAACTGTAAGCATTGTTACTTAACTTCAGAAAAATCAAAATAAACAGATTATTTTGGTCTTTCTAAGTGACATTGAAGTAAATCCATTCTTATGCAACTATAGGATGCAGGAACAAACACATCTTCTGAAATCACTTATGCTTTAAAAATCAAACCACGCTGATTTAGGCTTAACCTGCATAAGAGATGGAAGAGGTTGCCAGTGACTTCACTTCAGATTCATTTTGTCCCTTTACTTTAAATCACACAAGACAGAGACAATCCCTTACAGAATCAGCACTGACTTATCTCCCAAACAGGTGATTTTAAGAATGATGTGACAACTGAAAAATAAGCCCCTAATTTCAGGTTCTCTTTACGTTTCTAAAAGCCATATGACATAAAAGCGCACACACCAGACTGCACCAAACATTCTTCCAGAACCTCTCAAACCTGGAGTTGTACCCAGCTGTGAAACCAAGTGGAACTCCCCAGGGGAGTGATGTGAAAAGCACCAGGACCCAGGCATGCAGCTCTTTGGTTTGAAATTGTTTCTCATGTCACTTTTTCCTAGCTCCTTTTGCTAGCATGCCATAGTTAATGCACTGCCTTCCACAGCTCTTTTTTCCACTGCATTTTATGTTCTGCACTACTGTCACTTCCTTATGAAGAGTCAGATTGTGCACAGAGCAGAAAAGAATTTTATTTTATTACTGAGCCCAAAAGCCAATTATCAGAAGATAATACAGTCATGCAGTCAGGGCAGAAACATCATTTCCCTTCTCTCCATGGGACTGAACAAGTCTTACAAATTTACATTTCATTGATTTGTCTGGGGCTTAAAAATGAATCATCAGGCACAGATCTCTCTGCAGCACCAGGAGTCTCCTGCTGCAGTGAGTGATGCAGGACACAGCTGTGATTTCCAGGAGAATTGAAAGCCCTTGACTCAGAGCAAGACCCAGGGCTCTGCCTCCAAGGGTTTCTTTTATTGTGCTTGGTTAAGTCCCTGTGCAAGAGGCATTCAGCCTCTCCATGATAAGAGATGTCCAGATTTGGCTTTGACACGTATCAAAAAAAATTAGAATTTTATTATTTTTGTCTCTTCATAGAACACACTTAAAAATTAAATCACATATTTGGCTTAAGGGTATCAAATTAGCCAAATTAGGACTCTCTTCCAAAAGTAGTTCTGATGGTATAACCAGACTATTTAAAGAACAAGATGGTGTTCAGTTTCACTTTGTAAAAATACCTCATAATTCACATAAACACAAATCCATTCTTTTACACAGAAATATCCAAAAGTGTTGCAAAACAAGACTTCTCAACTCACATTACAGTTAAAAACCATCAAATTTAAATAAAATAAACAAAAGATAGTTTATGTCTCCCCTTTAAGTATATCTCCAAAATATACAAATGCATTTTAGTTTTTGAAGCTTCCATCAGCATGACAACTTAGAAAGTTTTCACCTTTTCCAAATGGTTTGATAAGAAGTAGTTGGACATTCTTTTATTGCCCTTTTTAAAAAATATATTTTCCTCCTCTATCAAGACTAAAATTTCTGCAGCATTGATGAGCCTTATGACTATTGTAAATCATGTTGAAATCTATCTATTCATGAAATGAATGCAACAGGGCTGTAGAACATAAACATGCCTTTGTTTCAAATGTGGAAACAATATTTCTCCAGGCCTGGAAAGGGAGAACTTAACAACCACTTTGGCTCTGTTTATTGCAGCAATCATTTCTATTCTAGACTGAACACTGGAAGGAGAGTTCAGTGGCAAATTGGTTACATTTCCAGTATGTAAACTATATTGCCAGATGAAGTAGAAAGAACACCCTTTATAAAGGGATTCTGGTTTTTTCAAAACTAGATTCAGCACGACATTAAAAAGCAGAATGAACACTCAGCTGTGCAACACTGAATTCTCATTTGCACTACTCAGATTGTCTTAACTGGGTTTTTACTGTCATGAATTCAGGAATCCATTTCTGACACCATTTATAAACTCAAGGTTTTTATACAGGTGTACACAGCACTGGCATACAAGTGTGTGAGAGAAAAAACAACCATGACTTACCAGACCTCTTCTCCCCTGGATTTGTGCTACAATTGCTCTCTTGATGCTACGAAAATAAAAGAGAGGGAAATAAATTCAGAAGGAAGAACCATCATTGTACTCTTATCCACTACATGATTTCCAATATAGCAATCCATTAGTGGTGTTACCTCAGAAGAATTGGCATCAGGAGACCTGACCTTAACCTTTTAATTCTGAGGCAATATCTCCAGAAGAATTCAATGTAAGTCACATCCATACACACACACAAGTGCATCCACAAAAAACTGTGAAGTCTTCCCTATGTTTCCATGACTGTTTACAAATTTTTTACTCTTTAGAGAATAAAAATTGTTCTCTTCAACGGTATTGAGTTCAATGCCACAAGTAGAAATCACACTAAACATTCAGATGACATCTGACTTGAACACTTCCCTTGGATTTACATCCTTGATTAGAAGATGTAAATTACATCATGTGCACGTTCAAACATGCAGAAAATAGTGTACAGAGTACAAATTAATACTTCAGAGTACTATCAGAGATATTATACCTCTAAATACACAGTGAAAACGCACAAATGTAGGCCAGAGGCAAAAATTTAGGAAATTTAAAAACAAAAAAAAACACCAACAGGGCAGGAGGGCTTGTTTTCTATTTTGCTGTTTCCATCAACTGTCTGATGACTTTGGTGACACCCTTCCCATCACTTTGTGGGTACTCAGAGGAGGTCATCTCCCTTCCTCTCTGGTGCTGAATTTTTTAATTCTGCTTCAGCAAACTCCAGCTGATTGTCTACATGACATCAGCTCCCTTTTATACTGCAACACACACCTTTAGTTTTCTAATCATAGCCCTTGTCTGAATGACAAGCCACCAGGAACAAGAAAAGTAACATTCCAAAACATGGACTTCATCGTTCAACGAGAACAAAGAGGAGAAAGATTGTACTGAGACTCAGGAAAGAATTTTATGGGATCAGACAATCTCTTTCCACTGTCAGTCCATAATTTGTACATGACTCACACTGTTTCATGTGTGCCCTCAGGGACCCACAGCTGGCCATAAGATCTACTCCCTGCCTCCCCTCAGTCCTGACCAGCTGTGAATCACATCTCTGCACACTGGGAGCTCTTAAATCTGCCAGCATCAGCCACTTTACCCTGCAGCCTGTTCTGCAGCCACAGATTGTTAATCTCCTGATATCAAGACAGAAAACATGCTGTCATTTGCCGTGTCCAGCTATCAGATCTGAATTCTTTTACTGCTTTTTGCAAAAGCTGTCTGCCCCATGCTGTTGATTGCAGTAATTGATTCAAACACCTCATTGAAATATTCAAGTGTAGTCTAGTCTAACCATCTCATTTGTGCCATCTCTGAGCAATCTGGTCCAGTGGACCATTGCAGGAGGGTTGGAATTAGAGGAGCTTTACCGTCCCTTCCAACCCAAACTCTTCTACAATTCTATGATTTTGAGTTCTGGAAGGTACCTGTGCCTTTCTTTACTCTTTTTTTGTTTTTTTTTTTCCCTTGGGACATGGACAGAGTCAATGGTAAGTCAATAAAGGCCTCAATTCTCAAGTTTTATGTTCAACAAAATATGACACTACCAGGAGGAGGTGCCTTAGCTTGGGTGCAGTAGTCCTGATCCAGTCCTGGCTTGTGTCCTCCCACAAAATGAGAATATTGTTACCTAGAAGAACCATCCTCCTAAGAAAATAACTACAGACTGAAGACAACCAAATCCAAAACCACCCTAAATTGGAGGTGGTAACAGTTTGCATCTGAAGTCTGTAAATAAAAATGCAACGGTATGTTCTATAAGGTATTGCTTTACAATTTAGAGCAGGGGAGGCAGAAGAGAAACAAACTAGAATTCTACTGGTAATTAGGGAAGATCTTTGGGCTCCCCTTACATCCTTAACCATCTACAATGTAAAATTTTTAGCTACTCTCCTAGCAGAATTCTGAGTATGCTTTCCTATACAAGAATCTCTCCAATAAAAACTCTGAGTCCTGCAATCCCCCTGCTGTCCTTCAGCTGTCAACTCTCCCTTTCTGTACTTTTTTGGCTCTAAAAATATTTAAACAATGGCCCGATCCTCACCAGGGCTTTCCTTGGCTAATTGAGCACAATAAGGTACATGAGCAGCTTTTTTTGTTTTCAGCATTCCCAGGTGAGCTGGGTCAGCTCTAATTACCAGCTCAAACATTTCCATAAGTGCAGAATGAAAATGGTATCTGGGCAAGCCTGATCTGCTTATCCTGTTCCTCCTACAGGCATGGACAGGGAAGGGGTTTGAACCATCTATGGTGCAAATATCTCCATCTGATCCAGGAATCCAGACTTCACAGGCAGCACAGGGAAACAGGCAATGCTGCAGTGTGAGTTGGGTCACCCTTTTCCAGTATGCACCTTCAGCTGAGAGGGTTTGCATGACAGAAACCCCTATTTCTCTGCTGGCTGGGAACTGAGTGCCCACAACCAGCTTTCAGGGCACATCCTTGCCATCCTCAGCTGCACAAAACCTGCCCCACCACAAGCAGCTTTGTGTTGGTTTTCACAAAGCTCAATGCCAGCTCTACACCGGATATTTTAATTATCTAACAAATGGCAAATTCATTTCAAACACTCTTTCGGATTGCTTGGCTTAAGAGGAGCTTCCCTCAGAGACTGGTGGAGATGAGCTGAGCAAATCTCACTGTTTCCTTAGCACCAGCACCCCGGTGCTCCTAAACAACAAAGGCCAGTCTCAAAGAACGTGTGAGTCATGTCTTGATAAAGCTCCGGGCCTGGGGCTGTACTTAACTGCTACTCGAAGAGAATAGTGAGACAAGAACAGAAAACTAGCAAGCTTGTGGCAAAAAAAAAAATGTTCCATCAAAGAGAGACTGTTCTTTCTAAAAGCCCAAACAAAACTGATTCTTGTAACTCCTGATACAGCAGAGATAGGAAAAAAATTAAAAATTTTATTCTTTCTCCTGAAAGATTCTCTTCATACTCGGTGATACATGAGTCTCCAAATATCAAGGATTGCTTCATACCTTTCCTCCTGGTTAACAGTTAATAGAAAACAAACCCACTTGAATCAAACTTTTATCTTCATTTAGCTTCTCAAAGCAAACTGTCACTTCTTCATGAAGACAGAAAGAAGGTATAATGAAAGCCAAACAAACATACATAGCAATAGATTGAGGCATAGCAAAGACACTTTCCATGCAACAAATATTTCATCTACATGTTTGATTGTTGCAATTTGCAGAGAAAGGCAATCTTTAGGTGATATTGCACATTCCTGTAGGATTTAACAACACCAGTGATCAAAGATGTCTTTAAAATGAAGTATACGTATTTAACAGAGTGAAATAAGGGAGGATAGAAAGAGAGCCCCTTTTAAATTCCTAACATGACACTGTTTTGTCATTTCTTACCAGCCTACTCTGTGCAGTGCCATAGCTGATTATGTTTTTTTGAATCCACAGAGGCTAAACCAAACCAGCAGACTTTTAACAAGCAACTGGAAGTAGCACAAAAGCCCCAGTGTCCTGCAGGTCCCTGTGAGCTCCTGTGCATCAGCACTTCCCACAAGCCTGCAGTGCTTGGGAGATGATGGTGTGTTATAAAATATGTTCTGCTTCAAGCAAGAACGTTCCAAGTCATTAAATGCCAGATCTTCCATGCACAAATAAAAGGCTTCTGAATTCTCCTCCTTAGGATAATGGTATTGATGTCCCTTCATGACTGTTTAGAGTAATAGATGCTAAACAGTAAAATCACTCAGTAATCCTGTGCTTTATTCCCCAGTGCCTGTGAGTGCAGATATATACTGAAACACCTCATTAGCTCCTGGTTATTCTGGTGACTTTTGGATCAGGCTTTGTAGCCCCACATTCCACAAACTGTTTCCAGGTATGAATCAGTGCAGATCAGACTGGATCTCTCTTCAATCCTTACGTCAGCCAGGACAGGGACATCAAATCAGCCTGGAACTAAAATCAGACTGAAAATGAGGGACTAAATCAGAGAAACATATGGAGGTTCTTTTATTCTCTAACAAAACAAGCCCTTTTCTCTTATATTTCAAAGTTCCCTTTATGTGAGATCGTTAAAACAAATAAAAAGCCCCAGCCTTATCAATTGAGCTGTAAATGCTGTCTAAAGAGGCATTTCCCTAAGGCTCTGTCTGAGCTCATCAGTTCCAACTGTCCTGATGGATCTCTGAAAAACTGTTCTCCTTCAGTAATTCTTACTGATGTACTTTCATTCCTAAGTAACTTCATAGATGTTTTCTGGGATTTGTGTTTGCTTTTTGTTGCTTCCACCAGTCTCTGATCATCATTAGTGCTAAATCAATAGGTATCACTTTTCTAGGCCAATCACTAGCTAAAACAAATGAAATGAAAATTGTATACATTTCCCACAAGATCCTTGTTTCCTTGTCACAGCTTACTGATTCCATTAGCTGTGCCTGCTCAACCATCAAACTTTTATCTAAATCATCCTGTCCATTATTAAACTGAGACACTAATTCAATATTCCCTGCACCTTTAACAGGATTTTTTTATTTGCACATAATTTAAATTATGACCGTGACATTTTTCTCAGAATAATTAAGATGTTCCAAACCAGCATCCATCCTCACCATCATTAAGACAGCTCTAGTTAGTAATTCCTGGAAAAATATATGGGATTTTTGTTGCAGTCTGGAGAACTATTGTCTAAAGTGTGCCAGGAGACAAAAAAAAAAAAAAAATTAAAAAGAGTGACAGAAAATCAACCATTATGTGAGCCTATTTTTGACAAACAAATGAAAAAAACAGACTCAGGTGAGTCAGAGCTGCCATTGACTCTCCTACCCCTGAAAAAGATGATTTTCTTTCAACTTCCTCCCAGGATTTTTTCACATCCACTGCCTTAAGTAGCAGGTTATCTGCCAGAAAGTCTTTGAAGCTCAGCTCCTCGGGCGAGACTTCTGCCCTGGGAAGGATGTGAGCCCTAACTCACATCATCCTTCCTCCTCAGAAGTCTTCCTCTCCTCTCAGGCCTCCTGGGGAGCCCCTCACTCAGCACGTTCATCTGGCCATGAATTTCCCTTTGGACTGAGGCAGTTTTCTTGCTGAAATGTCTGAGGTTTCAGAATGTCTTTGTTTCTGTGCTGGATGGAATCCAGAACCTTTGATGTTTTTCCAGCTAATTAAAAGACAGACAGCCTGCCCCAGAATAACTTATCTTTGATAAAAATATAAATTGATCAAAAGAGATTTCTGTCTGGTAAAGGACAGACTATTTCACAGATAGATTTCTTAGATGAGAGACCTAAAATCATAGAAGAGAGCAGCTTTATTATCATCATTATAACAGAGAAGTAAGAAAGAATACTTATTTTGTGACTCTCTCTTTGTGACAGGATCACCAGACACCCAGCACCCCTTGGCCACCACGAGTTTTCATCCTAATTCCTCCTTGTCTTCAATTAACCGAGTTAGAAAGAGATTTTTATCTCCCAAGAGAAATAAAGAGTTGGAGGTCAGGATCCTTGTTAACAGAGTTGAACAAATATCCTGAGTTTCTGTGCTGCTGGCCCAGGGTTGCCAGAACCAACCCGTCTCCAGTGAGATCCCTCTTCTGAGAGACCTTTCACTGCCCTGAGGACACTCATGGAATCCTGTTTACCAGACAGATCATAAAACACCAAGTTAAACCCAGTGAAGCCTAGAGGGAAACTCCAACATTTAATAAAAATTCAGGGGGATAAGGCACAAAACCTGAGTTAGAGTTGGATAGTTGGCTCCACAGTATGTATGTGATGTGGCAGATTTGAGAAAATCAAATTAAGCCCAACTAGGCACAGGGAAAAGGTGTGACTCATGCTTGGGAACTGCCACATTAGTGTACTAATAAAGCAAAATATAGCAATGTCTTATTGCACTATCAGCTGTAAAATAGCTATCAGACAGTGAAAGATTTGTGAGGGTCTCATTAGGCATGCAATGTTTACATTTGCCAACCTTCTTTTCATTCTTGATGCCAATACAATTAAGTAAACCTTAATACACCACAAACAGAAGGCTTACAAAGTCATCAAGGTTTTTACCTTTTTTAAAACTTACCAATTTATAAATTAACTAAATTATTTCACAAACTTTGTTCATCTAGTTCTCTGTAGTCAGATCACAGGTTACGCACCCTTATCTCCAAAGACTCTGACTTTCAATTCCTTCATTCCTAGGAATATGTCCAGGACATTTTTTCTCTGGCACTCCTAATGCCATTATTCCTGTTCTCAAAGTCACACCACTCCAGAACCTTTCATTTTGTCTCTCCATTTTTACCATGAGGTAAAATTATTTTTCAACCTGTCCTGCTTCCAAATATATTTCAGCTTTGAAAAAACCTTTCACATTAAAGACAAAATAGCCTCTCTTAAAATTAGTAACTCCAATAGCTCACAAAGGAATTCTTCTAGGAATGAAAACTTGTATAAGGACGTGCAAAATCTGTCCCTTTAAATAAGAATCTGCCTCAAGGAGGTGGGAAGATGAATACACAAGTCACATTTATTTCTTCTTTTCTGACTCTGTACAGAACTTCCAGACTTTGCCAGCACATGATCTTTGCCTCACTCTAAAATGTACTTTTATAAAAAGGACATACTGACAGAATTTTTCTTATAACTTAGTGATCTTTTTATTAAAGCATTCAACCGCACTGCTTCCTTCTGAAGAACTTCAATTAATATGTCTAAATCCTCAGGATTTTTCAAGTGAAACTTGTGGATTAAGAAAGTACCTTGGCACAGAGACTCAGAAAACTGCATTTCTATTCAAACACATTAAAGTAAATTCATTATGTACTTCAAGAAGGTTTAGTTTCTATCAAAGGAAAAATATGCAAAAGGAAAAATATGTCTTAAAGGTTCATCAAAACCAATGCATTATTCTGATATTTGACAAGAATTGGCCAATTAAATCTTTTAGGATATGATACTTTCACCTCCAGAAATTGTCTATTTTGCAACAACCACAGTTGTAAATAGAGGCATGGCATCATGATCTCAAGTTTGGTTTAGGTGCATTTACACATTTTGAAATATAAGACAGCATCGCTTATTACCATATATCATCTCAGTATATACTTTGGCTGTAGTTTAATACTAGGAGTGTAACATGGTGATTCCCTAACTCCAGTAATACACGTGGTTTATGCACTTAGGATTTGGAAAACTCAATCAGATTTGAACAGCAGCAACAAAGAACACCATGGTATGGGCCTGAGAGATTCTACCCTGCTAGCAGCTGCTAACTTTTTCCCAAGGAAAAATTTCCCAAGAAAGTTTCTTCTCAAAACAATCTTGGCAAACAACTCTTCTTTCTCAAAACAATCTTTCTCCAGGTGGTGTTTTGCTGTTTCTCTGGTTTAACCCATGGGATCAGAGAGGTGTCGTTCCTATTCACCAACCATGTTAAGTCTGCATCAGAACACCTTATAAAAAGTAGTAAGAATGAGACAATAAAAACCTTTCTTCTATGCTCTTTGCCTTCTGAAATATTTGAAGTCTTTCGTGTCCTACAGTGACACCACAGCAGCTGTTTTCCAGCTGAGTTTGGAAGATTTCTGTACCATTGTGCTTAAAAAAATTTGATGATGGTTGAGGTTACTGAGGCAGCAGAGCTGAACCCAGGCTCTTCACTGCTTTGCTGAGGAGAATAGGAGGTTCACTATGGTTATCTTTGCATGTAAACAGTGATTTTAGTGCCATATCCAATAGGCTAATGAACAACAAAGTTGTTCTTTCATTCCTTGGATTTTGTTGAAGAAAAGGAAATAAAGGGCCCCTGATTAGTCACATTCTGCAGTTTGCAAGATACAGTCAAGGTCACTTGTAATTGTCTGTAATTTCCATGCAATAGACTGAGCACACTGGGACTCCAAAGCATTTCCCAGATATCAGAATCCATTCTCTAATTTTTGCCCAAGTATAAATTAGAAAATAATTTAATCAGATAACTAAAATAATTTTAGGAGGTCATACATCAAGTCACCTTAGGCAATTTAAGTCAACTGGATGAAATGACACTGAAATAAATTCTTCTAGATAAAGAAGTCAGTGGAAATCCCTTTTAGAATGTGAAAATAATCTATATCAAAACAATTAATTAATCTAACAAATTAATCTAGTCAATGGATTGTTTCCATGTTAAAAGCATCAGCTTAAAAGTTGAATACTCAAAATTCTCTTTCCAACAGATAGGACTGTTTAAAAAGGAGTAAGTGGAATTTCCAGCAGCATGAAAGAGCATCTTGAACTTGTCATTAGCTGTTTTTCCCCTTTATTACCTGTTTCTGCTTTTAAGATTGAGTCACAGTTGTCACTTGGCTTTCTTGATGAACAATCTATTAAGAATGTTTTTTCATGTGCAATATAATAAGCATCCCTTTAGTTTGACTCATGGCTTGTCAATGTGCATTTCATTTACACAATTGTAAGCACACAGTATATGCTCTCAAAAGGAAAATGGGAAGAAAAGGTAAAAGTTAAATTCTTACTTTGAATGTTAGGATGATTTTGAATCAGTAACTGATATATATCTTACCTATTATATTATTTTCTACTGGATTCTAATATCAAATATATTCTACATGTATAGAATCACTTTCTGTTAGGTTAGATACCACATTGAACTCCTAATGTGGCCTTAGCAGCATAACTATTTCAAACTGGTAAAATATATCTGAATTAGAAATTCTTTCCCCTAAGTGTGGTAGGGGTGGGGGAGCTGCACTTAAATGGGTCATATTAAAAATTCTTCTCCTTATCAGTTTCTACTGATTGGCTCCACAGCAACTGCCTCCGAACTAATTATGAAATTATAAATATTTATAGGATGACCCTTAGGAACAAGACACTGTTACCTCAGTGCTCAAGCAACTGCTGAACTTATCCCATCCCTGAGGGGAAGAGTCCTGCAATTTATCTGCATCACCTGCTGGATCTCCTGCCCAGAATTACACAGAGACCATCAAGCAAAACACTGAAAAGTTCACATGCACACAAGAACAGTTGTGTTTTATGCAGTTACCAAATGAGGAACTTCCTCCTCCCGTCACACTGATATTGTAGCTCCCAAGCCTGTGCAACGTGAATTCTTATATTTTCACTTGCCTTGATCCATCTGTCTCCTAATTTGCACAGCAGACTCAGACACAGTGCCCTGACTCATTTCCTTATAGGATAAATATTTCTCTCTCCACCCCTCCCTAAGAAAAGTGTGTTTGAAAAAGCATAGTTTAAGGTAATGGCAAACCATCTGTAGAGTCAAACTGAATTTTCTAAATTATTAGGCTCAGTGGAATAAGAAGATAGTGTAGAATGATCAAATGAGAGTCATTTTACCATGGAGGCTCCCTGAGGTGTTATAAGCACAGACACTTGGGTTCTGTGGCTCTTCATGGGGTTGACAACACCACATTTCATCCTGCTCTTGTGTCCTCAAGACAGAGCTGCCCCTGTTCAGCTCCATTTACCACTGCCAGACAAGGGAAATTTTCTGATTCTCAAAACCTCAGTCGCTGCAGACCTTTATGCTTTCACATCCCTAGAAGAGCTTGGGGATCCTTTCATCCCTCTCAACTTTTCAAAAGACCTCACTTGAACTTTTGTCTGCACCAAGAGAAAAACAGACGTTTGCGAGCAGGATCAAGGCACAACAGGGAACCACTGTAACCTGACTCCAAGTCACACTTTTGCAGTGAAGTCTCAGATGCTTAATGCTGAGAATTTCCATCCTTTTGTGAGCTTCAGTTGCACCAGGAAAATTTAATGTAGTTTTGACTGAAAAACTAAGCAGGTATTCACCTTACACACACACACACCATACAAAGAGTCTGAGGCAGTAGGATTTTTGACTGAATGAATGCAGAATCAGAGCCATATATTATTTTATTTGTGGTAGTAAGAGGACTGACCTATGTCTATGAAATCAAGCTAAAAGAAGATATACTCCAAGTTCTAAATTATTTGAACACTTAACAGTTATTAAACATTAACAGTATTAGGATAAGCAAATTAATGTGATGGAGCTGGTTTCTCAAAAGAGGGAAAAAACAATTTTTTGTTGTCCCCTAGTCATGTGGGAAATTACCTATAAACCAGAAACCTTGCTTTTATCCTGAAAATTTTCCCAGATGTAGATAGTTTCAGACTGTTAAGAACTGAAGCTTCAGCAATTCAACTGTCAATGATTTAAACCCCCATGGCAGGGATAGGTAATTTCTATAGACATACTCCCTGACTGATGACTGAGGGATAGATATTAATTTCCTTCAACTATTAGGTCATCAAAAATCATAATTTTAAAAGCTGAACATATATCCCCTGGCTAATTGATATATTCTATCAATAGGGATATAATTGTTGTGTTATTATATTTTCATTTCAAGTCATTTCCCCCACTAACAATCAGCATTATTAGTCAGCTCTTCCTTTTATAACACAGGCCTATCTATATCAAAATGAAATGTTGGAGAGAACAATACATTTAGGACTAACATCAGAAGGTTCTTGAATACAAATTAAGTGGTGGGGGAATAAAGGAACTTCCTAAAGCATGAGATGACAACCTTGGCAAGACTATCAGATAAGCACAGGTCACTGTATTGCTTCATAAAACAAATAAATACTAGTGCCTAACTAATATTAGCACCACCAGAATTAGTTATTAAACATTAAAACCTTTCATGACACACACAACTCAGGTTGCTCTGCCCAGGGGCTGAAACTCTTCTCTCCTGGGTTCCCATGATGAGAGTTCCCACACTGAGAGTTTGATGCTTTCTGGCTGAACCCATTCTGTCAGCAGAGCAGTTGGTGTTTCACACTGGAATTCTGACTGTACTTCAAGGACAAGTCATCTGATCAAAGGGTGCCACAAATCTTCCCAGTGCATGACAGATAGGAAATGGTAAAGTATTATTTATGTGAATGACCATTACGAATTGCAGATGCTTTTCTAAGCCATTTCATCATTACCCATTCACATTTTCAATAACCCTCAATCCCTGGCAATGCAATTATCCTTCAACTGCAGAATATTATAGCTGAATAGCCTGTGAGACCAGTACGAGCTGCCATACACACCCAGACACCTGTTTGAAGCATTTTTTAAACTGAATGAAGGAAGGAGTAATGAGAAAGAACAATCAGGGAGGAAAATAAATCCTTTGCTGAGGTTCTGTGGGTCCAAAGCTCGTGTCCTTGGGAGAGAACATGACACTGATCATGTATACTGTGGGTGATGTTTGTCCTTCAGATAAACAAGCTCACTGCTCCATTCAACTGTGCATATCAAACATGAATATAAATCAGTAATGTGCTTTTATTAAGGGCAAAATCATATGTGAAACATGACTGATTAAAACCCCCACCCAGAGTCACAGTGAATGAGCTCAAGAAAATGAGCATGAAAAGTCAGAGGTAATACTGTGCAAAGAAATTTATCTGTGAAATATTTTTCTTAGACCATGTTTCTTTACAATCCTGAAATTTGTTTAATCACTCCATATTATCTGAGGAAAATTTCATGAACAGCTGAAAATGACATTTGTACAAACTAAGCAAAACAAAGTCATGCCTTAGAGATCATGACAAGTTTTTGTGTGCATTACATCACCAGAGCAGAATTTCCATGCTTCAAAAACAGATCAATAGTTATGAAAGTGTTGAGGGCTTAAGAACTTCTGCCAAGAATGTCATTTACTGAACCATTCAATACAGCAATGAGAAAGGCATTTTCTACCACTGGTACACCCCTCCAATTAACCAAACTGAGGGAACAGAGTTATTTATAGTGGAGTACACAACAATCTTTACCTAAGATAACACAGGCACCAGTGGCCTGTTTGCACTGACTCTTCAGAATTAAGGATTTTTAAAAATCTGATTTAATCTAATGCTAATCTGAAGAGACAAATGCCTCCACGAAAAAACTCGAATTGTACTGATACAAGTGGATGGGACAACAATAACCAATCCTTCAATTTTCACATCTTTTAGATTAACTCCAGTCTGGAAGAGATATCATAACTCATTTCTATCTACGAAACCTTCAAAATGGTAAAGAGCTTGTGTATTTTAGTCTAGCTGTTAGGATGTTTGAGAGAATGGGATCACATTGACTGGTATCAACACTAAGAAAGTTTCTGGTTCAAAACAGGGCCAAACTGAAAGTGCAACAAGTTAAAGATGCACACAAACTGACTGAAAAACCATTGCAATAAACCACATCTAACTGACTGAATTGAGTTTTTATTAGACCATTTTTCCTTTGAATCTTTCTGTTTATAAACTGAGATTATTATGTTTCAGAAAATATCTGAAATTATCAACACGATTTTGCAATAGAGAAATTCATACAAACTGTAAAGCATTTTAACAGATCCAAATATAAAGGAATAATATCTTAGAATCTCATCAGCCAGAGTGAGGAATATGTTCATACATCAAAGTCAAGGGGGGAAAAAAGCTCAGATACTGAGACTATGGAGAAGAATTAATGGGAAAAGGCAGCTCTGTGGAAGAGCTGCAGCTTAATCTGCAGGTTGCTTGCTAACTATCATATCTAATCCCTGTGCCGGGTTTGCACAGCTATAAACAACTGCTGATTAATTTCCATTTCTGAATACATTTCAAGGCAGGCAGGTTGAGAAGGGTACCTTTCAAGTTTACCCTACAAATAAGGAGCCGTGTTTTTGTACCATTCTCACATCTTCCTTTTCATCTTTGTTGTTCTTCATGTTTCTGTAGTTATTTTCATCTTTCTCCCATTATAGCTGTTTAATGATAATGAGACAACACTTGATCCAACCCTAAACACATCAATGTGGGGGTTTTTGTGTGAATATCAAATGCCTGCACTCACACTACAGAAATACATGGCCCAGGTAACCATGAAAAGACACTAAATTCTTTGATAATAAAGGTGACTTACATTTTTTGCTGTTTGTCACCCCAGGAAAGAACAATGAGAAAGGAGAAAGAAGGTTACAGGGTCCAGGAGAAAATTCTTTTCTTCTAGAATGACTAAGCCAGGTGGGAAGGAAAGGATATAAATACTGAATGGAAGGGAATCACTATTAGGGTATAACCACAGGCACTCATAAGCAGACCAGTGCATGGCTTTATGTGTGGCATAACTGTCTGCATCTAATTCAGAGTCATTTGAAGCCAATGGGAAAATGATGAATTTTCCAGCCTTCAGAGAAGGCTGTGATTGTGGAGGGAACCCCAGTGCCACTGTTTGCACATTTTCCATGAGAGGTTCATGGCAGGTGTGCACTGGTTACACAGAACACCTGCTAAAGCTGACAGGTAAAGTCATGTCAGCACATGGCAGAGCCAGAGCCAGGTCACAGAGAAACCAACAATCAAATTCACAATTCCACTGGAGCTGGGGGACTCCTAATGAGACTTTGTTTAGGTCCCTGAATTTGTTCTGTAACCTACAGGGACAAGGATCCTTCTGAGAAACAGTGGAACACCTTGATATGAAGATGAATTCACAAGATTCACTTAAGCTAAAAGCTCAAAAGAGGATTTCAGTCCATGAAATAATCTTGATTCATGGTAGAAGCTCTCAATGACTGCCTTCTTAAAGTTTGGTATTTCAATTACAGCTGTATAAAATGCTTATCTCCAGCCTCATCCACTTCAAAAGTGGAATTGCTCTCAACTTGACCTGACTCCCTGAATTAGTAGTGGACTGCTTGATATACTTTCAATATCTGCAGACTATTCACCTGCACTGGAGAGGAACAGTCTTGGTCCACTGGTTTGTCCTGAAATGTTCTGAGCCTGCCATGCATTGAGAGTTCAAATTAAGGTCATTTGAGAAGCTCACAGGCTACTTTGGCCCTCACTTGGTTAACTCAATGTCTGGACACAGGAAACTGAGCTTAATGATCTGTTTCTATAGGTATTTCTCATGCCGGTATAGCAAATGATGCTTAAAAAGAGAGTGCAAACATTTTTCATTTGTAATATATTTTTATATTGTTATCTGTCAGGTCAAAGCGCTAAACTCGGGCCAAATAAATCAATGTGTAGGGTTGTGAGCAGGGAGGAACGTACTTGCAGCCTCCAGGATGCAGAGATGATAAGAAATTGACTGAATCTATTTTCTGAATTGTTTTGGTTTTTTTCTCCCCTTGGTGAGAGTCATGAAGAGGTCAGTTTTTTAATAGCATGCAAAGGAACAAAAAGTATCATCCACAGCAGGCAGAAGAGATGGCTAGAAACACAAACTGGGACTTGCTGAAAACTCTCAATCAGAAATGCTTCACTTCACCAGTAGGACATCAAGACCAGAAGCCCTGAGGAGACAATCAGCACCAAACACTCTGTGTGGTACACAGAAATATTCCTCTGGCCCCAAGAACCTCCCCTTTTCCCCAGCTGGTTGGAATCACCATTCTGGCTGATACTGAGGACTGCAAGTGCTTCCAGAAGAACACTGTCAAATTTGACTCATGAATCAGATGGCAGTGAATTAAACACAAAAATATCACATCATTCCAAGGACATTAAATCATAATCAATTAAGTTTGGCTTCCTGTTATTATTTGCTGAATCCTGAAATATGACACACAAGGCTGAGCACAAACGGATCCTCTGTCATCTCTGCTTTACACAGAAAACCTCACTCTGCTTTCTGTCAACAGAATTTTTATGATCTAACTTCCAAATTATTTCAAATTTATCCAGTTAATTTAGTTGGAAAAAGTCTATCTAGCTCACAGAACCCTATAGAGCATGCTGCCAAGTTATAGACCACCATGCAAACGAGAAAAATGACTAACATTTTACTCAGATTCTTGTGAAATACTCATCTCCTTGAAATGTCACACCAGAGATGAGAAAACAGCGATCACACTTTTCCCTCCCATGTCTGTTACAAGTATCAACTTGATCGTGACTTCTCTGTAACAAATAAATGAACTCTACCCTCCATAATAAGGTGTTCACAGACTCCAGCTGGTCAGAACCAGAGGCATTTTCAGGTGGACAAGCTGTCAGGTCTCCTAGCAAGCCATTAGATTGTGCAAGGAGGAAATCACACAGGGCAGAGCATCAGGACAAAAATCCATGAAGGTTTTTGTTATCATTTGCTGTCATCTTCCAGTCAGGCCCTGCCCTGAGAGAGAATCTCTCTCCTCACCCATCTTTTGGGTCTGTCATAACCCTGGCAGAGCTGTCTCACGACCTAAGAAATTAAATTTGGCAGTGCATGCTCTTCATGCCTCCCCCAATTTTTCACAGCTCTACTGACTGCTCATTTATTAGATCTTTTGACTTACTTGGAGATTTTCATTGTGATTTTACTTATCTCTCAGCATTGAACAAATAAACTTCCACTGGCATCTGCTGAGTGAGGGGGAAGGGAATGAAATATGGTTGTTTTTATTGCCTATACATAAATTTTGCTGGTACTAATCAATAAACCTTTTACTTGCAGCACTCAGGAGTACACAGTTGAACCATAAAAAGTGGCAAAAGGAACACAGAGAAGTGGCATTATTTCTGAAGTTAAAGTAAGATCACATGAAATTGTTTTCTTTGGACTAATTGTGCCAAGCTACTACCAGGTACAGGGGATACAACTCTCAGTCAATACAGACATGTATAAGTGATTATAATTGAGCTGCTTTGTGCTTTTTAAGCCAATCCAGGCGCATAGTTTGTAGTACATAACTGATTGACTTTGCCTCAGTGTGTTACTTGCTGCCTTAGATCATGAGTTTGAGAAATCATAACAGAAATAATTGCCTTTCCAAGGAAGTCTTCCTGCAGGTGAAATGACAAGGTAAAGAATGTCAGAAAAAAGGGGAAAGCTTCTAAATAGCCAAGTTGCAGCTCTTCCAGAATCAAACTCCACAAGCACAAAATAATCCAACTAAAGCCCACAGTGAAAATAAACTAAATTTTCAAAAGAGGGTGTAGAGTGTAGATATGGCACCCATCCCCATTGTAATGATGGCAGAGGCACAGCTTTTGGTTTGTTTTTTTTTTTATCTGTTGAATTTGAATGCTTACATTTCAAAAATAGAAGCATTTTAACATGTTTTATAAATGGAGAAGTAAAATGGTGGTATTTTGCACTTCTAGTTAAAGAGATCATGGATGAAGGTCATTGGAGCAAATAGGAACTGCAAATGTGTAGCCATTAATCATTGTACCAGTATAAAATTTCTTTGGAACCTGTGAATTTCACCTGTGTCTCTGGATAAGATAGGGAAACCTTCCTTTCCTACACCATAATAAAAACTTGTGCTGGAACGAAGTTGAACAGAAAATGAATTATACAGATTTTTAACTGCAATATGGGACACAATAAACTGAGTCCAAAGGAACTTTCATTATGCTAGAAAAAAATAGATAATACCATTATTTCCTTTGCAGCAGTATCAACAGAACAGAGCATGAAATACTCTTCAGACACCACGAAAGAGACCCCGAAGAATTTATGCTGAGTGCACTAAATGCTGTGACAGGCAACTACTGTGGTACAGACACATGATGGTAATTCATGAGCTCAGTTGTGAGAGTTGCCTAAAACTGGCTGAAGCATTCAGTGCCAGGACAGTAAAGGTGCAGGGAAGGCTGGGGGTTCTCATTATTATATGATCTGGAAAACTGATGGCCAGAGTGAGAGAGTTGTCTTTAATAACTTTTTGGGGTTTGCCCATGAATGATGCTTTATCCATCAGAGTCCTAACAGCTTTGACAACAAAACAGGATGAAAAAATTGAATACCAAAGACAGACTGGAACACAGAAGAAATTTCAAAGGGAAAAATACTACTCTAACATGTCTTTTCTTCTTTTATTAAAACAGCCATGAAAAGTATCTTTGCAGTTGCAGAAGAGACTTGCACTGGTAAAAAGGTAAAAACAGTCACCCAGTCAAATCCAGAGTGTGAAATATGACTGTAAAACCTTGCTCTTATTTGAAACTGAAGATTTGATGCTGTCAAATTTAGGTCATCTGTCCCTCAAGAACCAAGATAAAATCTCTAATTTGATCCCAGAGTAGCCTGCTGGTTTGTCACCCTTCCATCAGAGAGGAAAAAGATTAATTTGTTCACTGCAGTGAAGGGGCAGAGGAAGCTAACTATGCACTGTTTATTTGGCTGGGCAGCAAAGAAAATAAATGCAATTTTGTTATTTTTACTTATGGCCAAACCAAATGTTGTATTTAAAGAGGTAATTAAATTAAGTTCATTCCTCTCCAATTGCAGGGCAAATTAGCATCACTCTGCCATAATGCAGGGCTGAGAGGATACTTAGTTTGAAAAAAATCACTGCTTTGTTGTGTTTTGGGATGTGGTATTTTTATTATTAAATTACTGACTTTAATTTATTAACAGCTCTATTTTCTGCACACTTAGGTTTTAATGCAAGAAGTATTAAATAACACTGTGTTAAACTGCAGGACAAATTATTGACACCTGAACTCCTGATTATTTATATTTCAGGTGCTGTTTAGAAGGCATTTGTCCAACTTCACTTCTTTTCATGTTATGTTTAGGACATGGCTCAATTTCTGAGGGTCAGACTCATTTTCAGAGTAAGCAGTTTACAATCATTTTCCCCCTGTGAGGGACATAATGGGCGACACAACTTTGCCTTCCATTATTCATGCTTATTTGTCTTACATTAATATCCAAGATAAATATCAACATTTAGAAAGCCACTATACCAAAGATTACAGAGGAGCTGCACAGAAAGAAATCCATCCTCAAAGTGGAATTTACAGTCCAAATACAGTTTGTATCCTCTCAGCCTTTGCAGTATCTCTGCCATCTTGCAGGCATGAGGAACAATCCGCAAGACCCACATTAATCTGTTAAGCACTTCTTGAAGCAATTGTTATCTTTGCTAGACCCTTCTGGACATGGTGGGATTACTAAGAGGGCATTTAAAAGCACTTTCCTCATTTTTCCATATTTGAAAGAGTCACTTAGGCCAAGTCATTTCCTCTTTTGTTTGATGGACATGAGACCAAAATACTTTTGTATTCAGTAGCTTAATTCTACTGAATTGCTTTCAGGATGTATTTAAACCACTAAGTATTCTCTACCTAAGCCTAATCCCTCAGCCCTTTGAAAAAACTTGATTCTTGACAAATAGATATAATCATTTCACGTGCTTCTCTCTGTGAAAACATAAGTCCACAATTAGCTCACATGATCAGGCACAGATCAGAAGAGCTTCTAAGTGGGATTTTCTTGCAAATCCTTAGAATAAAAGTTATCACGTGCTGCCAAGCTTTCCTGGATAATTTTGTAAAGAAGCTGATGTGAAAGTCAGACCCCCTCACTGGGTCACAGCCTATTTGTTTTTCCATCTCTGTTGGGCTAGGGAAAATACTGTCCACTTGAGAGCACAGTTCAAGAGTTCATGTGCCAGATACTGGTGCTCCAGGAATTTCCTGTCCCACATCATTCCCTGGCACGAGGTTCCTGTCATTTTCAGAAATGAAACAAGCTTTTGGTAGATACTTCTTGTCCAATCCATAGATGGATACATCAGCGCCATCAGAACCAAGTCTTTACCCCATAGAGAAGATTTGTAAACCTTAGAGCAGAGGTTTGATTTAAAACAAACCCTTTTTTTTATTAAAAGTATTTTATTTATATGGCATCCTACAGGGATCTCTGAAATTGGGCAGCTGCTCTACTTGGTTTACTCTTGTATGGCTGTTATTGCACAACTCTTCTCTGGTGCTCTGGTTCAACACAAAAACATGCATGGTTACTTATCCAGATCATTCCACTATCAAAAAAAAATAAAAGATGGTAATCTAAAGTTTCTCTTGTGTCTGAATTACTGCTTGTATATGCTTTAAAGCCTACCATCCTTTCAGAAACTTTTTCCTCTTGCATGCTTCAAGCTGCCATGAAGTTCACAATATGAAAATAAACTGATTTTTTTCTTTGATTGATGGCCAAAGTGCTCTCCCAAGATGTGACTAATGCAGCTACAGAGCAGTGGGGGAAGGCCATTAAGGCTTCTATTGATTTCCTCTGAATTCTGGATAATATATCAACAATTTTTGCTACTTCTACTTGAAATTTTTAATTTAAATAACTGGAACCAAGCAGTCAATCACTGGCTTCCCTTAGAGCTGAGGCCATTTTGCATTGATATTTCAGCTGGAATAGAACCCATAAAGCTGCTTTGTGTTATGCATGCTATTAATAACATCTAGACTCTGATGATACAGCAAATGTAAACAAGCAAACACTTCATGGAAGGTTTCTGAACGGTTCTGCTGCTGCCTGACAGCTCTGGGCACCACAATATCAGAAGGATATAAAGCTGTTTGAAAGGCTCCATTTTGCTCCTGCAGATGAGAAGCAGTTGGGGTCACTTCAGCTGAAGAGGAGACAGAGAGGAGACCCCACTGGGACCTGCAGCTTCTTCACTGTGGGCCTGAGAGATTTTAGCCTGCTAGTAGCTGCTAAGTTTATCCCCAAGGAAAAATTTCTCAAGGAAGTTTCTTCTCAAAACAATCTTGGCAAACCACTCTCCTTTCTCAAAGCAGCCTTTCCCTGGTGGTCTTGTAGTTAAGATTCAGTGCTCTCACCACCATGACCTGGGTTTGATTTCCAGACAGAAAACCAGCAAAACACCACCTAGAGAAAGACTGTTCTGAGAAAGGACTGTTGCTTGCCAAGATTGTTTAGAGAAGAAACTTTCTTGAGAAATTTTTCCTTGGGGATAAACTTAGCAGCTGCTAGCAGGATAAAATCTCTCAGCCCCACATCTTACGAGGGCCAGAGGAGGGGCAGACACTGATCCCTTCTCTGTGGTGACCCCTGACAGGACCCCAGGGAATGGCTGAAGCTGTGTCAGGGGAGGTTTAGCTGCATGTTAGGGGCAGGTTCTTCACCCAGAGGGTGGTGGGGCACTGAACAGGCTCCCCAGGGCAGTGCTCACAGCAGCAGCCCCACAGAGCTCATGGACAATGCTCTGGGGCACAGGGTGTGACTCCTGGGGACATCCCGTGCAGGGCCAGCAGCTGGACTCAATGATCCCTGAGCATCCTTTCCAGTTCAGGATAATCTGTGATTCTAGAGCAAAAAACCAGGTACCAAAAAATGCAATTCATCATCAAGGATAAATATACCATGGGGCCAATTTCACATCAATTTTGTGAAAGATGAATTTCACTCTGCAGAGTATTGTACTCACTTTTGAATGCTACAACTTCCACATAAATACCAAAAAGGAAATGCATTACTGTACCCATTAAAAACAGTGTCTCCAGGACACAGAATTTCTAAAACTAAGTGCTACTTCCTTCTCTGTGCCACTTTCAAAGCTGATATGTTTGTTGTCCTTGCTGTACCAAAACAGAAAATGAAAAGATATCTCTTAAAATAATAAATTAGAATAAACCTATTTATTATTCAAAGATTGTGTGAGGATGTGCACCTGCCCTTGACATTTATTTTGGTGTGATAACTTATCATTTACACAATATTATACTCAGTCACACATAATGCTCATGCTGAAGGATGGGTGCCCTTATTAACCTCAAAGTGCTTATAAATTATAGCTGTGTTCTTTATTAGTTTGTTCAAATCCACTTGAAAAGGCTGCTGAAGGATGTCCTACAGGAAAACAACCAGCATCCTTTGAGGCACTGATGGTTTCTTTCCTGTAACACTCTCCTCCCCTGATTTGCATTGAATGCATCCCAACACTCCTGACTTTCTTGTCTCCTTCCTAATAAGTCAACTACTAATTAATCAAATGCTGATTTTAATTGGAAACATTTTCTCATTAAGTTGAACGATGATTGAGACTTAACTCAAGCATTACCTTCTGGCCTTCCAAAAAAGACTGTGTGACAAAACTCCTATTTCAAGAAAAGTATTATGTAAAAGCATCATCAAGCTCACAGATCTGCTCATGTAGGAAAAAAAACAAAAAAACAAAAAAACCCAAAAGACCCACACCTCAAGAGCAGTATTTTTGTAATACTTCAGCAAATCAACAAAAATGCAACAAAACTGCAACTTGAAGAGCATTCAGAGTTAAAAATTGCTTGCCAAATCTAATTCACTGCATTCTGCTGGCTTTCTCACAAGTCTGACACAAGCACACACTCACTGACAACGTTTGCAAACACGCAAGTGCAGAATAACTTCAGAGTTACTCCACTGTGCCACTGGGTGCATAAAAAACTGCATTGTGAAGTGGGTTAGTCTGACACCCATGGAATGCATAGTCCTTGTTTCATTTTTAAGCAGAAGTTGAACAATTCTTTTTTTTTTTCCAATTTCCCAAACTCTAATCTAGAGCTGGAGCCGACTGTCATCTCACACCAAGCATCAGTAAGGCATTTCAGGACTGGCAGTGAAAATTACAGTAATTCCCCCTGCCTGCAAAAAAAAGGCATTAAAAACAATCTGTGGCAAATAAAATGTCAGGTTTCTTTGTAATAAACAAGCAAAATAAAAAAAATCCCAGCTGAAAGTTCATGGAACTTATGAAAATATTGAACTCATTGAGGCCCAAAGAGCTATGCTTAACTATTAAGATCATTCAAGTAATTATTAAAATCAGGCCAATGAATTTAGACACAAAACAGCCACCTTCTCCTTCTCCTGTCTTTCTGCAATACCAGACCAAACACACAAAATCTCAACCTTGCTGAAGTAATCCCACATTTTAAAGTAATGATTTACAAAATACCACCAAACGTTGAGTGCAGCAGGCTCCCTCTGACCTCCCTTGAGATTTACATCAATTAAATTTTAGGACCTACACATGTTGAGTTTCAACACCTAAAATATTACCAGTGTGGACCACATAGATGTTGAATGAAAACTCCAAACAGCTACTCTTAAAAAAAAAATCCAGATTGAAAAGGCCCCTTACTGCAAATTTTCTGTGCTTCTCATGAAGCTTTCTGAGCCTATGCAAATCGTCTACATAACTGAAAGAGCTAATTGACGTTCTGATATATGGGAACGTGCTCTTTGGTGGAACAGATGTTAAGAGCTTTGTTTCATAATTTGTCAACTTTACTAAATGTCACCGAGTTCGTCTAAAAACTGAGTTTTCTTATTGTGATCCAGAGTTTATTCCCTGAGCAAAACCTGTTTGTTGAACATGTCCCAGGTTTTAAAGCCCATTTCCTTCTATAAGTGAAAAATTAAAATATCTGGAGCAATGGACATGGTCAGACTACAATAAATACAACAAGGGGGTGCTTTTGGGTTCTGTATTTTCCTCCTTCAATGGTCATGAGTCAAGATTTGTTCCAGCACTGGAAATACTCAGGCATAGTACAGCAATGACATCATTTTGAGAGCAGACTGGGCCCATGGGATTTAAATAGAAAACTACTAAAGCTTTCAGTAACATAATTACAAATTTATATTCAAATTAGGCCTTTTGAAAACTACATCATTCTTCTGATTACTGGATTCAAGGTAAAGGACATTAAAAAAAAAAATATCTCTTTTCCTTTAATGGCTTTTTGTTTTCTAGACAAACATACTGACTGCAGCATAAAGCCAAATTCCTTTATTAAAATGTCAAATGCTATTCTTTCCTAAATTTCCCTGAACAAAAAAGAAGGTTTTAGAAGAAATACCTGACCATCAATTGGATTTCCAATCATTAAATAAGCAAATTGATGAAAAAGAGAGCTGAAGAGGAATTCTGTACTGCATTGCAGTTTTCTTTCCCTTTCCTAAAACTCATGGTTATTCAGGGGGCATAAAATAGAATCCACAGACAAAAAGGCACCAATTCCATATACTGCATTTAGTGAAATAATAAAATTATCTGAACTAAAGGTTATATTGTTATTAAAATGAGACAATACACAGTTCTAATAGCTTCATAACTTTGTGTAATATTTTGCCAAGCCTAAAACAGAACAGGCACCCATTCCACAACCTAAATTAATGAAACATGATGAAATTCAACACAAAAGACAGGTGAAAATATAAAAATATAGGAAAAAAATAATAAAATGAATGAGTGAATTCACAATTCTATCAGCATTCATATAAAAGCCTCCCAGCAGAGTAAATGAGGCTGTGATATTCCCTTTCATAAAATGCAAGTAGGTTTTTTTTTGTTGTTTGCTTCACTTTAAAACATGATTTCCTGACTGAATAGAAAAGACAGGGCCAAGCAGGATGTATCCAGCAGGCAGAACTGGGCACTGCAGAGTATTTTGATTTTTCCTCTCCATGGTGTGCACAGTGAACTCTTTCCATGCAATGAGATTTGTCACCCAAGTGAGACTGCCAATCCCATGGCACAGAGAACACCATGGGGAAAGAATTCATCCAGGTCCCTCTCAACTGCCATGTGTACGCAAATGTACAAGGAAAAGGAAATTACTGTGTTTTCACCTAAACTCTGACAGTTTCCTCCATAAAACACATTTTTATTTCCAGAGAAGCATGTTCTTCCCCTACAGCTGGATGTCATTGTCCCTGCAGTGGCAAAGCCCTGCAGGATGCAGGTGAAGGATCTGCCTCAGATCTGAATACAGGAGGATGAACCAGGCATCATCACTGACCTTTATGTGCCAAAAATTTATAGATAAAGGCCAATAAAATGAATATTTTAAAGGACTCAATTATTTTAAGGAATG
Organism: Argya squamiceps; assembly: GCA_037834095.1. Taxonomy (NCBI): domain Eukaryota; kingdom Metazoa; phylum Chordata; class Aves; order Passeriformes; family Leiothrichidae; genus Argya; species Argya squamiceps. The sequence goes on from JBBMKD010000194.1 coordinate 14,078,181, forward strand.
TCAAACTGTTCTGTTGAAAGGATACAACTCCTATCAACAAAAAGGTCCCCAACCAGTTGGAATTTAATTTTTTTTCCTGCACATGCCAATATCCTCAGTGTGCAGTAATCAATTAAAGAAAAGCACCAAAAAAACCCACAAAAAACCCCATAGGTGTTAGAATATTCTTTTCAGAAGTTGTGATAGAACAAAATAGATTCATTAACATTCATATTTTCCTTAGCTGAAGTGATAATGGACCATCTAGCTTGTCAATCTGGTGTGCAACAATGTTTTTCAACTGACTACCCCAAATTAATTTATGCTGAGAATGGAGCTCGATGCACCTCGTTATAATAGTCTGTGCCATGCAATTCAAAGATAAATACACACATTTTTACCTCTGAGTAGGATAAACCTGGAATAAGCCTCCTAAAATTAATTGGGGTTACTGCAGTCCTACTCTGATGTCACAGATCTGTGTGTGGTCCAGAATTAATACAGAATATTTGCACAACGGCAAATGGATTCTGCTGCAGGAAAGGATTCAGATGTTTGTGAACAGCACGAAAGTTCCTCACCTAAGAAAGAGAATAAGCAATCACCACCTAAGAAGTGAGGCCATCATTTGGCCGTGTGCATATATTGAATTGTCCCTGCAGAGGAGTCACTCTTGGCTGAGTGTGGGTCTCCACAGTTTCCATTGTGCTCCAGAATAATAAGGCTGACTTTGAATCAGCGTTTCAGTCTGCCTGGAAGAGTCATAACTGGGTGTTCTAGAGCTTGAACTTACAAAAACAGATATCTCAGTTACCCCAGGATTACACATTAGCCCACAGAGGGCTGCACTTTTTCAGCACTACCAACAATGAAAGCTTTCAAGTGCATAGACTTAAAACTGGTCTACCAAACCCTACCTAAACTGCAGGCTACATCTGGAGAGAAAGTGATTGCTCTATTTTTACAAAAAAAAAAAAAAGTAATTTACTATGAATTAAAACAAAGCAGAACAGCTGATCAGAAACAAGGAAAGAGAGATGATAACACAGTGTGTATTCTGTGTAAATGTTAGAATAACTCTTTGTCTCTTCCTGTTCTGTTTAGATGACTACTACGTAAAACTCAATTAATAGCCCTGGCAGGAGGAGTCTCTCTTTTCTCTTTTTATTTCAGGAGTGTGGGACTTTGTGCAGAGTCTGCTCAGCAATATGTGTGATACACCAGAGGAGAACATAAATAACAAGCAGCTGGGACCAGTACAGGTTCCAATGATGCTGATGGTTCCCTTTTCATATGGCTGACAATTTTAATAAAAAAGATTAAATCCCAGAGTGGGTTTAACTTTATCATTCAATATAACTGACACTGCAGGAAGTGCAATATGCAGTTAAGAAGGAAAATTAACTGTGTTCTAGATAGCATATCCATCATGCATGAGCAGTGTAACAACTTGGGGTAATCACTACTGCTTTTTCCTTGTAGCTAAAAATAAGTATTGGAAACAGAAGCTAATCAACTACACTGTGAAAAAAAATATTCTTTCCATCTTAAATCATTCTGACATTCATCTAACTATCGAGATGGGCATGAGACTTGCTCATGGGCAAGTCTCCCCTCATCGTATCAGTTATTGTGTTTCAGTTTCCAATCTAATATTGCAACTTCAGGCATTTCTCCTGCCCATACTTGGACAACAGGAAAACATATTTTTCCAGTCAATTACCAAACTAATATACTGAAATGCTTTGTTTGCACATAATGAAAAACTAACTAGAAACAACACTCACCTTTCAAAAGCCTCAACAATTACAATCTAAGAGACAACACCCACTGTGTGTTGCAGTAACCTGACAGTTCCTTGGACAGAAGATTCACTGATTAAGTGAATGTTTGATATATAAAGGAAGAGTTCACCACAAGATCTGATGAAAACAGTGTAAGACTTTCAAGTGAACTGAGATTAGAGTTACAGGTTACCCTGGTTACAGCTGCTGGTGAATTTCAGAAGCAGTTTGAATTAGCTTGAATCATTCACTGCATGCCTTAGCTAACATATGAAAGAAAAAAACTGGCAATGAATTATCACTTGGGAAGGCAATTCTGATCTCAACTGCTGTTACTAAATGTAAACAAATTTTTAATTAGTTTTTTTCAATGACTTCAGGTTGTCCTATTATTGATAGTACCTCAATGGTTATTTGCAAATAAGCAAAGGCTTTGCTAAATAAGTTATAGAAGACTTTGTAATTAATTTTGATGTGATCTACTCCTCTTGATAAAACCACTGGGAAATTAACTCAGCTGGATGCTACCACAATTATTTGTATTAAACTCTCTCTAATCTTCTACAGAAAAATTTGCTGTGATAAAATACGTGGACTAGGAAGAATTCACAAAGCTGTATTTCAACTAACCATTAAAAACTCAATGAAATATCATGAAACCTACTCAAAAAACTAAGTAATAAGGCTTAAGAAATTGTGAAGGAATGTAGGAATTGTTCAGTTAAAAGAGATCAAAGAGAGAGGAATGGTCATTTCCCCAGCAGAGAGAGCAAAGGTTATCCCAATTTTGAAATATGCTAAATATTTTTCTAGATAATAAATATGTTTTTTTCTAGAGCTAAGTCACCCTCATTGATACTGTTTTATGGGATAGGTCCTGACAGAGAGATTTAATGCTGGGGAAAAAAAAATTAAGAGAGACATTTAAATAGTCTAGAAGAATTACTTAGGAAAGTTCACCTAATATAATCTTCAGTGTGCCCTGAGCTTAAACCACTCTGAAGATGAAGCTCTCTGAGCTTCACAATCTATTTTGGTCATTATTCATGAGCTAACATTATAAATAACCTTCCTTGGCAAAAAGGCAAAAAATGAAACCAAACACAGTGTTCTTTCTCTGTGGAAGCCCCATAATGAAAACAATCTGAAGATCAATCACTGAAAATTCCAGCTCCTACTAAAAGTCAGCAATTTTATGAATAGCAACACTTTCTCAGCCAGGACTTAACAAGGCAACCAAGTCCTGTCCTGCAGTCCTGCAAACATCTGTTGTCAATAACAATTTCACCCACTGTTTATGTCATTCTCCAGGAAGAAAAGAAACGACCACGGCTTCACTGACAATTGAGGCCAGATTTGGACGCATTTGAATTTTCCTCTGGTTGTCAACAGCTCATTAAATGTAACAGCTTCACAACCAACACGTAGAAATGAAAATATGTAAATTAAGGCATTTTAATATTTATGGATGTATTAAAAGTCTAAGAGTTTTCTAAATGCCAGATTAACAACAAAGGTCAGTGATTATCAGTCCAGTTCCTCCAAGTGACACAGCAGGTTTAACATCTGTGAGCCAGAACACAATGCTGAAGTGTGCAGCCCTGGTTCCATGCCTGAAGTGTTTTGGTTTTCTGAAATTCTTTGCCCAGGGAATTCTCTGTAAACAGGAGAAATGTTTTTGTAGCTGTAACTTTGTTATTCATTCCTTTTCCCAGGAGGGACTTCTTGATGTCCCTCTGGTCTGACCAATGTGAGTGAAGAGGTTTGTCTTTGTGTCACCAATCAAACTGGTCTGTGTGAAAGAGTATAAAAGGGAGACACATCCCAAAAATAAAGGAGTCATTTTCAGCTTTCTGAAGTTCAGAGTCTGTGTCACTGTGGTGTAAAAGCATCAGAAGTCTCTTGAGAGTTCCATGAGAACCCAGAACTCTTAACTCAGTAAGCTTTTCACTTGTGCCTGTGGCTCCTTTCAAAGACATTTGATGTTTTCTTATGCTTCTTCAAGTCCATATTTCCCACTCCCCTTGGTATCCTGCAGTTTTTCACAACAAGGAGCTGCCAGCACCTTCCCAAGGCTGCTGGGGTCCAGGCAGGAGTTTAAAAAGTGTCACTGCTGATCCAGTCTGAGCATTCCCTGCCCTACTTTACATTGTTAGCAAACATTATTGATCCTCCAACAGAGTAACCTTCTCATGGACTAATGGGTTGGGATGGACAGTTCCTAGACAAATAACTTACACATACTAAATTATGTGCTGGCAACAATTCATCTTTCTTTGCCTCATATAAAACCCTCTTTGCTTGGTACCTCGTTGAAATAAACTAACCTTTCACTTCCGTGAAGCTAAAAAAGATTTATAGCAGCTGAAATCTGCCTGTAGTCCACATTTTAGCTCCCAAAACAATTTAAATACTTTGCTATACTGGAAGGGTTTTTCTTTGTCTAGAGACAGAACATCTTTAAAAGAAAATAAAATCTGACAAAAATAAAGGTTCTAACCAATACAATCTGGCCTGATAAATAGGCAAGGAAAGAAATTTGCTAATATGCTGCACCATAGCTAAGTGGACTTGGAGGTAGAAATAAAATATTATTTTCTACTATAGGTTTAATCTGAATCTCATTTTGTTCCTGGGTGAAAAAGACAGGCCAAAAGAAAACAGAAATGGGGAACCTGGACATATAATTTTGGTAGAAGAATGTAATAATTTTCATCAGAAATATATCTATAGTAGAGTGAAAGTTTTTAGAAGTTATTAGTCCTGCCTGAGATGTAGTCTTGATACTGGATGTTCAATGTTTTCCATTTTCTGAGCAAATATGCTAAAAATTATTAGATGAAAGAAAAAGCAAATCACAGACCACTGTAGAGTATTCTCTGAATCAGTTTTTCAAAGTAAAAAGCATTGGAAACTGTAATTTAGTCCTGGGCCTCTAGAATTTACTAACAAAAGCACCATTATTATAATTTTTTTTAAATCAACAAGCATTTACGAATGCACAGTTCACTTGATTTATGCCAGCCAATCCACAAAAAAGGTGAACAGTTTGCAAAGATAAATTCCTCTAAATAAACTTTTCACATACACTTTCAAGGCCTCAGAATTTATTGCTACAAAATTATAAACACAGAGGGTTTAACGAGCAAATTCACGCTCTTAAATCTGCAGGGGGAGAAAAATAAAAGGTACTTAGATGTTTCTGAGACCTTTTTTTGATGTAAAAAAACCAGAAAGTGCCCAGTGTGGTGCTGTGCTGACCAACACTGATGTCCCAAAGTGAATACACAGACAAAAAATCCACACATCAAACACAAGAATTGTGCTGGGAATTTCCAGTGCCTCCAAGTCTCAGTGGCAAAAGCCAGAATTGCAAACACCCAAAATTCCTTTGGCACCTGACATCCAGATCCAGTTTTTGTTAGCTGAGCTCACTTATGGAATTAGTTTTTATTACCGCATTATTACACTGTATAATTTCATTTCTGTACTTTAATATTATGTCTTTATGATTTTTTTTCTTTTTAAATACCTTTAGCTACACTTACTCCTACTGCAAAAAAGAATTCACCAGCTTTCATCAAAATTCTGGCCTATAAAGGCAACTTGATGTGTCAAAAAAGATGCATTATTATTTTCTGAAAAGAGGGAAAACACTGCCCTCTAATAGAAACAAAGGAAAGAAAACGACTTGAAACACTAAAATGTGTCTGCAGTGAACCATTTAAATGGCAACGGCGAGAGGGAGCTTTGCTGAAAGGATAATGAGAAAATCACCTAGCAGTTGGTACGAGGAGTGTTTATATGTGACGAGTTCCCCTCGCAGCTTTGTGGTTTCCACAAAACAAGCGACACTTGGAGGATTCAGACAAGGGAAAACAACTCAGCCCAGGAACTCTTTACAACTTCAGGTGATCCTGGCCGTGCCTCCACCTGCCCTGGTGTAAAGCAAAATGTGTTAACATTTCTCCTAAGAGCTTTCTTTCCCACAGAACTTGAGTTAATTACAGGCACATGCACTGGTAACATGCAAACCCTCTGTGGATAACCAGCATTTTTTAATTGCTCTGAATATCTGTTTCACTTACCCTGCAACCATCAGCATCACACACTAGATATGAGTTGGTCTGAAAATGTTCCCAGTCACATTTTGCCAAGGTTTTCCTCATTTGGTTTGCTCTTGGACTGTTGTTGCACTGAGTCCTGTTCAGGGGATGCAGGATCTGATTCGGAAAGGATTTAAGGGGGCCTTCCATGTAATTTTGTGCAAACTGTATTGATAATAATAAAATCTAATAAACAAAGAGTGGAATTAAATGGAATAAACTTGGGCCAAATAGTTTACATGATGGAAGAAATATGCTGTTCTTCAGCCTCAAGTTCCTGAAGTATTTCACTGTTACAATTACTTTTTCAGTCTTTTTAAAGTAAGGAAATGCCATTTTCTCCATAACATAGAGGGGAAAAAACCCCACTAAATGGGAAGATTACTTGGATGCATCAACATCACTCTGGAGTGTTTACTTAAACCTGTGACTCCCACATTAAACTAAATAATAAAATTAAATGTCATAGTTATTTTCCTTTCATCTTCCTTTCTGCTTGTGGAATAATTTGAACAACTGAATTTTCTGGCCCATGCACAAGAGTCCCCTCTGCTCATAGTAATATTCATTTGTCTTTTTCTGAGGACAGACAAGACGTGGGAGCTGCACAAAAGATTAACTTATGAAGTTAGTCCAACAGGCCAGAAGTAGCAAAAACACTTTCATGTGACTACAGCGAAACATCAGATCATGGGAGTTTACAGAACCATCACCTGAACACTTCCCATCACCATTAAATTCACATCTCAAATAGAAAAGAATTTCCATGGGGTAAAATATCCTCTATTGACTAACATTTTCATTACAGGGAACCATAGAGCTCAGAAGAGAACGGTCTGTTGCTGTTGGTTTCTAATGGATGTTTATTATCCCCAGGCGTGCTGCAGTGGGAGAAAATTGCAGGTGATAAATGATTTTACCTGCTGCAAAAGAGCAATTGCAGAAATGTCCATCTCATTTTTTTATGGGAGATACACCACTAAAGGTTAAATATCCAAGTATTTGTAGAGGAGGACACTTTGGAATCAATAAGGAATAGACTCAGTCGCCTTAAGAGCCATATAATTTGGAGTTTAGAAGTTATACCTTTTGTGATCTGACAGAACTTTTCCCTACTGGTAATTTGAGTTACAGAATAGCTTCATCTTTCAGATGAGTTGTTTTGGAAACATCTTGTCACAGAAAGAACTATTCTATCTGTGCTGAAAATAGACCACCCAGTCTGGGCTGAGTATGCCACAAGCAGTACAAACTGTGGCTCATTTAGCCGTGACTCCAGCCTTAGAATCACACTGATTTAAAATGGTTTTGGAGATGACACGACTCAGGATCAGTGCACTATTGGTGAGGCCACTTCGCTGCAGGTGAGGTCCAACTTCCTCTCTCAGCTCTGCCAGTGTTTTAGTACCTGCAAAAAGACCTGCAGCTGCCTGGGAGTTTCCATGCTGTTAACAAAATCTTGTGTGTCAAAGATAAAATTCTCATTTTCCAGTGAAGGAGGGAAGGAATAACTACAAACCCTGGAGCTCAGACACCGTGGTGTTCATCTTGCACATTAAAAGTACCGGTCCAGGCTATTAATCTGGAGCAGCAATTAAAATGTGAGGCTCCCATATGAGGAATTTTAAGTATTTTAAGTGCTGGGTGCCTGGCTCTTCTCAGGCAGACAATTTTCTGTCTCCTTTTCTTTGTTGATAATGGCCATTTTGTGAATGTCTTTCCCTATCTCTCATTTTGACCAGGTCTTCCATTCTACATCTGTCCAAAGTCTGGGATCAGGAAAGATTCAGTTTAGAGGATTCAGCAATTTTCAAACAGAAAACCTCTAAATCTTTTACAGAACATTCCCAGGTGATTCTACTTGTGAACATTTATTACCCTGAAGGCTTCCACTTCACTGAATTTCAAAAGTCTTTTGCAAGCAGATGAGGTGCTGAAAACATTCAGATAAAGGTTACAAGAACCCTCTATAATATGAAGTGTCAGGCAGCCTAAGGATAAGAATTGCTACTATTTCTTCCTATAAAAATTACCTAGGATAGGTCTGTAATAACGATGGCATTAGAGAACATGAATGTCCTCAATTCCCAGATGGACTGTTGTCCTGTAACCTACAGATTTGTCTGGGGCAATTCCCCTTTTTTGCTGAGCCCTGGCAGCTATCCTTTCAGCCCCAAGAATTTCAGAAAACACCAGCTCCAGCTCTACACAGAGACCCCCTGATCCAGCTGCTGCTTCATCATGTATCACAAACTAATATCAGTTAAACCAGCATAACTCCTAAAGTGTAATCTCATTAATTACCAACCCTGTATAATATCTTTGTGCAGGTTTCAGGTCATCATCACAATAACCAGGAAAAGAATATTGTAAATATTGTAAAAGAATATTGTACAGCCAGTCCTGAGGCATCCACAGCACTATTTCCAAGTGGACTTATCATTCCTCTTTAAATTCAATTCCAGGGGTTCAGATCTCAGTAGGGACATTTCTTTTCAACCAGGAGTCAAAAGTCCTAAACCCCCCACCAGTTTTAAGCTGTGAAATTCCTCTGACTCCTGTGGAGCAGTATTTGCCATTAACTGATGTGAATGATATCAGAATTGGACACCACCTCTCTGAACACTCAGACCTGCTCCTCTCCTGTGTCTCAGCTCCTGCCGAGTGCCTGAGCTTCCCGTCACAGCAATTCACCTGCAGTAGGTACTGCAAAAGCAACGTGTTGCTTTGCAATCATGTTTCTTTTTCCCCTATTTTGTCCCTCTTTAATGGAATCATTAATTTTCCTGAGATTACTTTTTCAGTATTCAAAAATTAACATAAAAACCCCTGCCTAATTAATCATCCAACCCTTCCTTCCTCATTTCACCAGTCACAGATTTTTCGCAGCCACATTTTCTTAAGCAGCTTATGTAAACCAAATCATCACTCTGTTTGTGTCTCCTTCCTCTCAAAAACCTTGTAGTATAACCCCCATAATACTCCCTACCTCATTTCTTTCTTCCACATTTCCATCTTAATAAAGCAGTAGATGAAACAAAGTCACTAGCAAATAAAGACAACAATGTATTCTCAGCCTCTGATAGCCTTGTCACTGTTTTCTCAAACAACATCTCTCGAATTGCCAGCTGGATTTCTCTCTTAATATTCTGTATATTTACTTGTTCCCTCCAAGACTTGACCTTCCATCTAACATTTGGTCTATGAAAATATGCAGGAGCAAATAGAAAATAACCTGGATATTCATCTCTGGCTCCTGTGGAGTTTCAGCAAAAGCAATGTCAGTTACCTCTAGCAAAAATTGACAAATCCACAACATTCCGAGAGTACATTTCCTACATGTTTCTAAAATACTGCAATGCAATATTTTGCTTTGCACTTTTGCTTGGTGAGAGAAAGTATTTGTACAGCTTTTCCTTTCATCTCAACCAAAGAAAATCATGTGTCTAGTACTTGTCATATGTACATGGCCATACAGGCAGGAAACTTGCATAAAACACATTTGCTTGTTTTATCTAAATAATCCCATTACCTGCCAGCAAATAGTGTAAACAATGCAATGCACAGAAACAGACATCAAACTGGATTTGATTCAGTAAGCTGAGGAGGAAAACACAAACTTATGTCTCAGAGTATGGGAAATATAATCCTACCAGGTATGTTAAAATCTTTTTTGTTCACATCAAAGCCTGGTTGCAGGGAGAGTTCATTTCATTTCCCTGGGAACCAATCTAAGGAGGGGATATTCACAGAAAAACAGGTGGCTGAAGACAGCTGGCAGAGACTAAATACACAGCTTTAAGGCAACTTAAGCATAACGACATGAATCCTCCAATTTCTAACTTTGTAGCTTGCTTTTCAACAAACACTTTAAAATTGAGAATTTTAAAGAGGAGCAGGTTAGAAGGGTAAAGTGCCTCTAAACCAGTAACACCTACCCAGCTGGATCAGTGTGCAAGGAAAGCACCCAGCAGCTTTCCAGTCTTGTCCAAATCTGTCTAGATTTGGATTCTCAACCCATTTTACAAGTTGGTCTTAAAACTAAATATGCATTCCCCTTCCCCCAGCCATGTCTTGGGAGAAATCACAGAACCATTGAACATGCTGGGTTGGAAGGGACCCATGAGGATGATGATGACGATGACGAAGGGCAGCTGCTGGACAGGGCAGCACAGGCCCTGCAATCCCAGCCTGAGCCTGGGAGCATTCCCAGGTACAAACACACACCTGTCCTGATGCCTTGGGAAGGCTGAGCTGGAACAGAGACTGGACACAGCCAGAGAATAAAGTAGATATTTATTGAAAGGATCCACCTTGGGCAAGACAGGGCCTGACCAGGGCTACACCCAAGGTGGACCCAAAAGGGGCACAAAATGAACAAACTCTCGTGAGGTCTCCCACTTTGACAAGTTTTGTTCCATTTGCATTTTGGGGTTTAATTGTCCAATTACAGCTTCAGATTATGAAGCCCCATCCTTGTTTTCTCCCTTCAGCCACCCTTGTTTGTGCTTTTGGGCCTGAAAACTTGTGAGAGTTGTCCTTGGTGTGCAGCAGAAAAAGGATTTGTTTTGTGTCCCTGCTGTGTGCAGAGCTGAGTGACACTGAGTGTGAGCTCAGAACTGCACCCCTGGGCAGCACAGAACCTGAAATACATGACAGCTAAAACTTAAGGCATCAGTCCCAGGTGCAGAACCTGGCACTGGTTCCTGTTAGACTTCGCCCAGCTGGTGATTGCCAGGCCTCTCTGCCCTCCAGAGAGTCAACAGATCCTCCCAATTTAGTCTTTTCACAAACTCAGAGTTTCTTCCAGTCCTGTGTCAATGTCATTAAAGAAATGATTGCTGACTTCAAAGCACAGGGAGGCAAAGAGGAACTGGGCATCTTTAGGCACCTCAGAGCGAGAGGTGATGTCAAAGGAAGAGAAACAAGAGGATAAAAAAGGTATAAAGAACAAAAGAAAGAGAACAGAAGGGAGAACCAATAGAGGCCTTCAATAACTGAATAAAAACTGGGCTATGTAGACTGGGTTTAGTAGATTAGTCTGGTGAAAATTAACCTGAAGATCTGTGCCACTTCCTACCCATACCACTTATTACCTAGCCTTCCTTTGTACAGCATGTTTGTGGAAGCAGGCTTTGTTCCAGACCAGCACTTGGTGACAACAGATTGAAGAGACAAGTCTGCGCGTTACAGGAGACACACAGACACACATGAGACAAATTGAAATGGCAGCACTATGCTTCTATGGAAGGATGTAACGTGTGGCACTGAAAAATCCCTCTGGCCAAACAGCTTTCACTGAAACTCTGCTAAAAAAGCTTTGTGCTTCTGAAGGGTTTGACTTATAAAAATGAAATTATGTGTAAGCTGCAGGCAACATTCAACATCCCTCACTCTAAGCCCAGAACTCAGTAACAAAGACAGTTAGGTAGCTCACAATATGAACCAAGTTTTAATTATATTTAAATTCTCAACACTATTTAAGTACAAATACCAACATCATGAGTCCATCACAGAGCAGAGATAAAAACTGCAGTCCCCAAACTACCAACAGCCTAAGCATGAGGCTGAACTAGTCAAAGGAGCAATGCATACTTAGCACGAGAACCTGGTATGGGTTTCACACCTCAAACACTTTCATGGATCCCATTAGACTACTATGAATGGAGACAACATTAAAATGTATTCACTGCCCTTCTGTAGTTTTAATTCAATCCAGGCACGAGTTGAATACGAATTTGTGAAAATCAGTTTTCACCTTGTGTTATGAGAGTGAATTTTGAAAAAGGTCTTTTTGTGAAAGGCCCCATCCTTGCAGAAAAACTGTGAAATGGAGGGTGAGCACAAAGGTGACTGGATAATAGAAATGCCTTTGGGACAGCAAAGAATGAACAAAAGGGGCTAATGTTCTGTAAATAGTGTCTGTTGAGTCTTGCACAGCATTTCACGTGGAAGCAGGAAAACACTGTACTTCTGCGTGGTCCTAGCATTCACTCCCAGTTCTTTCCTGCCTCTCAGGTCACATCACTGCAGGTACAATTAAACAAACCCAGGACAGGATTGTTTCCCATGCCTTTCCCAGGAAGAACTGCTGAAATCACTTCGGAGAGGTGTGCACCACTGAATGTACTGGGGCTTAACAAGCAAACTCCAGTGCCTGACAGAGCAGCCCACTGACTTCATGGTGCTTCTCACTGGGAGCAGAGTGCAGCTGTGCTTTGTCACCTGTGCACATTCTCAAGGCATTTGGCACACTCTAAATTTTACCATCAAATGGTCTGAAACTTCCTCACACTGGTCAGGAATGTAAATTTCCAGAGAAACTCGAGTCTGGCTGAATGGTAACGGGTTTCCATAAACAGGAGGGACAACAACAAAAGGACATGCTGTCAGATCCTAAACAGAGGGAATTTCAGGGTTCCAGGACCTGTCAGAGGTGGGAAACAAGTCCTGTTGTGTGGTGAAGGGAGGATGGACAGCAAGGGCTAAATAGGGAGGAGCTGACTGGTGCAATCCTGGTTTCGTGCCTGAAGTGTTTTGGTTTTCTGAAATTCCCTTCCCAGGGAATTTTCTGTAAACTGGAGAAATGTTTTGTAACTGTAACCTTGTTATTCATTCCTTTCCCTAGGAGCGACTTCTTCTTGATGTCCCTCTGGTCTGACCAATGTGAGTGAAGAGGTTTGTCTTTGTGCCACCAATCAAATTGGTCTGTGTGAAATAGTATAAAAGAGAGATACATCCCAAAAATAAAGGAGTCATTTTCAGCCTTCTGAATCTTGGAGTATGTGTCGTTGTGGTGTAAAACAGAGTCAGACTGGCATTCTTTAAGGATGGCATTCTTTAAGGAAGCCTGTGGTAGGTGGGAGACAGTTTCCAATCTTTTCCCATATCCTAGAGCATTTCCCTTATCTTTTCCCATATCCTAGAACAAGGCTCATCAGGCTTTTGGATCATATTCCACCCGAATTACCATATGCTGTCACTTCACAACACAATTTGAAAAAAACATTTCAGCATCTCAAACAACGAGGAGGAGGAGAATGTTAATAGAAATAGAGATGTCAGGAAGAAAACCCTGGGCATTGTGGCAGTGTGAAGGGATTTTATCAGTTCATCAGATTAATCCAATTTAGCTGGTTATTCCTGCAAAAGTAATCCAATTTATCTGCTTGTTGCTGACAAAAAAATATAAAAAGGAAAAGAAAAACACTCTTCCAATTGATAAAATATATTCTATAATACTGTAAGCTTCCTGGAAATTCCAGAGTAAGGGGTTTTTTAAGACTGCTTTTCAGAGTAGCTCCTAGTTACACAGAAACTTCTGAGATAAGTTGAGGTAAATTACATTTTTTAAATATACATGTAAACTGACTTCCCATTAGGGGAGACAGTAAATGCTTCAGGGAAAGGTAGTATCAGAATTTTTATTATGTTACAGGAGTTTATTCTCTGCTCACACCTCCAACTGACCCTGAGAGCAGATTAATGACATATATTTCTGACCAAAACAAATCAGTGAGTCCTTTTTTTCATTTTCCCTCAATATATTCCACAGTTTTATAACAGATTTTGTCAACAACAACAACAACCAACAAAGTTTTTTTTTCTGCTAGCTTATTTTTCCCACCAAAAAGCCAATTTTGCAAAGCAATTCCTGAGCTGTCAGAGAGACATTTGCTATTTTAAAAAGCACAGAGCAAAATTTTCAGAGCCGGCACAGACAGAAGGGATTTTCTCCCTTTTCCCATCTCCTCTGGTTCATTAAAAGCACATTTTATCTGCGGGGCTCTATGTCTGTGCAACACAATATTGCTGTAATAGAGATGCTTGTATTGATGCTCGGAGAGGGGATGTGCAGAGATGCTGTTCAATAAATTTGCATGGGTGTTGGAGGTGATGCCTCCCTGACAGCCCAGCACTGTCTCAGCTCAGGAGCTCTGCTGAGAGAGCTGGAAATCACCACAGGATGGTAAAATGACTCTGCATTCTCCCAGTGGATCTTTTGCTGATCAAGACAGATTATCCCCCTTGTTTAAATAAACCCAAGCAATGGGATTGTGTAAACACATCTGGTTTAGTGCAGGAGAAGCAGACACCAGTAGTTGTTTCCTCCTTATTTTCATTGCTATGGTCATAACTCTTTAATCCTAAAAGGAGGTAATATCTTCCAGATAATTCTTCCTTGCCATTCCCCACTCCTTCCCCCTTGAAAGTCTGTACTTAAATGGCACATATATAGAAAAAGAAAGGCAGGTAGGAAAAGAGGAAAATAGTATCTGGGAAACATGAACATTCTGTCTTTATATCTTTGGGGAAAAAAGGATGGCGTGGTTCCAATCATAAGCCCATTGTACTGAACACTACAAATATACAGCCAACATTTCTACTGCAAATCTTCAAAACATGCTGGTTTTTCCTCTTGAAGAATTTATTTTTGAGGCTCATAAGGACTGTGCAAAAATTTTGACTTTCTTTTAAGAGAAAAATGTTGAATTCTTACAAGACAGTGTTTGAAAACTTAAATCCTGACTGTTCAAACACCTCTCCTGTAATCCACTCAAGTTCAAAACAGAACATTTGAAACTGTCATAAATTGTGAGAGACAGCAGTTAACAGTAGAATAATAAATTCACAATGATTTTACCCTTAAGAATCTGAGTTCAATTTATTGTCAAATCTAGAACACCCAGAGGAAGAAGCCTGAAGACTTCCTCTTCTCAGAATGAGAGCAAATGTCTGAACATCCTTAGCATCCTCCCAGTTAAGAATATTTGTTAAGGTTTTTGCACAAATCTTAAGGAAAGAAAACACTTGGTAAGATAAACTTCATTTTGCTTCTCATTACTGACAATTGTAACAGAATATATCTTCATAAGGCACCACAAGTGAGGTTGGGCCTCATTTATTGTCAGTTTTCTAAAAGCTAGGGTCAAATTCAGCCCTTGAATTATTTCTGTGTCTCATTTACAAGCAACTGAAATTTTCCTTACACAGTCTCTGCCTTACCATTAGAAATTATTCTGAAGACCTTTCAGCAGATTTTCAATCAAGCTCAGTGTTACCTTGGCTAAAGTTTAGTCTGCAACTTTTGCAGTCCCTACCCACCAAATCTCCAGAAATTAATTAATATGAGCATGGAACACTTTTGGCTTGTGAAATGGACACCTACATGTAAGTATACTGCAGTGTCTGAAATCTGGTTTCAGATCACAAGTATTAAACCAAAACACATAAAATATATTTCTACATGTTCTCCTGACAGATTTATACATTACTCAATCTCCTCTGTAAGGAGCCACCTCTGCCCTTCCCATCAGGATGGAAATTGCTGAATATTTCTGACAGACCACATACATGTGAGTCATGCTGCTTCTCAAGCATCTGTAATAATCCAATCTTGAACCAGCACTAAAGGCAGGCCAGCAGTGCCTGGTCCTGCTGGTTGCAAGATCAGCAGCCAGGCTGATGGGCACAGAGTTTTTCTGGGAGAAAATTTCTAGCTGATGGCTGCCCTGGTATTCTGATTGCTGAACTGTGAGATCACAGGAGTCTCCTCCTCTCACTCTATGGCACAAGTCAAACCAGCCACAACACCCTGTGCAGCTCACACCAGGACACAGGCTAAGGAATATCCAAGGCAAAAGTTTATAGATTTTTTTTTCTCTCTCTACTTGTGCACCTTTATTCTGTCTTTTATCATGACTCCATTACTCCAGCACTTTAGTTGGACTCCATTAAAATTCAGTGGCAGGCTAAAGAGGGCTGAAATGTGAATTTGCATACTAACTAACAACACAAAGTTCTACAGTCAGAAATATCAAAGACATATTGAACTAATCTCTGAAGGGAAGAACTTCTGATTCTACTTGATATTTGCTAAAAAATATGAACAAACTACCAATTATAATGGATTCCTGACTGACAGATAAGATCAGTCTGCTTGTAAGTAATTTAAACTTGTCTAAGCTCAAGGAGTAACTTGTATGACATTAAATTTCATTGCATTAGCTAAATGAAGACAAACATAAAATGAAGAATGATGAAATTGAGGCAGAACTTACATACAGCTGTCCCCTCCACCAGCTAGACCATCGTGTGTGGGTGAGTTCTGAATGTGGAATAAACAATCTCCTTTCCTTTCAACTGACAACGTGTAAGACTCTCATCTCAAGAGGCAGCTGGCCTGTGTCTCTCCTGGTTTGATAGCTCATACAGCTCATGGGCATGGTGTTTCTCACCTGTTTTGGGGTGAGTTTTACCCAGACTAAATGTTTCCTTTCATCCTTTCATCCATTCCCTCTCCACTCTTTGTTAATATTATAAAATATTACATTTACCACTTGAATTAGAGAGCTTGTCTTTTCCAACATTTTGCTCTTGCAGTTGCTGTACCATTTAAGCCTTTCAGGTGCTTTGAATCAGGTGGCATCATCCACTGGGCACCAGTAACAGCACAAGCAGTCCCAGAAATACACCTGTTAGGCAGACACTGAACAGTTCCCTTTATGCTTCTACGAAAAACTGACAGGAAATGAAATGTGCAGTGGAACAGGAGCTGAGTTTTGTGTCTAAATTCCCAATTACAGGAATATTAAGGGTCTCTCTGTGTGGAGAGACCCTTACAAAACAGCTCATAGAGAGCCCTTGGTGGTGCAAATGCCATTGTCCCCAGTGCTCAGCACAGGGATGCAGCCAGCAGCACCAGCACAGCACCTGGAGAGCACTGTGGGAGGCTCACCTGTGCCTTCCTGCTCTGGTTTAGTGTAAGTTCCCCCCAGAAGGACAAATCTGTGCTGCTGTGCCACCTGAGTGTGCCAGGTTCCAAATCAACTGCATGAAAATGTTCTTGCTGTAGGACACAGAAGAAGGACTCTAAATATTTCAGAAGGCAAAGAGCCTAGAAAAAAGGCTTTATTGTCTAATTCTTACTACCTTTTATAAGGTGTTCTCATACGGACTTAACACGGTTGGTGAATAGGAATGACACCTCTCTGATCACATTGGTTAAACAAGACAAACAGCAAAACACCACCTGGAGAAAGATTGTTCTGAGAAAGAAGAGTTGTTTGCCAAGAATGATTTGAGAAGAAACTTTCTTGGGAAATTTTTCCTTGGAAAAAAGTTAGCAGCTGCTAGCAGGCTAAAAATCTTTCAGACTTAGAAATATCAGGCTCACAAAAATGGGTCGATGGCAACTACAGAGCATTCTTTTGAAAGAACAGACCTTGCTGGCTGGTGGTCATTTGAAGAGAGGAAACCTCACAGGCTGTGTTATTTCTGTGTTACAAAGTTTGGGCAGGCACTGGGTGCTGGAATTAAAAGCCCCAAATTCAGGAATGAAGGCATTGCTCTGCAGTCAGTTATGGCTTGTTTTTCCTCAGTAAGATGTGAAGTCTGTCTACCCCTGCAGTGGCTTGGAATGCTCTGCCAGCTCAGAGCTTAACAAACACACATTGTGGCACAAAGTCACCATCAACAGTATGTCAAATGAAAGGAACAAAAAAATAATTATGGAACCAATGCCTCAATCAGCAAAATTCAGCATAATTTATACACATGGAAATATGAAATTCAATTTGTTCACAACTTAGTTTTTCCCTCCTGTTCATATTAGTTCTTTAGCTGGTGGTGTAAAGTCACAAGTAATATCCCTTACATTTGGCATTTTGTTTTATTTCCTCTTGTCTGAGCATTGCACCTTCAGGTATTTCAATTATATATGAAAGATGGGTCTCTTCCTTTTGCTCCACTGTAGATGTTTTCCATTTGCCATTTGAACTGCGTAAATGCACGTTGTCAACTTTACTTAACTTCAAAAGCTACTTCTGATCTGTGTTAACAGAAATTTTGGGTTTTAACTAGCTAAATTTTTTTTTAATCTGTGTGCCTGGTATTTGTTAGTCTACTTGAGACATATAATGTAGGATTCCATGAACCTCAGTTTAAAACTCATGTTCCACACATGGAGTGTGATTTTAAACACTCAATGAGATGCCCAAAGCAAACATTATGTTTCTCTTCAAAGATTTTTGTCCCTTGCTGTGTCATCTGTGATAAGTGGCACATTGTAGAGTAAGCTCTAAGGTTCATTTCTTACAAATGTCTAAACAATTCTACAAGAAGAGCACCTCTAGTTTCACCTCAGCTAATCTCTGCTCACTGAGCAAATTCTGTTTTTCTTTGCAACTCATCAAATGTTTCTTTGGTTTATAATTCTTTTTATGCTTCTCCTGAATTTATTCCTCTTTTGAAATTTCATCACAAATATTTTTGCCTCAGTATCTTTGTGACAAATTTGTCCCTGCTGTATTCTGCCTTCTAGCTTGCTATAACGATGACTCTGCACCTGTTCTGGGTATGAATTTTGCAGAATTCTCCTCCCCATGCACACTGACCCTTGGGTGAATAGACACAAGCAGGAGCACTGAGTGCATCTGTTTTCAGTGAGAGGTGAGTTTAAAGGCCAGTAGCAATCATGATCACTCAGCTCCACTGGAGCTGAAGCATTAGAGGTCCATCTCTTTTTTCCTGTCAGTGTATTCCTTCCATCACAACAGTGACAGCCTTACTCCTTTTGTGAGCTGTATGCTCTGTATTTCACTCATTACCCTTTGAATTTCTGCTCTGCCCCTTTACCTGTCTCATTAGCACAGTGCCCATCACAAGAGGGTGGTGACATCTGAAACCAGGCAGCAAAGCCTGACACAAAGGTGTATTTGGAGAAAATTCACTGTGCCAGGTGACAATTGCAATGAACCTGACTGAAAATTGGCCCTGGTGTCCAGGGGTGTGGCACAGGCCAATGGCTCAGGGCAAATGATGGCACGCGTGTGAAATGTGAGACAGAATAGAACCAAACAGGACAGAACCAGACAGGAAAGAATAGAACCAAAAAGAATATAATAGAACCAAGCAGAATAGAAGCAAACAGGACAGAACCAAACAGGATATAATAGAACCAAAGGAAAGGCAGACACAGGACTCATTGCTGCTGTGGTCATTCTCCCCTATCACTCCCCATGGAAATGCAATTTGTAAAACTGTCTTCTCCTGGGTATCTGCTCCTGTGGAATGAGCAGAGTGAAAGCTCAGCTGTGAAAAGTACCTTATTCACCCCTAAGACCTGCTGAGCCTGGAACAGGCAGGAGTCCTGGAGGGATGCTATATCTCAGTTTGCAGACAGACAAGGTTATTTCTGCTCCATGGCCATACACCAACAACTGGTGTGAGCTTGATTTTTCCCAGTGGAGTTCATTCTTTTTCTAAAGGATTGCAATCCTGCCATATCAGTAGGCTAAAACAGAGTTCCAGAATTTCTGAAACCACTCTACAGACCTTCACAAATCCTCCTTTCGCAGATTCCTTTGCCATATGCATTTTTCTAGACATTGTGGGGTAAAATCAGAATGATGAAAATTTAGCCCCTGGGCTAATTTCAGCCCCCAGAGCTGTACAGCCACAGGGGTGGGCCCTGAGTCAGGATCACAGGGTAACGCACAACCTTGTGTACTTCTTTAGACACCAAGGTGTTGAATGTCTGTACATTCTATATCACAGCATTCAGGTCTCTTTATGGATAAAGAGCTTTAAAAAAAGATTTTGAGGCTGAGTGTCCATTCTCCACTTTACACGTCAGAGGTCACCTAAAGAGGCAACTGAGCACACAGACAATCTGGACAGGATGATTCTCTTTGAAACTCCAAAGGAAACTACACCTGCTCCCACCCATGCTACAGTTCTAAGCTATTCATTGAATAAACAGAGATAAGTTCATATTTTCGCCACACTCTCCCAAGTACAGTAATAAAAATAGGTGATGATGAAATGTTGAATAAAAACCAAATTCTGTTTGATAAGAAAAATGTCCCCTTGAGAGAAAATGTAATCCTGTGATCATAAATCTGCAGCTGGAGATGAGTGAAAATAAGCAACCTCAGGTCAGGGAACTGCACAGAGGTGGAAGTGGTGTAGATCATCTTATAATTTAGAGGCAATGGTTGCAAAGTGCTTAGCTCTGATGGGGAGAATTATTTACAGCAAGTGCAGAGAATAATCCAGTGATATGTGAGGCTCTGCAGTTACATAAAAGAGAGAGATTACCCTTTGATCCAAATATCTGTGCTCTCTTATAGCCCTCATTACAGACATTGATCAACCAAGCCTGCTGCATTGCTGCCAGATGAAAAGAGATGAGAGTGATTCTCTCTCCCCTCCTCAGCAGCTTACCTGTGGGAGCTGTGGAATTATTTGGATGATGGAACATAGGGCTGTACAAAAAAATGGAGGATCACTGTTCCTTGGTGATTCCTCCTTGGAGAGTGAATGCAGAGAGTTCTGCTCTGGAAAACCACAACCATTGTAGAGCAATTTTTCAACCTGAAGTAAGAAATATGAATACACAGATGTACTTTTCACTTCTTGAATTATGCTTGTTTTGTTCACAAATCATTGTTAGACAAGTACAGATCACTTCCCTATCACAAGTATAACCCAGGAGTCATGTACAGGCATCTGTGGAACAAGGTCTCCATGGACTCACTATTCTCAGTCTCAATAAATATAAATATATTTAAAACTGAGATCTAAACATTAAGCCTGAGGATACTGCATGAGAAAGAAGATGAAAAAGAACCAAAAATATAAGACCACATCGAAATCTGAAGATTGTAGAATATATTCTATCAGAGGAGCAGGTTGTATTCACTTCCTGTTCTGACCATCCTGTGGTGCTAGAAGAATTTTCTTGTAGAGTTTAGCCACTGCCATTCCACCATTTGGGGTTGAATTCTCTCTTGCATGACCCTGTTTCTCTTCCTGAACAAAGTGGCATTTTGAGGTGGAGTTTTCCAGTGCAGTTTCCCTCCAGTCGGTGGCATCAGCTCCCCTGAGGTGTCGCTGGTGACCCTGAGCACATGAAACCTCCCCACTTGGTCTCTGTTGTGGTTGATAATCTGAGGTTTATGTGCTATTTCTCATAAGAAGAAAGCCTTTCTGAAACTTGCTATTACGGCAGTAATGTGATTTTTTATGATGGCAGGCAAACAATTCAGTAGAACTACACAAGAAATGAATGGACAGGGACAGCTTTCCCTTGGAACACTCTGGATTTTCTAATTTGTGTTGATTCACACATTGCTCATACACAAAAAAGAGGAACCCCCTGAATGCTCAGTGTAAAGGTGGAGAGGTACTGATTTCTTTTTTACAGGAACTGCAGCTGCAGGGGAAATTGCCATCGATAAAATGATATATGATCATTTATGCAGCAGAAATAACTAATAGAGCTGAGACTGCACAAAAGTGCAATATTCATCTTACAGGAAGCATTTTTCAGTGAGACTGTATGCAAATCAGGTTTTATGCTCCTGAAGATTCTGATTAAACTTATAATTTAGGTTTATAATTGAACTTTTTTATTGGATTTTTCACAATAATTCTGCCTCATTTATATAAATAATTAACTGCTGTAAAACAAGTTGCCAAAATAAATTCATAAATTCTGCTGTGATGTTTTTATTTTTTTTTAAATTCTGGTGAATTTCTGCAGCACACAAACACTGAGCACCCTCTGCCTGGCTTTTCCTGTGTTCCA
The DNA here is from genome assembly GCA_037834095.1 of Argya squamiceps. Lineage (NCBI taxonomy): Eukaryota > Metazoa > Chordata > Aves > Passeriformes > Leiothrichidae > Argya > Argya squamiceps. The sequence goes on from JBBMKD010000194.1 coordinate 14,099,642, forward strand.
CACAGGTAATCCTGACAAATCTGTGCACAAAGACAGGATTTAACAAAATGCATCTTTAAAAGGTGAGAATTTTTTATAATTCTCATAGATTCTAATATTAATTCTAATAGAATTATTTCTCATTTTTTAAAGAGATGAGCAGATACAGGCATTTAAAAAATTACAGAACATTGAGCCATGAAGATGACTGTTGTCCTGCAGAATAGGTAGATTTGATAGTGGGGTATATGTGACTGGTTTACAGTCCAGGCCTGAAGTATAAAGTTAGGGCCACTTTACACCAGGCTTTGGAAAGATAAAAGGCAGCACTTCTGCACAAAATTAAGATTCAAATTTCTTTTGTTTTTTTTTTCCTTTTTAAGAAGACAGCCCCAAGTTAACTGCTTACCTAGAAATACTGAATTTATTTACAGTACTTTAATTCCAGAAAATCCCATTAGCCTCAACGAACTAATTCTACTTCTATGCTGGCGTGATTTAGGTCAAATTCTGAATCACTGACTCTTAAATTCCAACTTTAAGGAATTTAATATTCTTCTATATCCAGCAAAATCCTGCTTTACTCCCTACTGTACCCAGTATTTTCACAGATCTGGGTTTTAAGAACTCCATTAATCGTGTTCCCTGGCATCCCTAATGCTGTATCTCCTTTCTGTGGTAAGACAGATATCCAGCTGCTCGTTCATAACTTATTTACATCACCAAAAATTAAAACACTGCCCATAAACTGCTAAATGAAATGTTCAGCAAAGCTGAGATACAAAGTGCTGTGGTTCAGCAGGGGGAGGACACAGCAGAATGCAGGGAAGAGTCTGTGGGTTTAATGCTGCAGCCCCTGCAAAAATGTCTCTGATTTCCAGCAAATTCAGAGTTTTCTAGAAGGAGGCACTCAACAAACAACTGAGCTCTGTTACTCTGCTGATGCTGTTTTACACCACAACAACACAGACTCTGATATTCAGAAGGTTGAAAATGACTCCTTTATTTTTGGGATGTGTCTCCCTTTTATACTATTCTACACAGACCAATTTGATTGGTGACACAAAGACAAACCTCTTCACTCACATTGGTCAGACCAGAGGGACATCAAGAACAAGTCCCTCCTAGGAAAAGGAAAGAATAACAAATTTACAGTTACAAAAACATTTCTCCTGTTTGCAGAAAATTCCCTGGGCAAAGAATTTCAGAAAACCAAAACATCTCAGGCATGGAACCAGGGCTACACTCTGCACAGACAAAAGAAGAGGAGGAAACACTATCCCAACCCAAAAGGAAGGGGTTTTTTTTCCCATAAACTGTTTCAAGCCTCCAGGGTGGAATCACTACAGCAAGTTTTGAATGATGTATGAAATGAAAGGTTCCTGCCCAGCCAGCTGAGGGAGAATTTGCAGACAGTGCTTTGCCATTGTTTATGTGCTCTGCTGTTTGGTGTAGTATTTAGCCAAGTCAGAACCACAAAAGCAGCTTTTTTATAGGTGGGGAATGAGCCTTTCTGAGCACTGGAAGTGTAAAAGCAAAGTCTGTTCTGCAGTCCACGGCGGGAGTGCAGAACTTCAAAATTTAATCTGCATTTGTGCAAAAAAGAAAACTGCTAAGCAAGCACAATAGGTCTAATCTAAAACTAGACAAAATATTAATATCATTTTAGTAACACTAAAAATTAATAAATAGCCCATATTTCATGGAGTCTTTAGGATCTGATTTTGTTACATTTATTTTGTCAATGTAAACAAATGTAGTCTTTCAGATATAAAAAATGGAGACAGGCAGTAATTTAGGAATATGAAAGAACTCATTATTTACAAAAGAGAGTGTGCATTTTTCTTGATTGCTTAGTCTTTTATCCATAAAAATGCTGTTCAATAAGCACACAACTGACCTCATTTTGGTTTAGAGACTTTTAATTTAAAACGTATTTCAAGCCTACTTCAAAGTTTTCTCATTGAACTGTTTCAGTAGTTCTAGGGGTCAGAAACCTGCTATATAACTCCATCAATTTCAAGCAAATCCTTTTATTTTTTTTTAATTTTAACCATGATTCAAAAAATTTAAGAAAACTGGTTTAGCAAAGAACAATATAACTCCAAAAATAATAAAAGACGTATGAAAGAGATACTCTCACTGTGTCACATTATTAACAATCAACCACAACATTATTTTCACAGAAAAATAACATTATCTAAGCTCATCAGACAGTAAGAAAACTTCCACAGAGACATTCCAGCAATGCCCAAAATCACCACAAGACCCAGACACACTCCACTCCCTGGACAAAATGCAGGGTGAGGTTTTGCTTTCATTGGTAGTTTTTTCACCAAATTCATCATTGCAATTGACATGTAAAAAAACAAACCCATGAACTGATAACTGAGATCTCATGTTCTGCTTTCTAAGATATACAGTAAATATCAGAATTAAAGTTGCAAAAATTTACCGGCCCTCAATTTGTTCCGTCTATGGCAGAAAAAATAATTCCTATCCAAAAATTCTTTCTAAAGAATATTTGTAATTAATAATAAAGGTAGTATTTGCTTCTTTCTTCTTTTCCTGAATAAATAATAAAGAATTATTTCAATTTATTTGCCAGAATCTTGGAAATTGGAAATGAAAATTTTTGCCTGTGAGATTTGAACTTGATCTATGTAAATTCCTCTTTAAAAAAAAATATAGCCCCAACTCCCACTGGAAGAAATTAAATCATCTCTGGTCTATTCAGACAGCATTTTTATTTATCAGGTCATAACTGAGATGAACTGAAAGGGCAGCTACTGTTAAACTGGTACTTATATAAACTTCCAAAAAAAGTCTATTATTTCAATTGATATTTCTGTTATGGAATGATTTCATCTTCTCCTCTCTTGACCTCCTACATGTTCAAGTGCAATAGTCTTTCAAATAGCTGTGGTGACACATTGAAAAAGGCAGAGCTGCCCAGAATTATTAGAACTCAGTGGAGTACATAAATATAGTTTCAGAAGCTTTTATTTCACACTCTCACAGTCATCAGAAATGCTTAGAAATAATAATTTAGAAGTGTTTTATCAATGTTTTGGTTGTCTGGGACCCAGTGAAATGTAGATCTATTGGAAATGACAGTGGATTACTGCAAGGTGAGCAAAATATTTGGGAAAAGGTTCCATAGGAAATTCAGTGCAGCCCCTGTGCTTTAAACATGACTGTCAGTTATTCAAAATGTCATCTGTACAACCAGAGTGCCTCAAGCTCTGGATTAGCAGCTGATTCATTCATTGTAATTTCTATAAATGCCAGAAGCCATTCATGATCTTTGTTGTCCAAATACATTTTGTCACAGAAAACCCCAGCAAATAGCTAATATTTTATGTTCTCTTTGACGGAGCTTTCCTTTCCTATTAGTCTACCTCATTTTAACCTCTGTTAATTGTTCTAGTGTAATTTTTTCAGTTAGTGAAAATTGCCATATTTCAAAAATATGCTTATAAAATAATTTCTTTCTTCATTGCTTTCAAGCTGCTTCCAAATTAAAGCCCCTTAGAGATAATTCCTCTGCAAAAGACCTTTTTTTGTGCAGGTCTGAACCAAATTATGAGGGGTACATGTGTCATGTACAGAAACTACTATTACTGAGAGGTAATAGCATTTAAATCCATTCTAGACTTATGCCACACCTCTATTATGAGCTCAGAATGATTAAAAAACACTTGAATGCTGCACAGTTCTGGTGGTATGGATTCTAGATCCAGAGTGGGTTTGTTTTCTACTCCATGGAGCATTCCCAGCCTTTCAGCAAGAGCCTGCAAGGTCCCTGAGCTGCTGTGCTGGAGGGAACAGAAAGAATCCTGCCAGCAAGAATCAGAATTATTTCAGGATGGAAAAAATAAAAGATACCCCTTTGCAGAGACCTCAGTTAGGTGAGATGGGGTGGGGCAACCTCCACTCATTATTGTAACTTTCAACGGTATTGATAACTCTTAGAAAATTAGAAAGGAAATTATACAACATATTTTTACCTGCCTATTGGTGATTGAGAGAGACAGGAAAGACTGACTGGTGACCAGAATCCAAATCTACTGTGAGCTGCATATGCTTATACACCATGCTAGGAAGACTAGGAATTCTTTACTACAATGATTGGGTTAATCATCACATAAACAAACTCATACATTTTGCAACATCTCTTGCTTGCAGAAGTGGATTCAATCTCCTGTCCTGCCAGCCAGTCTCCGATTCAATCTTCAAAACTCTGTTTGTTCTTGCCAAGACATCCTAATTATTGGTTTTCTTATGCTAATCAGGTCCAAAGTACTCTCTGTCTTGTGTGCCCCAAGCCCTGCCAATCTCCCTGTGAGTAAAGGATCTCAGGCCCAGGTGTGACAAAGGAACTTGTTTTGTGACACTGCAGGTCTTAAAATACAGACCAGGTTTAGCACCAGGGATTCAGAATGTGAGAGTTGCTCCAGTTGTGTTTCTCAGTAACACCAACAGAGCTCATGAGCTACTCATCATTCAAGTGAACAAAACCAAGTGAAAAACGCCAAGCTGGCATTCAGTTTTTAAATATCAAATAATTACAACAATCTCTGCTTCTGATTTAAAAAAAAAAACCTCAGATGCCTCAAAAATAAATAAATACTAAGATATTTACAGTGAAAAGAGTTAACTGATTAGGAAGAGGTGCCTGCATAGAAATGAGAGGTACCCTGTCATAAAAATCAGCTGGACTGTAACAACTGCCAGTAGCACCTTCAGTGTAGCAGTTCAGAACCTAACATCTTAGGAAGGACTCATCTCAGGGTATGTGCAGCTCTTCTCACTCACCACAAGCAGCAGAACCTTCAACTTCTGCTGTCCACGGATGTACAGCCCAACATCCATGCTGGCAATGACAAAAATGTCTAATTCTGCCCATCAGTTTACACCAAATTCCAAGGAATAAGGCCACGCAGGGTTGGACATTGCAACCATAAAATCTCCATTTGTCCTCAATCTGAGGACAGTCACATGCAAATATGATTTAAAACAGAGTGGTTTTACTGCTTTCTGCAAAAGTTTCTCCTCTCATTATTATCTGAAACTGATTCCAATGTTTCCAAGAACACAAATACACATATATTTACTCGGGTGCTATCACATCACAGACATCCTGAAAATATGAAGGAAAGCTTAAATCAAAAGGGAGAACTAGAACTGGAAAATATCACTTAGTCAAAAGATGTTTTTCCAGCAATTTAACAGAATCTGCTGTTGTTCAGAGGGTGCAGCAGCAAAACACAAATTACCTTTCCTGAAGGGAGCTGGCAGAAATGCTCAATTGTCTGTAACTCAAGAAATGGAAGTACAAGCATCAAAAAGATGAGACAAGTGTTCAAAGATATGTGGGCTTGTAAAGAACAGCCCACGCCTCATGCTGGATTTCTAATTCTTCAGTTCTTTCCAACAAATTGAGACCCAAATGCTCTTGTTTACCTTTCATATTAGAAGAAACCATACCTCTGCCTGCATGAATCAACTTAGAGAAAACTTTGGGAAAGCATTCTAGTTCATTTCAGCACTGTCACCCACCTGCACAGTCTAGCAGAAACTTTTCAAGTCAGTGTGCAGGGTACACCAAAGACACTCCTGAAGCAATTCCAGTGAGAATATGCACTTAATATCTGTTCATCAAAGAATGATTATTCTTAGTGAGCTCTAGGCACAGTACATTCCTTTCCTGGAATGCATTATGAAAACATATATAAATATTACATCAGTGGGTGAATCAAAATCTCCACATCTAAAAAAGTATAAGAAAAGCCACCTTCCAGTTCAAGGAAACACCAAGCATTCTCAAAAGAAAGACAACTGCATTTGAAATTTTCCAGAATCTAGGACAATGGAATTCACTCACCCAGTTGCTGCTTTCAAGTGTTCTCTCAAAATTCTTCATGAAATCATAGATTTGATGACGACAACACAGAGAACTGGTAACAGCATGACCCCTCACACTTTGTCCCTGGACTTTATGTCTCACAAGCCTGCACTTGTTCAGCTGAATTCAGTTGAACAACAGTTGAACCAACACCTGCTCCTTTCCTCTTTTGGTAATTACTACATGGAGACACCTGTGGAGTTTAAGGTGATTAAACTGAGGATAAATGAGATAAAGGTGTTTCCAATGACTCCTCCTGATGTGAGCAGTTTCACTGTGACCCCACACAGCATTCTCCAATTGAAAAGATTTCCTAATTGTCTTACAAGGACTGAGTTTTATAAAGCTCATCAGAAGAAATGCAAAATCACTGGTTTAATGCACTCTCTCCATCACTCTCCTTGTCTGAATTCATGAGGTGACAAGCATCAAAATACCCAACCCAGCTGTGGGACAGCATGGAAAGTCCTTGAGAGCAGGTGGAGAACCTCTGGAGACAAACACCCAGACATCAATCCTTCTGAAGACTGCATGTGAACAGATGATTTGTATCATATGATTTCTACCTTTGATTTTTTTTTTTACTTGGTACTCAATTTATTGTTTGAATGGATGGTAAGGATAAAGGCAGCAAGCATCAGAAACATAGGAGTGAAAAAAATCCATCCTTGGGAACTATTTTCACTGAGATGGATGGAAAAAAACATTCACAGATGATACAATAAACCAATAGTGGGAACCTCTTTTCAAATGGAATAATTAAAAAAAATGCAGCAATTCAAGGTCTCATTCCTCTCCTTTGTGTAACCTTGAGCCCTGTGTCCCAGCTCTCAAGGAAATGCAGGGAGAGAAGTCAGCCTGGCATCCATAATTTCATATTTGTTCCTACTGTGCTGCTGCTTATAACTCCCAGGGCCTGCTCAGCTCTTGCAGCATCACAGGCAGAGAGTTCTTGGTGTGGTTCTAGGAGTTTTGCTTGGCATACTGTACTTTTTAATCAGAGCTAGTTTTTTAGTCCTCAGAAAATTAATTAAATTAAAAATGCCATGCTTGGATGTGTCATGTATCAATTTTGAAGACTTAATTATAAGAGGGAATTAAGCTTTGATTAAGCTTTTCTTCTGAGAGCAGTAGCTGTCATTCTCCTTTGTCTTAAAATAAGAGAATCTTTTTGGCTCAGTCCACAAAAATGCCACTCTATTATTTATTCCTGACAACGCTGTCTAGAAGTCAGCCTGGTCTGGAGACAAACACTGCAGGTTCCATGGTCATTTTCTGCATTCTGAATCCTCAGAGAGCCATGGCATTACAGTCTGCTTGTAAAAACTGGGAGGAAAAAGCCAGCACAAGGTGGCAATAACAAAACATTTAGAACCACATAGTTTGGATCAATTTGTTGAGGGAAGGTGACATTTGAAAAGGAAACTTTTTGTTGTGCTACCAGAAAATTCCTATCGGGTTTTTGAGCTTTCAGGCATGATGAAAGTGTGGGCAAGTCGCAGAGACTCTTGTACCTAAATTGATAGAGAAAAAAATCTAATAAAACTGAGTTAATGAAAAAGTAAATCATGAAATTTCAGAATCAGAACTCTGAAAAACACAGCACTAACTAACTCTAGCTGGAATTGGGGTGGATGAGGGTGGGGGCTGCACTTCTGAACTCTACAGTTAACCTGGTTCACTCATTTGAGGTACTTCCATGAGAGTAAAGCACATACAGGCAGGCAGTATGTCCTCAGGAACTTTTGAAAGCCCTCAACACTCAGCACCCAGTAACAAGAATTAAAAATTAGCAGCAACAGAGGCTCAGTTTGAACAGTGACTTAACAGGGAGGGAAGCAACACCCATAGAACAGGACCATTTCCACATCATGCACATGCCAATCATCCTCCTGGACAGATTCCTGTCAGTCAGAGTCCTGCCAGGGGTGTAGATTAACTTTAATCTGGAAACAAGGTGCTACATTTAATTCCAAAATCATTAACGGCTGCCCCTGTGTTAAAGCAAATTAGAGAGCCCCATAGTTTGGCAGAGGAAATGAAATCTGACTGATGCAAAGCAGAAACAGGCAGAGCTTCTGTTATTATTTGTATTATTATAGCAAAGAAAGGGCCCAACTACTGAATTTAGAAAATGGAAAGCAAGGCTGCATTTGAATAGACCTGTACTGCTGCAGACAATACTTGTCTGAGAGAATAACTAGGATGAGAAAAGAGGAGTAAAAGCAAGCACTCTTCATTTTATAAATAGGAGCAAAAGCAAAGAATTCAGTGGTTTCATCCCACACAAATATATAGACAAACTAACTGAAACAGCTTAGCTGAGAGAACAGAATCTTGAAGCTTTTTCTTTATTCAGGGGGAAGAGCTGTGTACATCTGTGTAGAAATGCCACACTTCTGTCCATTCATTATTCAGGAGACCTTAGGCAGCAGCAGTACTACTTTGTGTCTCATTAAATATCAGAAATTTAGGTGGGATAAACCCAACCCAAGGAGGGTTGGAGACTTGCCCGGGGTCAGGCAGGGTGATTCAGCAAAGCAAAGAAATGAATCAAAAAACTGCAAGTCCCAGACCACTTCCAAGGCATGGTCCAAAGGCATTTCTAACACCATTAGTGAGGTACATAAAACTGAATTCTGAAACACCCTGGCCTAAATGAAGCCTCAGACAGTTTGGTGAAACTTGGACATGCTGAGAATTCCAAACATACACTGCACCTTTCTGAAAAACTCCCACAGGGAGCAATTGCAATGGAACATGGTTCCAGTGGTCTTGTGGCCCCCAGGTAATTGCAAAGTGCCTCAGAGCACAGACACAGCTTGCATTCATTTTTACATTTGTGTATTGCCCTGTGAAAACCCTCAGGGCTCAGTTACCAGAGAGAGGTTCCTCACCAGGAGGCAGGTCAAGCCCTCAGGAAGGGTGCAAACATCCATTTGGACTCTGTTATTTCTGCCTGGACTTGTTTAACCAGGGGGAACTCCAAGGGAAATGAAGAAAATAATGAAGTGCTGCTGCTCACCCCAAGCCTGCTGTCTCTGAGGCGCTTTGGAGGGATGATTGATGTCTGAAAGAAGGAGCTGACACTGTCTGTCACTGATGCCTGTCTTATTTCTCCTGCATTTCTTTTCCTTGGAGTGAGCATAGGAAAAGTTGCACGGAGATTATGGAAACACAGGAGGAGGAAGGCATAAACAAAAATAAATCCACCATAAGCATCAAAAAATTATCTGAATGCAACCAAGCTAAAAGCTGGCTTATTTACTTCAGTTTCCAACCTATTTGCACTGTTACCTTCTTACAATGGACTAAGTCCCACACCGAATCTGCACAGGAACATTCACTGTCTCATTGGTCCACTCATATATTAATATGAGTTTTAATAATTTTAATAATATTTAATAATTTTAATTAATATGAGTTTTAATTAATATTAATATTAATAAGAACATTTCAAGTTCACACTGAACTGCTAATTCTAGGAATCACTAAAATTAGAGGATGCTTCATCTGAAGCCACCAAAAAAACCTCATAAACAATTTCACTTTACAAACCAACTCTTTAGTACTTCAGAGAAAGGTGACAGACAATTCTCATTAATCTCCACAAGTGTTTGCTGGTGGCTGAAGGAGGGAATTAAGCAGATGAAGGTCAGGTCTGTATCTAACTGAACAGCCACTGCAAATGACCCACAATTCTTCCAGCCAAACACTTAATATTCCAGCCAAGCAGAGGAAATTATTACAGTATAGAAAGCTTATGACAGAAATGGCTTTGCAATATTTATATTTAACAACCCCAAATAAAAAATAACACACAAAGTACAATGCTTCATTTGCCATTCTGTGCATGCCCTCCCCAGAGCAGCCCACAACCACACAGGAATGCAGGAATGCACCAGATCAGAGCAGAAGATTGTTCTGTCAAGAGCAGCCTCCTGCCTGCATTTCAATGATGGGCAAAGTGTGCCTGGGTGTAGTTTGTATTATAATTTTTCAAGGTTGTTGAGTGCTTCTGGATCCTTCTGAAGGAGAAGTGCTATGCAAACATTGATAAATTATTTTCCTATGTATATGCAGTTGTAATTTAGTACTAGAGGGAGATAGGCCATGGAGTCCAGTTAAAAGTCTTGGAATTCAGAAGCAAATGATTTTTAATTCTTTTTCTTTAAGCAAATAAGCCAAGTGGGAGAGCCATAAAATCATTAAATCATTCTAATTTTTTTTTTTTTTAGAAATATATTATTCCTAAATGAAGGCTTTGAGGAAAACTGACCTGAATCCAGTGAGTTACATTGCTTTTTAAAATAAATGAACAAGCACAAAATTTTAAATAACCCATGGTATCAGTGTTTACTCAGTCTTCTTAGGTAACTTCCAGATTATTTTGATATGTGCACATTTTCAAGCCACTTTTGGGTTTCCCAATGTCACATATAGAGCACAGTTAAGATTCTCCACACTGAAATCAATTCTGAGCTGAAGGGCACAGAAAGAGGTATGAATTATGTACCCACTTAGTCTCACTTCTGCTTCTGGCTTTATGTTTGTAAATCTATACTAAACACATTCAATGAAATGTGTTTCAAAATGCCAGGTGGAACCAGAAGGAGCAACACCTTGGGCAGGCTTTGGAAATATTTATTTAATAGAAAATGAGAGTAAGCGTAGTGGTTCACCTTCTTAATCCAATTATTCTAACATGCTGTCAACAGGAGCCATCACTACATGCCCAAGAAGAAAGTAAAAAAACCCAACTTTGTCAAAGATACAACTAGAACTTCAGGACAGTAAAAAACCCCAACATTGTCAAAGATAAAGCTAGAACCTCAGGATCCCCAGCAGGCAGGGATGTGCACTCTCAAAGGCAAAGGCCAAGGCAGGAAAGGGTACCTGCACTCTCTGCATTTCTCTTACCTTTTCAGGGATCATGGGCAAATTTCCTACTCTGTGAGTGTTTCCCCACCCATTCAAATAGGCCATGGAGGGCTTTATTTAAGGCTTTGTTGAAAATACCTTTTTAATCAACCCAAATCTGGTTTCATACAAGTATTTTAGTATTCCAACAAACATTTGCTGAATGTCATCACTGTAATTTCAAACCCTGTTTTTCCCCTGCCTTGAAAGAAATACGACACCACCATTCCCTTTTGAAAGACATTTCATATATTTTTCTCACTTTCCTGGCTTCTTCAAGGTACTACATTATTCATTTCAGTATTTATCTATTTTGCTTTCTCATTTTTATATTGTCCTTCACTCCCTCCAGCCGCATGGGACTCACATTTATCAGGTTCTCACACACACATTTACATCTTAGTCAAACAGACCTCGGCTGCACAATGCCCTAAATACACCCAAATTCCTCCTACGAGCACAGTTTGAACACAAAGTTTATGTGAAACCTTATTGCAGCACTGAGGGTAACTCTGCTCTTATTTTAACCATGAACATTTTGCATGCTCCAATCCAGTTATCCTGGGGAATTCTAATGCCTCCCCTCACCTTCCCAACTTTGTTTAGATGTGATGAGGCACCATTTTGCAGGCAGGCATTATGTATCCCACTGGCTCCAGTATTAATTTTTCTTGCTGTCAATGAGACCTCTACAAATTAAAAGAGTTATGCAGAAACTAAGCCATAACAGCAGACACAGGCTTGACTTTCAGATACCACCAAGAAAATAAATGAAACCATCCAGCAGTTCTGACAACTTGATAACACAACATATTTACCCCAAACAAGGTATGGAACTTGAAATTCCAGCTCTAACCTCAGTGCTTTTTCATGCAAAGTCAGTCACATCACACCTATACACTGTGCAGATGACAGGTCATTGCTAGTTAAACCATAACCCCTCAGCAGTCAGAAACACAACAGTAATAGATTTGGAGTTCAGTGAAACTGGCTGGAATATACAACATACTCCTAAACGTGGAGCCCATCAAAAATTAAATATTTTAAGCCACCTGTTCGTTCAACACAGAAAAAAAAAAAGCCAACTTTGCCTTAAAATACTCAAAAAAAGGTGAAAATACATCTTTTTCTGTAAGGGCCTTTGTGTGAACATTTTTTGTCACTGAATTGACACTGTGGCTCATTCACAGGAGCTGAGGTGGGTTTAGAGATCTTGGCCAGTTCTGATTTTTCCCTGTGGCCATCTGCAGTATTAGTGAGGTGACTTCCCACTGTCAAAACAGGGGACGTTCATGGGTCTGACATTTTGTCTATTGAAAAAGAATAATGAAATAAAAATCACCTTAGCTTTTATTACAGAATGCCAGTTCATGATAATGCCCATTCCTTGTGGTTTGAACTCTATATTTTCCCATGGGATTTGCTTTAAGCATACTCATAGCTTTTTCTAGTTAAAGAAACATTATGATATACAAGAAAAGTATATATAATTTGTTACTGACCTTTACCTTAACCTTTCAGAGCTCTGTTTTCCTCAGTGTTTTTTATTCTATATAACTGTGCAGCACTTCAGCTCACACCATCCCTGAGTTTTTCCTCTTTACTTTTCAGGTTTGAGTTTAAATAAAATATTTAAACATTTGAAATGATATATAGCAACCTTACTCGGGGCTCTCTGTAAAAATGGTAGATTTATCACTCAAAAAAACATGACACTGGATGGCAGAAAGCCTCAGCTACATTCAGACAGAGAACTGCAGCTCGTGGGTATTTGGCAATAGAGGAAAAGTAATGGCATTGTAACATGGAGGCTGAGCATCGTGGTACTGTGCAGCAATATATTAATCATCTGTTATGGAGCAGAGAATGAGAATTGCATTTGATTTTTCAATACCTAAATATGACAAGTTCTGTTTTCAGTCAAACACACAAAAAAACCTATCTAGAGCTCAGAAAGGAGATTGGTCTTCAAGCAAATGCTTTTCATTTTGTTATATCTCTAGCAAGCTCTGCCAAACCAGAAGAAAGATGTTTTAAATGTTCCTATATTACAATACATGACATTATAATAGAATACATCCTTTACCTCAGTGTTGTTTCATGGTTCTAGAAAAGAAGATTTTTATTATTGAGGGAAAGGGCCAAAAAATCCCTTCCCTTGCTTAAGAAGTCAAAACCTCTTACTGAGTATATTTGTGTATTTTTAACCTATGAGGTGGGCAATGGTTCCAGGTGCCTTTCACCCTCATTTGCTGAACATGTGAAGAGAAACTTAATTGTCTTTTAAGATGTACCCTTTTCTGCTACAGTGGGTAAGGGTTTGCAAACCAGTTTGGGAATTCAGAGTAAACACATAGAGAAGACTTGTACAATGTATGCAGGACAGCTACAAAAATCTCAGCTACCTATTACCAGCTGTGGCTTGCAGATATTCCACCTTAATTTGGAAATATTTACCAAAACTTTTCTTCATTTCAGTGTCTCTGTGCCATTACTAATTAGTTTTACCAGCAGTACTCCAAGCTACACTCATTTTTCATTTTTATTACAAATAATACTCACTAAACACCAATTTGCAGAGTTTTTATTAGGACTGGGAACTGTAGGACAGTGGTTATTTCAGCAGAAGATCATTTCTGTAACACAGGAATGGAGTAGCCATTCCCAACAGTCCTGCTGGGAACCTGCCTTCAGTTTGACTTGGAAAATCTCACACACACTCGGTGTCAAACAGGCTTTGCTACAGAAAAAACCCTCTTTTCAAAGTAGAGAGGAAGTAGGAAGAAAGAAAACTGCAGGAAATCAGAGAACTTAGTCATACTGCCAGGAGAGAGAGGAACGAAATCCAGAACTCCAGTTCTTTTCTAGAACTAACTCTGCTGATTTTGATGCCTTGGGGAGGCTGACCCGGAACAGAGACTGGACAGAGCCAGAGAATAAAGTAGAGATTTATTAAAAGGCCTTTAAGGATCCACCTTGGGCAGGACAAGAGCCTGGCCAGGGCTACACCCAAGGTGGACCCAA
>JBBMKD010000194.1:14113640-14145463 GCA_037834095.1 Argya squamiceps
TGCAGAGCTGAGTGACACTGAGTGTGAGCTCAGAACTGCACCCCTGGGCAGCACAGAACCTGAAATACATGAAAGCTCAAACTTAAGGCATCAATTTGTCTTCCCATGTGCTGCACACCACCACTCCCCTCCCCTGCTCCTGTGTCTGGCTGCTGTTCTCTTGTCTCTCCTTCTCCCATGTGTGGAATACATGAAGTGACTGATGTCTCCACACACTCTGCTTCCATATGGCTGAACACAGCTTAAACATTTAGGGTGCCGTTATAAATAAAAATAATTATTTAAATCTTAACTGATTAACAGATTAAGGCTGCTGTGGTACAAGGGTCTGAAAACAGATTGCATTTTTCATGGAATAAATCTGTTTGAGTCCTTGGCCTTTAGGGACCTTTTCTTTCTTTCTTTTTTTTTTTTAATCAGCACCATTTAGCATTTTCTCAGCTTTTAATGCTCAGTTGTTTAGCCATGCATGACACGCTTCCAATGGTAAGCTAGCATAACAGCACATGTTTTTCCTGCTCATTTGGATTGTAAATATTTGTACTGCTTGCTATCAACAGCTTTGCAATTCTGCACCAGGCTGCATATATATATATATTTAAAGGCACTATAAATAGAACTAGATACAGCACTTACACGTAAATATATTTAAATAAAAATGGCAAAACAATCCATGTATAATAAAGAATAGTTTCATTTTCAGGCATGGGCTAGCCTTGAAATTGAAAGATTTAGGATGTTTGTGGTTCAGGTGCCCACATTAAAACATTAACTTTCATTGACAGTGGCAGAAGCTGGCAGATGTTATTTTGCTTGTGCTAACTCAATAAACGCAGGTCAAACCCAGTTAATAAATCAGCCATCACTAAGTGCCAAGCACTTCTGTTACTCAGAGAGAAGACAGGTGAGGAACCTGGCCTGTGCTTATCTGTCACTCAGACACATTTCTCCTCCTGCCATCCTCAGAACACAGAGGGAAAATAGGGTTTCTTTCCTCTTTTGGTCAAACCCACGAGGAGCCACTCCAGCTCATGCCCTATTGCTCACAGCACAACAGGATGATTCAGCCCATTTTTAGGGGGACTCAGCTTGGTCAGAAAACTGGCACTGAGGGCATGTTTTGACAGCAAAACTCCTTGGGGGGAATCTCACCCTTACAAGAGGGCTTCCATCAGCATCTAAATGACAATTGGCAAGTAACAATGATTGTAATAATTTTAAAACATGTACTTACACAAATCTTTACATTAACAATTAATACATTTATTGCCCACTTCTCTCATGTTGAGCACCCATATCCTGTGGTGGACAAGTGACAGCACTGATACAGAGATTAATTCACCTTCTCAAAGGCAAATTTCTGTCACAATAGGACATGAAATAAAGATGCTTGACTCCAGTCAGGAGGCAGTAGAAATCAGAAGGTTTTATTTACAGTTCATTCAGCCCTTTTATAACATGCTGCACTAAAAAAACATGTTATTGGTGCATAGGGCTGACACATCTCCCATTGGCTGAGTAACAGAAATAGCAAACAACGCCTGTTGTAATGGGAAAGGAATATTGTTCACACAGGGTGGTTTTGGGGAGAAGAAAACTGTTGAAAAGTTTTCCTTAGGAAGAGCTCAGCAATTCTCAGGCTCAGAAAATATGAGATCTACACATTTCCTCCACATGACCAGGCTGACTTCTGGGAGTACTGACTGGTGTAGAATTTATGATGGCTTCTGCTGATTTCTCAATTATCCCTCCTCATTACTCATGTTTGGTTTTTTCCTCGACTGAAGTGAGGTATGATTGATTTCTCCATGGTTAAATACGGAAACTGTGTGGTCCTGATCTCACGTGTAAGGTTCACATCTGGCCCTTTTTCTCATGATTTTACTGGGGATGGAATCAGACTGATTACCAGCCCACTGATGGCTAAATCATCATGGTAGAATTATATGCTGATTCTTAAAATCAAATAAATATTTTGGCAAGAAATCACAGAATACTCTGATCAGTGACCTGCATTACTTCTGTCATCAGCTCTACTGATTGCACAGGTTCTGTCATGTATCTGGATTTCTACCTAATAATGTTTATACTGGACAGATTTGGAGGACATGATCATATCTGCAGTCACTGGGACTGCTGAGGCACAGAAAACAAAGGCAGCCTCTGGACAGCAAAATGGGGGTGGCTCAGGAGAAGGGCACAAAAATATTAAACCAGAGTTACATTATAGGTTCAAAAATGAACTTGCCAATGGGGGATGAGGGGGCAGTTAATCCCTCTCCAGCTGTTTGGGTTTTTTTGCTAATCATTATCTATATAAAATGTCACTTTATTAGCTATATGCTTCCCTCAGGTTTTGTGATTATTTTTCATTATAAGCTAATTTTACATTGCTGTTATGTGACTGAAAATTTAAACTGTATCAAAATTCATCATTGGACATAACAATAAAGTATTCACAGCAAAATAAAAATCTCAGAAACATCCTGATGGTCTCTAAATTTGTATTTAGTCTCTCAAAAGGCAAGAATTATTTTGAAAAGACTGGAGTAGCTCTTAGCAGAGTTGCACATTTCCATTAACAACTCTTCCAGCACCAGGGACCTGGTTGACAGACTAGTTGAGAGAATGAAGTCTGAGATAATTAAAAGACAAATATTTTCAAAGAGTTGAAAAGAACATTTTCAGGCAATTTTGCTTTCTTGTTGCTCTGAAATAAATTTTTTAGCATGTCAGTGCTGTCCTTCACATGTTACCTCAGCCTCTTTTCCTGCACCATTCCCGGGAAGCTTCACTGCTCCCTTAGGATGGCCTGGCAGATCCTCAAATCCCACAAACGTTGTTTGTGGCTGCCAAATGGGACTTGCTCTGTCACAGACTAACTCTCTGAGGCTCTTTCTGAAGCCTACAATGCTTTGAGTTCCTTTTTATATGCAGTCATCCCGGAGGAAAATCTTCAAATTGTTGTCAGGACAGTGACAGTCCTTTGTGATGCTACAAAGCCCTAAAACTTTGCCTAGCAGGGGTAGGATTCTTCATGTGTGTACGTACTGTTTATGCCACCCCATTCTGCATCAATGAACAGAGAACACACAGATAACAATAAGAAAATATTTTTTTTTCTCTTCCTCCTTTCATATTTTTTCAAGCAAAAGTTAAGCCAGTGCTTCTCTTCCAAGTTGAGGTGGCTTTAAAAGTTAATAACAATAAAAAGATACTGAAGGAAATGCATAGCATGCCCAAGGAAAAAAGCAAGTTGCCACTGCTATGTATTCCTCATTCAGTAACAATACAGATTTTACAAAATGGTATCAGGAAACAAGAGCCTTTCACTTTCTTATAGCCTGCAACAGTTTACTGCAAATACAGTGTAAGAATATCCTAAATATAGGAAGACAAGATATCATCATATGGTTGGTTTAATTAGGACCTTGAAAGCCCAAATAGTGGAATTTTAAGACTATGTGCTGACATTTTAGGGCTACGGCGTAATGAATATTTAAACAATCCTGTGAATTACCTGCCTAGAATTAGAATTACAGCTTTTATTATGATCAGTGATATTCATATTAGCATGGGCTTAGACAGTGCAATTTTCAACAGCTTCATGCTGTAAAAGGCTGCTCTGTTAGGTGTAAGTGAGCCTCAATTTCACATGAAGAATCACATATATTTAAGAAATTATCTCAGAGCAGTCACCACCTCGTGTGAGATTGCAACAACATATTTCCCCTGCGAAATCTGCTCAAAAATCACACCTTGAGGACAGACAGATGCAGAGAGAAAATACACACACTCAAAGGGGATTAATGTACACACAATATTCAAATGGCTCCTTGACAACAGCCAGGGCAGATAAATATCTGTAATAAATCATGCACGGCCCACATCCCTCCCTCTGTGTAAGGCCATGGCAAACGAGGCTCTGAAGTAGGAAAGTGAAGAGTCTACTGTTACTACACTAATTAATATTTAGTAAGCTCTGTTCTGCCATCCATCTTTCAGCCTGTGAAGTTCCTGTCCTTGTTTCCCAGGACATCCTGGACTACAGGGATGGATTAATACACTGGGAAATGTTTGCTGGTGTTAATTGTAGTGTTCATTAATAGCTTGGAGCCCAGCCTTGATTGCTGATTGTGTTTCTGCTGCTCAGATTCTCTGAAAAGTTGGTTTATAGCCTCTAAAGTCCACCAAAAAGATAGAATTCAGAATAAGTTCCAAGACAGGAGATAGGAGTTGTTACACAGATTTACATTAATGTTGCAGCTACATATATAAGTTAAAGAAGAATAATTTTTATTGCCTGCATTCTCTAGGGATACTGCTGTCTTTTCCTTTCTCCTCTTTAATGAATCTATTCAAACTGAGATTTACTGCTTCAAAAAATGCAAAGGTAGAAGAATACTTTTTATTTCTGTGTCTTATATTCAAGTTTAATATATAATTCTGGGCAGTGACAGCAGCCCTTGAGCTTTAGCCTCAAGATTTTGGCAGTACTTTTATTAGTAAAATTGCTGTTTCCTCTTCTGAATATAGACTTCTGCTAGTGTGGTTTCTTACTAGCAAAGCAGCAACTTTTCTCTGAGTACATATTTATAAAGCTGTGGTCTAGTCTCTCCAAGTCTCTCCATTTACACCACAGTCTCTCACCTCAGTCTTAAGGACTTTAAAATATGTTTAATATGACTTTTTATCACCTCATTCTGCCAGCCTTAACACAATGGCTGAGGAAGGGCAATACTCAGAACAAAATGAACCCAAATCATCCATTTATGAAAAGCAAAATTATGCCAGCCATACTTCATCACTGGCAATTAAGCATAATTTCTGGTGCCAGAAATAGGAGCAAAGAGATTTAAAGGCAGACAAAGAGAACTGGCTTCATTTCCTAGGCAGATATGGTACACTTTGAAAAATTTACTTTTAAAATGACAAGCTCTTTGTCTGGATAGTTACCTGAGTCCAGAAACACAAATCCAGTCAGGATTTCAGAGCACTGTCCTTAACCTCTCCTTTGCTTTGAAGGTTGCTGCTTCTATCTAACACGTGTAAAACAGAGTGGGTATCTTGTGGGGAGAAAAAAGTTACTTTTTCCCATAATTTACTCTAAAATCCTTTTGCCTGTTACTGAATCTTGTTTGTCATCTATTCTTGTCCATTAAACGCACTCCAACACTGCTACTGGAATTTCTCACAGCTCATGGGGCTGCCTAAAAGCAGCAGCTCAGACTGCTCTGAAATATGACAGTCCTAATGGCTAAGCCGCTTTTAGCACCCAAAATAAACAAAATAAAATAAATAAAATAAAATAAAATAAAGGAAATTAAAAATTTAAAAACTAAAATAAAATATAAATAAAATAAAATAAAATAAATAAAATAAAATAAAATAAAATAAAATTAATGCAGGCATAGCACATTTCCTACCACGTGCAGTCAAGCAGCTCATGTAATGTTCTCACTGAAGAGCACAGAGAGTTTAAATGAAATCTTCCTTAACAGACACTCCCATGTCCATCAGCACCAGTGGCAGCACTCAGAGCACTCTGAGTTTGCACCTAATGGCAAAACCCTGAGGCATGAAATGGAAGTCACAGCCCGAGGGCTGCCGGGCTAAGTGGTGCTTCACGTTCCCCCTGGAATCAGATCCTTTGGGGAAATGGCAGAACTTTGGGAGCTGCTGGAGCAGAGAATTTCTAAGGCTGCAGCCTCTGTCCCAGCTAAAAATCTGTTCATTCTGTTTGCACTCCTATTCCAGAGGGAGAGTTACCACGTGAAATCCATTGCTTATCTTAACACCTTATCAATATTCACCAAAACTCAAAGTGTTTATGCTTTAAAACCTTCATTGGACATTCGTAAGTGATTTAGAGTCCATCAGGATGTTTCTGAGATTTTTTCTTACCTTTTTTTTGCTGTGAATTCTTTATTGTTATGTCCAACGGTGAACTTTGATACAGTTTAAATTTTCAGTCACATAACAGCAATGTAAAATTAGCTTTTAATTAAAAATAATCATGAAACCCAAGTGAAGAACATAGCTAATAAAGTGACATTTTATATAGCTAATGATTAGCAAAAAAACCCAAACAGCTGGAGAGGGATTAACTGCCCAATCATCTCCCTAACACCTTATCAATATTCCCCTAAATCCAACATGTTTATGCTCTAAAACCTTCATTGGGCATTCATAATCATAAAGCTAATGAAGAAAAGATGGCAAAGAGAAGAGGAACAAATGGCAGGAAGAGAAGCATATTCCTATTCCTACTCATTTCATTTCACTGCTGCCAGTCACTGAGAAGTTTGGAAACGGAATCTAAGAAATAATCACGTTTTTGACCATGCTGTGCCACCAACACCACATTTAGAAATATTAAGGAAGGTCGATTTGCAATATATTCCAGTGTATGTAATTATGTGCCAAGAAGAATTGTTAGTTTTAACAGAAGCCTGACCTTACTTGTAGTTTTACCCCTCTGGTAAAACCAGAGACGGTAGAAGGATGGGAAACATCATTCCAGACTGACATGAGCTCTACCTGACCTTGAGAAATTATAATAATTAGTGTGCATACACATACACATATGTCAGCATAAGCTTTGCATGTCTAACTATGTTTGAAATATAAATAGCAATACTGACAAATTGACACACCAGTCTCAGAAATCCGTGTGTGCCTTCTGCTCAACTGTGACAACATGGAACATAAAGATGCACAAATTTAAAGCACCATCTGGAAAAATCCCATTAAAAATATTCTTAGATGTTAAGTCCTTAGCCAGCAATGGAAGTGCTAATAAAAAGTACAAATTTATTATTGTGTATAAGAAAACAGAGCATATTCAGAAAGACTTGTTAAAGGACCTTGACAGGGGCAGAATAATTAATATGAATTACTGGTTTGCAATCTCTTTGTGTCATAGTCATGGTTCCAACTCACAACATTTCTATTTCTTTAGGCAGTATATAACTTATGATCTGATTTGTTCCCAGTTCTTGTCTCTTACTCTTTTCCTGACAACTTCTGGGCTTCAGGTATTTATTAATTAATTCAGCTCTTTCCTTTAATAATATCTTTACAGTTGTCCCTATCCTGTTCCAGAACTGAAATACATTCTTCATGGATAAGAAGCCTGCAAAATAAAAGAACATACTGTGGCTAGGTATTGTTTTTAAATCTGTGGTTGTATAACACCTTTATGGTTGCCCATCAGGGACAAATGCAACCACTTCTGAAAGAAATACAGATTTTTTTTTTTCCTGAAAATGGAACTGTATTGTCAAGGGCAGATAATGACACTTGACTCCATAGGAAAGTATCAATACATTTGATAGATGCAGGGCTTGTTTTCAAGACTTGTTTCTGGGTTCCTGAGGATTTGTTTAGATTCCAAACAAAATTTTAAATCCAGCTGGTTTTATATGTGATTCACTTAATATTGAGACATTGAGGTGACTGAATTTTCTTTTAAGTACTTGTGTGATTGGTTTCTTAGGTTTCTTATTTGAATTTTTAATATGCTTGAGGTTTTGGGTTGTGGTTTTTTTCTGACATGCTTTTATATTTGATGCTTGATATTCTCCATTTGGTGAATGAGTTTAAAAAGGCTTTCAGTTGGAAAAAGTCATCTAAGGTAAAGGACAGGAAAGATTATCTTGTAACTTAGACGATAATCATAAACCATTAATAGAATATATTAAAAATCAAAGTAGGTGAAATGAAAGGTGTTTAACCAGCCCAAGTAGTGGGATTTCTTTAAAATGCATTAAAAAAATAAATAAATCTATAAAAAATGAGTACAGCACCAGAAATTAATATCAACTAAGAACAGACAAAAGGGCTCCATTCATCAACTAATCCAGCCTCCAAGATTAATCTAGCTACCTCTCATCTCCTCTGACTTTAATTAAATCCCTCTGTCTAGTTTCTTGAGTTGGTAAATCTTTTAAAATTATTTCCACACTCCTGTTTGCAAGACTGTTTTACTTCTCTCCCTGGCTAGGATGGCTGAGAGCCTGGCACCTAGTACATCTCCTCATTTGCTGCCATATTTAAACAGGCTGTTAAAAATATTCTTCATGGCCAACAACAGAGTTTAAATATATTTCTAAACCCAGTAATGGAGGATTGCAGGCAGCCCAGTCACTCTGAAAAGACCATGTCCTGTAAGCTGTTTAATTATCCTATAAGAACACAATTAATTTAAAATGTTCCCACCCCAAAACAATCCTGTAAATCATTTCACAATGCTTTATCACACCGAAGTCCTCTCCAATTTCCCTCCAAGCATGTAAACCATTTCCATCCATTATTCTTCTGCTTTATGGGACTCTGTAATTTCTTTAAAGGAAGTTGGTTGAATTTCAAATTGGAGCCAGCATAAATCTATCACGTGTTTATATTAGTGGGTATAGAAGCATTGAAGCATAGAAAAGCATAGAAAATTCCTAATGCAGTGGTTGTCCTCTGGCCATAGTAAATGTCAACTCTGCCCCTACACTTTGGTTTATTCCCCCTTTTCCTGTATTTCCTTTTGTACAACACAAGAGGGAAGTTCCCATAAGCTGGGCTGCCCTTGGCACTCTTTTCCTGACGTGCAGTAGAGCAGGTGACCTCATGCCAAAATCATCAAATTCAGACAGGTATGGCTGAATTCCTCTCTGTAGGTCTGACCATTCCACCTCCATAAATAAAGGGAACAACCAGCAGCTCTGTAGGCAGAATCCCCCAGGACAGGCTGCGCTGCATCTCCAGAGCCAGGGGCAAAAAATGGGAACAATCAGCAGCTCTGTAAGGAGCAGCAGCTCCCGGGAAACGCTGCACTGCAATCCCCAATAGCCAGGAGCAAATAATGGGAACAACCAGCAGCTTTTTAGGGAGCAGCAGCCCCAGGAAAGGCTGCACTGCATCCCTACAGCCAGTTGTGAGCAATGGGAACAACCAGCAGCTCTTTAGGGAGCAGCAGCCCCCAGGACAGGCTGCATTGCATCCCCAGAGCCAGGAGCAAATAATGGGAACAACCAGCAGCTCTTTAACGAGCAGAAGCCCTGGGGAAAGCTGCACTGCATCCCTACAGCCATGTGTGAGAAATGGGAACAACCAGCAACTCTTCAGGGAGCAGCAGCCCCCAGGACAGGCTGCACTGCATCCCCAGAGCCAGGAGCAAAAAGTGGGAACAACCAGCAGCTCTGTAGGGAGCAACAGCCCCCAGGACAGGATGCACTGCATCCTTACAGCCAGGTTTGAGCAATGGGAACAACCAGCAGCTCTGTAGGGAGCAGAAACCCCCAGGACAGGCTGCACTGCATCCCTACAGCCAGGTGTGAGCAATGGGAACAACCAGCAGCTCTTTAGGGAGCAGCAGCCCCCAGGACAGGCTGCACTGCATCCCCACAGCCAGGAGCAAATAATGGGAACAACCAGCAGCTCTAAAGGCTGCACTGCATCCCCAGAGCTAGGAGGAAATAACGGGAACAACTAGCAGCTCTTTAACGAGCAGAAGCCCTGGGGAAAGCTGCACTGCATCCCTACAGCCAAGTTTGAGCAATGAGAACAACCAGCAACTCTTCAGGGAGCAGCAGCCCCAAGGAAAGGCTGCACTGCATCCCTATAGCCAGGAGCAAAAAGTGGGAACAACCAGCAGCTCTGTAGGGAGCAGAAACCCCCAGGACAGGTTGCGCTGCATCCCTACAGCCAGGTTTGAGCAAAGGGAACAACCAGCAGCTCTGTAGGGAGCAGCAGCCCCCAGGACAGGCTGCGCTGCATCCCTACAGCCAGGTTTGAGCAAAGGGAACAACCAGCAGCTCTTCAGGGAGCAGAAGCCCCCAGGACAGGCTGCGCTGCATCCCTACAGCCAGGTTTGAGCAATGCCAAGCTGTCTCTGCCACCTGAGCCTGCAGACAGCCCACAGACGTGGGGAGTGCTGTGATCACTCTCCAGCAGCTCCTCCTGAGCAGTGAGCAGAAGGCAGGAGCGTGTAAGGAGCCGTTAGGAAATTGCCCTGTGCTGGCAGAGCAGAATCACCCCTGGCTGTGAGTGCCCCGCTCCGGCTCACCGCGCTGCCCGCCCTCCCTCGCCCTGTCAGGAGCAGGCACGCACCGAGAGCTCTCCAAGGCTATTGATTCTGACATGCCTGCCGTTTCCTTAGCAAAATAACTCGCCTGTTTCCCGCATAGAACCCTGGCAAGGGAACATTTACCATCTGGCTCTTAAACAAGGGGCAAGGAGCAATGCCAAGACATATTGTTCTGCTCGAATGTGTCAGTGATCCTTTCGTCTTCGGGTGGTGTTTGGTAAGGCTGCCTTGAGTAGCAGAACAGCATCTCTGCTGTTTGCTCCCTTCCTTTGAAACAGCAAAACTGAAAGCCCTATGCCCTGTTTTGCACCCTCTCTACATCAGTCAAGGTAAATAAATATCCTGCCATCTGCACCTTCCACAGCAAAATAAATTCAAAAAAAAAATTAAAAGAAAAAAAAAAGCTAACACAGCCTGGCATATTTCCAAGCAGCTACAACATTTATGGCCTTGGTGAAATGGGAGAGGAAAACAGTGGTGAAGTTTGTAATATTAACCTACAGTGAATGAGCAGGTTTTGAGTCAGTTCTGTCAAGTTCAAGGAAAAGCATCATGCTCCAGGCTCTGGATTAGGGTGGTGCCCTTGATGGCACAGAATGAGTTCTTGCACTGTTTTCTGCTAAGGGATTAATGGTCAAAGGAAATGCTCCCTTGAGGGAAGGGCTTAACAGGAACCATCCCTGGGGTGTCCCAGGACAACCTCACACCCTGCTCAAAGTGTGCTGCCCCCCACATCCATTTCTGTGGGCAAATGCAGAACACTGAGACCTTCCAAACCATCCAGGTTTGTCCCACCTGTGGCACTGCCCTGTGGAGGTCCAGTGGCCTGGCCTGGGCTGGCCAGTGAGTGAGCCGGCCATAGCTGGGATCAACACTTCTGTTTTCCAAATTGTCACTGACATATCAAAGGGGAGAGATGAAAGGCTTAGGACTCAACTGGTATCATCAAAAAGAAAAACTAACTTTAAATTGTGAGAAATTTAAAGAAAAAGAAACTTAAATTTAAATTCTAGGACTGAGAATGGTGTGCTAGTTCTGAAGATGGAAAATGTGGAATCTATTTGAACGAGAGCATACTCTTGAAATGCAATTCCCTCTGTTTTGTTAGGGAGCTGAAGGAACCAAGTGGAGCAAGTCCGATCACATCTTCTAAGCCACAAAATATCTAGAAGAGAGAAATAATTTTATTTCATGCAAAGGCTGGGGATATGCTCCTTTACCCTGAGCCCATTCTAAAAAAACCAGTCAATTTGGAGTATTCTTCAGGCAGAATTTGACTCCCATTTTTTTCCTACACACATCGTTTGTGAAAACTGATATCACATGGAACAACATATGCATTTGTTCCAAAAAGGTGAACAAACTCAGCATTGACCCAGAAGCTCTGCAACTCAACAGGAATTTCTAAAAGAGGAGGAAGTGTTCAAATCTCATGCTGAGAATATAACAGCCACATCTTTTTTCCCAAGGAAAGGAACCAGCTCTAATGGCACAGAACTTAGTTAAAGCAAGAAGGGAAAAAAGAAAAAAAAGGAAACACAGACGTTCCATCTGGTTTCCCAGCTGCTTCTGTAAAGAAAAATCTCTCCCTGCTGAAAATTACAAAATTGTTGTTGTAGTGCAGCTCTTTCAGGAAAAAAAGCACAAGAATTCTTGACTGAAAAGGCCTCTCAGTAATGGCAGAAGTCAAGTTTTGTCTTGCACTTGTTACATTATTTGCATGTGAGAGATTTTCCTAAATTACACATGAGAGATTAAATAAGACTGAAGGAATTGTAGGAATACGCTATAAGCAAAATCATATCTTAAAGTAAAAGAATAAAGGAAACACAGGCCAAGGAGCTGTTTCTCTAAAGAGAAAATTTCTTTGAGTTTAAAATCTGTGAAGGAACTTCAGCTGTCCATAAGCCTGAAGCAGGGAAAGATCACAGGAACATAACAATTTTGACTGGTCAAAACCCAAATATTTTGGAAAATCTTGTCTTAATAGAGATATTTAATAGTGTGGTTTTATTCAGCAGCCAGAGGAAAGCTGTCTCTTTCCTCCTTACTCCTTCTCACAGAGAGGGGACAAAGTGGTGTGAGGAGCTTCCCACAGACTTCTGCAGCTCCTTCCAAACCTTCCTGCACCAATTCTGCCCCTTTCTGGTCTCCTGTGAGCCCCTGCTGAGCCCACGGGGGTCCTGTGCCCTCCAGCCACCAGCCCTGGACCCTCGTGTCCCCAGCTCCAGACAAGACCCAGAGGGAGATGCAGACAGAGCCAGAGCTGGCCTGTCATTTCTTCTAAGTGCAGCTAACAAGAAATTTGCAAGTTCCCATAAGCTAACAAGAAATCTGCAAGTTCCCATATGAAGCTGTTTTGAGAATGAGAAGTTTCTTTAACACAACAGTCTATTCTGAGGGTGAAAAATAAGTGCGCCTGTAATAACAAGGGATTTGTCCCATGAGAATCAGTAAAGAAAATACGGAAACAATCCGAGAATAGATAGATTTGATGGACAAGTAAAATACCTTTTACTAACTAATAGAATAATTAATAAGAAAACTATTAACCAGTTAGAAGTTGCCCTTGGGGTTTGTAAAAACTGACAGCATGTGGCCATAATAAAGAGCCTTCTGAAAACTTGATACCACGTCACTTTGCGTGTCCTGACCATCTCTGTGACAGAGCAAAACTGGTTTTGCTCATTGCTGTGTCCCCACAGCCTCCTCCTGCCTTGCATGAGGAGCTGGGCACAGCTTTACCCCAGCCCTGCTCCCACCACATCCCTTGTGTCCAGACTCCTTTGGAAATGCCTCATGACAGGCTCATTCCTCCCCTTTGGAGACAGGGTTCTTTGTAATGACAGGAAAGTGCTGGGATTAGTTAATCTGTCAATTTCACAACACATTCCATACTTCCAAAAGCTCATTTTTATCTAAAGGAAAGCTGCTTTGACTATTCATTTTTCCCTTTTCCTGTCTCCCAGGCCTTTGGGAGCTGGTGGTTGCACCACAGCTCTGGGGAGGAGTTGCTGAGGGTAAAGTTCAATTATTTGAAGCTGGGCAAAAGAAGTGTTGACAGAACCCCTCAAATCCATAAAACCAAAGCACAGAAACTCTCCTCAGGGTATTCTGAGTATCTGCACTTCTCAAATTCTTTGCTGTGACAAGAGTCGCAAGGCTGATGACTTCTCACAAAGAACTGAAATTAATGAAGTACTGCTTAATAGTCCCTCAACTTTGTAAGAAATATAAAGTAGTTGCTCCTAATTCTACTCAGCCAGCTCCTTGAATTTCAAATGTAATTTGGGTTTGTTTTGGTTAAAGAAGCGAGCTCTGTCAGAGCAAATCAACCCAAAGACAATCCTGAAGATGAAACTTTGCTAAAACACTATCTTCAATGTGATATTTTACCGCCTTGGAATTTTTTTTACAAATATAATAAAAAGTTTTTGCAATATTGCATCTTGTTAATAAAATATGTTCATATTAACGAGTAGGAGAAGTGGAGGAAAACAGTCAAGGAATCATAAAATAGAAATATATACAAAAAGAGAAGACAGAAAAAAGAGATTATAGCAAAAAAATAAAATTGATATATTTGTTTTTATGCTTTGTGAAAATGTGTGAGACTAATGCTGACTAGCAAAATGCCACTTAGCAACACTGGCATCAAAGGTTCTACAAAGAATTTATGTTAACTAAGCCCATGTAAATGCATTTTAAACACATTGTAATAGCTCTTGATGTGCCAGAAATGACAGGTAAAATGAAATTTCTCTTTTCTCTGTAGAAGTCTGATTACAAATGCTGCTTTTCTGTAAAGCATAAGAGTCCTTTAAATTTTTGGTTTGGTAATTTCAGAAAGCATATGAAAAACAGGTTCCTGAATTAATAAACTCTCATTTTATATATTGAAAAATATAAATAAGTAAACAAGAGCCAAAAAAAAAAAAACCCACCACCAAACTAAACCCTACACACTTTAATAGAGATGAGACTTGTAAGATTCTATAGGAAGTTTGATATAAGACTCTCTAAGGAGAGCAATATGTCCTTCCTATAGGTCTTTAGAATCATTATGTTAGACTCTGAGTGCACAACTGTAATTTTCTATTAACTTTTATGGGATTTTGAAAAAAAAAATCGAGGGAAAATTAATTTCTTATTAAGTTCCATGATTATTTCTTGAGGCATAATGTAGTAGTATTCTAAATAATGTATCATTTGTATAGCACATTTCACCTTCAAAGAACTTTACAACTATTAGGCAATATTTAATCTTTCCTAAGTAGAAACATCAGTGCTTCCCAGAGAAACAATATGAGCTCTATCATCACCTCAGAAGTGCATTTAGAATAATGTCTGGCTATTCTGAATTTCAGTATTTCAGTTTCCTGGGGCTAAAAACATGGCAGGAATCTCAATTTTGTCCAAAATTCAGAACTTTCAGACATGGCTCATTAAAGGTGTGTGTGGGCCTGATATTTCTGGGTCTGAGAGATTTTAGCCTGCTGGCAGCTGCTAACCTCTTCCCAAGGAAAAATTTCCCAAGAAAGTTTCTTCTCAAAACAATCTTGGCAAACAACTCTTCTTTCTCAAAACAATCTTTCTCCAGGTGGTGTTTTGCTGTTTCTCTGGTTTAACCCATGGGATCAGAGAGGTGTCGTTCCTATTCACCAACCATGTTAAGTCTGTATCAGAACACCTTATAAAAGGTAGTAAGAATTAGACAATAAAGCCTTTTTTTTCTATGCTCTTTGCCTTCTGAAATATTTTGAGCCCTTCTTTTGTGTCCTACAGCAACAGGTGTGCATCCAACTACACATAAGCCACTGAGCATAGCTGAAGTTTCCAAGAGATGGAGAGAGACAGAAAAGTTACAGGACTTGTTCAAAGCCCCTGATCCAAGTGTTGGAGGCTCTGGGTTGTTAGCATGAAGCAAGGACATATGAAAAAGTGTTGACTAAAAATTGTCTGTGTCCCATAGGGTTCTCATTTAAATCAAAGGTAAAATTGACTTCAAAGGAGGAGGGAGCACACAAATAGTGCACGTAAAAAACGAGAAACCTTTCTCTTATGAACGCTGCTAATACTTTATAACTGTGACTGTTGTGCCTGAAGCTTATTTCTCCCTGCAGAATGTATTCCCCAATATTTATATCCATTTATATTCACAAGGATTAGGAACAGTGGAGCTGTCTCAACCAGTTAGTAAAATCTCCCGTGCAAAAGCTGTAATCCTGAACATTACTGGAGCTGAATTATGGACCACAACCCCCAAAATCTGCAGAGAGGAGAGCACTTCTCCCAAAGGCATTTCCACACAGCCAGCCTGGACTGAGCCAGCTCCAAAGGGAAACCACTTCCAAAAACAATAATAAACAGTACAAAACATGATGGTCCAAACCTGTGACTGGCTTACTGCCACCAAATTACCTCAGGGATAAATTACTGCATTTTGTCTAAATAAATCTGCTCTTATGTCTTGAGGTTGTGATTTTATGTGTGCTTTTATTAAACTCCACTAATAATAATAATAATCAAACAATAAAATAATCATAATAATAACCTTCACTAATCAAAAAAACCCTTAAAACGCAGCATATTAAGTCCAAGTTCAAAATTCTTTCTGGTTTTAAAATAATGTCAAATCATAAGCAAAGTATCTAAATAACCAGATTTAGAGCATATTTTTACATTTAATTCTATATAGATCAACATCTGTTTTGCTAATAGTTTGCTGCTCAGTTATACTGATTCCTGGAAGGTAATTGCATGAAAAATTGTCAGGCTATGTAACAGACGTGATTTAAAACCAACTGTGACATGAACACGAGGAAAATGAAGTGCCATTAATCTTAATGAAATTTAATTAGGAATTATGAGATAAAAATACTTTTTAACATTATTATATAATGCCATGGGTTTGACAATTGTGCATATACATTTGTAAATGTGTTAGTAAATTCTGTAGGGAGGGCACTGCCATAGCTGGTTGATCTGAGCCTGGGGAGAGGACTTTCCTTCTGAAATCAGCAGGAGTTTTGTTACAGACTTCTTTGGAAACAGGTACCTTTCCTATATTATTCATAACAATTGATATACTAATGCCCAGAAAAAGCAAGAGAGATCTGACATGATGTGCAAGTATTACTTTTGTGCTCCAGGAGGTGATACAAGGCTTTGAAAGGAAAATATATCCTTGTTGCTTCAAAACCTATTTGAAGCCTTTTTAGTGTTCAGCTATAAATCTGAGCAGAATTTCTCTGTGTCAGTTGCAGAACAACCCGGCCCCACTAAATCTGCTGAACTGTCAGAGTGGTCAATTGGGCCCATACTTCCAGCATAATGTTGTGAGGAAAGGAAATTTTTGTGATTCTATTGTGTTCATTTGTCAGACAGTGAGTGCTTAAGAGCCCATTACTAAGATGTTAGAAAATCCAGGCAGGCACTATATCAGATGGGAAAGCAGCTCCCTGTTTTCTACTGTTTTGAAACCACCTGGTTCAGGCGGACAAGGCTGTGCCACTGCTGGGTGACAGGGCAGAATTGTCAGGAGCAGCCCATTCATGGGTGGTTACCTTTCAAGCATTACAGGCTGCTGATGACAGAGAAAAATTGGGTCAATCTGCTACTGTTTTCAACTTTATGAATGCCAGGTTCTTTACTGGTATCCACAATTCAAAGGAAAAAGCAGAAGAAAATATAATTTCTGGTACCAAGATGCTTTCAAAGAAATTTTCTAAGTGACCTTCATCATCAAAAATACTCTGGAGAAGAGCCACGGGGGTGTCACTCAAAGCCCTCTTCACCTTCCCAGGGGAGGCTTGGTGAAAGCAGCCCCAGCAAGGCAGCATTTCAGAGCATGAAATGCTGACAGTGCCATCCCCTCCTGGGGTCCCAAGTCCCCCATCTTGTCACCATTTGTACATTGATACTGAAAATTGGGCTGATGGGTAAGAAAGATGGGAAATCCCAGATGGCTGTGGAGAACCCTTCTCTCTGCTGTGCATGCAAGAGACTTTCCCATTCCTACATTTCCCATTTCCCACTGTACACTGAGGAGCAGAGCTCTTGTGAAAGCCCTTTTCACAGAAAAGGAAACATTTTGTAGAACAGGGGAGACATTGGCAGTGTTTACCTTCCTTCAGGGGGGGCATTAAAACACCAGAATGTCTCTGTTCTGCATTGACACCAGTTAAACTCTTGAATTACCATGCACATATAATGCAGTGCAACCCTGTATTTCCAATGAGTGCATTTCCCATGGTTGCTCACCCCAGGACATGCTGGAGATACAGAACAGACAAAAACATGTTCTGGTGCTGACTTTCTTTCTGGGGTGAGGTTCCCTCTGCGGGCAGTGGGTTCTGTGTTCCAGCAGGATCAGCTCTGATTCAGCTGAGCTAAAACACAGGCTCCCCAGGGCAGTGCTCACAGCACCAAGCCTGGCACAGCTCTAGGAGCGCTTGGACAATGCTCTGAGGCACAGGGTGTGAGTCTTGGGGCTGTCCTGTGCAAGGCCAGGGGTTGGACTTGATGGTCCTTGTGGGTCCCTTCCAGCTCAGCTGATTCTGGGGTTGTGTGACCTGTCTTTGCCACATTTAACCCCATAACAGTGCTGCAAATTATAGCAGTGGGGTACACACACAGGACTGCAGTGGAGTTATCACCCTGGTAAAGCATGGCCATGAAGAATTAGGGGATCAAAGAGCAGAGAATTTTGTGTTTTTTCCTCTCTTTGTGGCAAGGGAATGCAGCCCACGCCAAGCGCTGCTGAAGGATCCAAATGTTCTGGAACAGTGTCTGCTGACAGACTAAGAAAGTGTTTAATGCAGAGATCCTTTCCTGGTGAAAGATAAAGGCCAAGTTAGGAGTTCATGTTCATAAAGCGCATTAATATCACAGGCCTTTATTGCATTATGAACTAATTCAGTTTCACACTCAGGTTATTTGAGTAAATCTAGCTTTCTATTTTCATCAACTGCTGTTTAATAAGAGTTTGAAGCAGAAAATGATGGCAAATCATTTTCTAATTTTTTAATTTACCTCTAAGATTGTGCTGATAACCATATTGGCTTGGACATAAACAACAATAAATGCAGATTGGCATCCACAAAAAGGATAGACAGTTCTCTAACCACTGTAATTAATATTGCTAGGCTGCAGACTTTAAGGTCCCTGTGTTTCTCAGAGTTGTGGTGTGCTAGCTAAAATCTGTTCAGTCAGGCTGATTTTGGCTTTCATCCACATATATTAATTTTGCCCAGAAGCTTTCCAGAAACTTAATTAAGCTGGCAGGTTGCATTCTCTTATGGTCCATCTTGAGCACAGTCTCATTTTTAAGGCTTGAATTAGAGAACATATTCATTTGGGCTGCCTACTTAAAACTCTTAGAGAAAAAATAAAAAATGTAAAATAAAAAATGAAAGAAGCCATCTTCCCTTAAAGCATGATTATTTAATTTTCCATGAAAAACCCGGGCTGTTTGTCCTGAAGTGTTTTAAATACACTCCTTTTTCTGGAAGTGAAGGTGCAGGCTTTGCAGTAAATAACTGGTCAGCTCCTCAGAGAGTGCACACACTCTGCTGCTGCTTCCATCCCTCAGAAATACAGTTCACTCTGACATTTTGTGATATACTCAGACCTGGATTGTTTAACTACTGGCTCAGGCCTCCTAACTCTCTCAATAAGTCATGAAAAGTTTTTTTTTATTTATTTCTAAGCACATTTGAGAGGATGGACCTGAACCAAGACTTCGGGTTCAGGCACTTTGCACAGTGAGGACTCAGAGCTGACTCGTAATTCCATGGAGGAAAAGAAGGAAATTCTAAAACACTGGAACATATGTTTAATTCAATCTCCAAACCTGTGCCCATGTTTTAATTCAGTGACTAGGGACTTTCAACTATGTAATTTCCTAAACTTCTATTCTCAGTTTCTTGAATTAAGTTCTCTTTTACCCTAAAAGATGGTAAATACAGAGCTGGGTCATTTTTATGTCAATTTAGGCCAGCCACAGAACCAGTGCAGAGGTCCAGTGGTCTGTGTGACCTGCTGGGCCATGGGCTGTGGCAGAACAAGGTCCTCTAAAGAACTGTAATTAAATTGCTCCAAAAGAAAATTTATGTCCTTGAGAAGGCCTACTAGCCAACAGGAAAAACTCAGATGCAATCCAAGATAGAAATAATTTACTTTTTTATCTAGGAAAGTCAACAAAAATATTGATAATCTTTGAATTCTTGAAGTCCCACCTTGAATTCTCCCAAAAAGAGGGTGAAAAATGGCCAGAAATGGCCAAAGCAGAAATGGTCACTGAGCTCCTTGTCAGTTTGCCTCAGTAAGAGTTAATTGATCAGCCTCTGCAAATATTTAGCTCATGTTTGCATCCCCATATGTGCAGAATTGTCTGTAGGAGCATGTTCTTGCATGACTGCGGTAAACAGAAACTCCTGCTGTGAAACTGAGCACAAGCATTGCCTCACCTACCAGCCTACTGCTAGCAGCTGCAGAATAAATTATTGGAAAATATTTCAAATAAGCTAATTCAGTGAGAGGTTGATGGTAATTATTGTAGCTTCCCCATGCTGAACACAAGCCATCAAACAGAGAATAGATCAAAACAAGGAAGCTCTCTGGTTTTCTTTGCCATGAAGTCCCAAGCCACCTATGTGCAAATGACATATTCTCTATTCTGCCTACAGAGGGCTTAACTGAAGGAAACTTATTCCCTACCCAAAGATCAAATTAAGTCTATTCAGGAAACAAAGTTAGAAACTGAATTTCAAATAATTTAATTACACTATGTAATTGCTTTACAGAATCCATAAAGTATTCATTAAACAATAATAATTCCTACCTGATTCCCACCATGACACACATCACGCGTTTGAAACATAAAAATCACCAAATTCTGTCTTTTACTGATCTAATGAAAATGTTAAATTACACAAGCAAAGAGCCAGCTGAGCAACTGAAACAACCATATCAAACAGATGATTTGGGATGATACAATAAGTTTCAAGGTGGGAAAACATTATTAAATAAATTGCTAGGGCATGAATGCAACACCCGGTGGTTAAATTCAGTGAGTCATAAAGGATCCTAACTATGATTTCAGTGTTATTAATGTGCTCATACAGCTCTCCAAAACAATCAGTGAAATCGTGGGTGAATTTTTGCAGACAACTGCTCTGCAACAGAAGGAAGTCTCACGTTGTCATTCGGTTACCACATGCCCTTAGAGAATTGCAGCTCCTATCTGTCATTTAGATAGCTGAATAAAAAAAAAAAAAAAGAGAATAAGCCTGCATCATCTTCAGCTGCTATTTCATTGTTCTAGTTCATTGGGCATTTAATTAAGATTTGGAAACCTGGGCTGCATCCTGCCATCCCACTGGAAATGCAGCTTGGACATCAAGGGCTGTCCCCTTAGGCCAGCAAAGTTCACACTGGCCACAACGCCTCACAGCCAGGGGGATGATGGCCAGGGGGATGTGTGCAGGGCATGGTGCAGACAGACCCTGCCCAGAGGGTGCAGATGGATTTCTCCACTGAGAGGGCTTAAATATTGACCTGCATGGGCTTTCAATGTACTTCCCACCTCTTGTTGGGCAGGTTTACCTTTAAAATCAAATCCCTTGGTTTGGGATCCTAAAGCATTTCACATTTGTGCTGCCTGAACTTCACACTCCAATGACAGTGTCATCCCCTGCTGGGATCCCCCTCTCCTGTGACCATTTGAACATTGATACTGAAAACTGGACTGATGGCTAAGAAAGAATCAGAATCAGATTCACTGGGTTGGGAGACACCCCTGAGATCAAGTCCAACCCAACCCTAACCTCAGCTAAACCATGGCACCAAGTGCCACATCCAGTTTCCTCTTAAACACATCCAGGGATGGTGACCCAACCACCTCCCCAGGCAGACAATTTCAGTGCCCAACAGAAATTCCTGCAGAAATGCCTCTGGAATTCCTGCAGAAAAAACCCAAATGAACACAAATGTGAAAAAGAAAAAAAAAATCTATATAATCTGCAAAATGCAGAAAAAAGACAAACTAAAAAAAAGTTAAAAAATGAAAAAACAAAATTACAAACTGGTTTCACCAAAAAAAAGCCAAAAATGCAGAAAAAAAGCCAAGAAAGCCTCATGATGGAAGAACATGCCAAAATGCAAGCTAGAAAAGCCATGCTACATAAGATAAACACTAAAAATGCAAAAATCCCTCTCAACATCACAAAAATACCCACAACAAAAACACAAAGAAGCCAATAATAACACCAAGACTCACCACAAAACAAGCCAGTGAAACACAACTAAAATGGAAGAGCTATGGAATAAAACCCACCGAAGAAGCCTGCCAAGAACACAAAGTACAAATGCCAAAACCGATTGAGGAGCTTTCCTGTTTCCTTCCCATTTTGATTCCCCAGGCTCACCCTGGGTCTG
Organism: Argya squamiceps; assembly: GCA_037834095.1. Classification (NCBI taxonomy): domain Eukaryota; kingdom Metazoa; phylum Chordata; class Aves; order Passeriformes; family Leiothrichidae; genus Argya; species Argya squamiceps. The sequence continues at coordinate 14,135,158 of JBBMKD010000194.1, forward strand.
CTCAGCTCCGTGACTGCCCACAGCCAAACAGGCTCCTGTGCCACTGAGGATTCTTTTCCTGTTGTAGCAAAACAACCTTTAAACTGCTATTTTTACATGGCCTGGACAGCAGGAATGTCTGACTCAAGGACACAAATATAAATCTGTGGAGTCTGAGCCCAGAAAAAAACAACAAGAAATAATTGAACAAACATTCTGACTCAACTAAACCAGACTCACTGTGGAGAAAACCAAGACTGCTACTGACTATCAAAGATGTTCAGCCAGCCTCAGGACAACTTTTTGGAGGCAATCTGCCACAAGAGATGCTGTCTGCATCTTTCTTGCAAGCTGAAAACCATATGATTTGTTTTCCAAAGAAAGAGGGCTGGAAATAAGCAAAAACAAAAAATAACAAAAGTGGTTGCAAAATTTCATTTGCCACAAAACACCTCAATTGTCATAAAATTCTCTTTGGATTCTTTGGATATTTTTGTTAGAGGCTGGACTTGAAATGTTCCCTGCATCTGTATCAGAGGACTGGCAATAGATGTTACTGCAATATAAATGATAAATAACAGTAACAGGAAAGATGTCAGTGCTGCAGCATATTCTTAAATATTTCTGCATGCTGCAGGACAGGAATACAGAAGCATTTAGTAAATCCCAGAAGAAAAAATTCTAGTACATAAGAAATCAGTATAATATGTTTATCATGTAATTTGCCTCAGTAAATTAGCCAAACTATGAGAAAAAAATTATTATTTAAATCAAGAGTGTTGTTTTTCCCATTTGTGTTTCTTCACCTAATTTATTTTGGTTATTTCATATCTTTGTAAATCTCTTCCTAATTATGCAGACTCACAATCTGACTAAAATCACAAAACACAGAAAGTGCCTATTACTAATGATGTGAAAGATTGCTTTCTGTCTATATTTGTGGCCCAATTCCCTATGCAAATTCCCTTCAGCACGTCTGGGAAGATGCATTTGTCCAAGTGGTTGTGCCATTACTTGTTCTGCAGACAGATTTGTATTGCAGCACAAATGTGCTGTAATGTACATTAGTGATCTGTTCTGTTTTGAAGGATCAGTTTGGAAAATATAATTTATGGACTGCTTAACTCTAAGATAATTTGGATTAAATAATTCACCAGGAATTTGATTACAAGCAGAGCACCACCTTCTCTTGGCATAAGACTTTCATGGAGACATCAGGAAATGGCAAAACACAACCAAATTAATGTAGCCAGCACTGATTTCTCGCATGTGAGAGCAGGAGGTCAGCAGCAATGGGAAGCTGAAATATATTTTACTTTCTGTTTTGTGTCAGAACTAAGACTGAACTTCTCACAAGGAAGTGGGCACTGATCACAGAATCAATTTACTGAGGCAAACATTCCCTGGGACAGGGGACTGTGGCTCAACATCTCAGAGCCCATGGAACACAAAGGAAGAAGTGGCCGATTCTTCCTAGAGAAAGGTGAGGGTAAACCACTGCAATTCCTGCAGACTGCTAGCCAGCTCAGGGTTAATTAAGATGACTGATTTACTGCAGTTATTTTAATCAGTGTATCTGGTTGTATATAAAAGCCTAGGGAGAATTTTCACCCTGTGTTGACCCATGTCAGCTACAATAAAAGACTCTTATTGGAGTGTTTCAAAACTCCCAGAAGGACAAGAAAAATATCAAGAGATTGGCCCTGAAATTTAGCAGTTGTTGCATTTTGCTGCCATCTACCATTACAGTACAAATGGAACAGCTTATCTGTACAAATTGCTAAAATGTGCTTTTATATGGTTTATCACAATCCTCAGGTTTTCACAGCACTGGCTGGGCCAAAAATTTCTGCAGTCTCCTTCCCTTCACTCACAGCTCTCCCAAATGCCTCCTCAGAAAGTCAAGACTCCAGTCACAAAAGGATTTCTCCAGACCTCCAATTCCATTTTTTTTTCTTTTTTTTTTTCTTTTTTTTTTGTTTTTGTTTTTCTGAGTGAGGCAGAACTACTTTTAGCACCACCTCAAAACCTGCTACAGATCAGCAGGCAAATGCTGCCATGGTCCACACTCTACTCCCTGATTTGGAGGGGGTTCAAACAGGTCATTTAAGGCACGGTGGTTTAGATCCCACAGAGAGGCCATATAACCCTCCATCACCCCTGGCTGATTCCCACAGACTGATTGAGACCTCCAGCAGGCAGGTAATCATGAGCTGATTGCCTGTTCCAGGATTTATTTCAGCTGCTGTGTGTCAGGATCAAAAATCCATGGTCTGAGCAAAGAAACATTCAGCTGTAGCTCTGAGGCTTTACCTCCTGCCACCAGCTGAGGTTCAGAGGCTTTCAGTCCCCCAGCCACGTACAGGCTGTCTCTGTTTATTGAGGGTTCTTAGTTTGGAGACTTCCTCCTGCCACCAGCAGCCAATAATCTGTCTGCCAGAGTTTTGGTCATGCTCTGCTTCCCCTGGCCCATGTCCCCAGCCTGCAAGCTTCTGCTGTGACAAGAAATCCTTAATTCCAACATTGGATGACTAAGCACAGCTACAAAACACTAAATGAATGCAGAGAAGTTTGTCACTTCAGTTTGGATGATAAACTCTTGAGGTTAGATGTTTATTTCAACTTTAGAAGCCTCTCCTGGCATTATGTTGTTTCAGAAATCTGAAACAACAACAATTCAGATGTTTCAGCATCTGCTGTCCCTGAGACCTCGCAAAAAAAACCTCAAGGCCATCTTCTAACCAGCTGGAAATCTTTAAACACTCACACCAACTGCGTGCCATCTTCTAAATTAAAGAGAGGGAACAAACTGAGCAATTCAAAATAATTAATGAGGGGTTTGCTCCCTGTCATTCAGCAGAGGAGCTTGGTCAAGGTGCCTGACTTACACACAGCTTGTGCATCCTCCCCAGACTGAATGATTTTCTCTGTTGATCTCTCCTATTTGAACATACTTGTGGTCAGAACACCTCTATAAGGGTAGGTAGGAGCAGAACTATTTCTAGGATAGCTTCCTGTTATTCTGAGTAACTGGGCAACAAAATGAAAAAATAAAAAATATAATAATAATTAAAAAACAGATGGTTCCAAGAATCTGCATCTTGCAGGCATAAACTCCAGTGTTAGCAAAAAAATAGATTCATGTATTTAAGGGCCTAATCCAAAAGCATTTTGAAAGGAGCCCAGAGCTGACCAGAAAAACTCAGTTTTCCTAATCCTAATGCAGTGCACTAACCACGAGATTTTATCTTTTGAATTCACCTTGCACAGTCCAGGATTTGATTTTCAGAGGGGAGCCTTTCCTAGCTGTACTTTTCCACTGGAAATTCAGTTCCATCAGGTTAGATCAGTGACTTGGAGGTTTAACAGAGCAAGAAAGACAATATCTCAGGGAAAACTTCAAGGGATCTGCTGGACACGAGTCAGGAGAATAAACCCTTTCCCCATCCTATTACACAGAGCCTGACAAGGAGATGTTGAGATTGCAATACAGGGGAAATGGCAATGGAGTCTGATTCCTCCCTAAACCTTGAGTGATTTTCTTCTGCAGAAATCATTGATCAAAGTCCCTGAGATTAGCAAGGGGAGCATTCACAGGGATGGGGCTGTCTGTCCACATCAGGGAAGATGACCCTCAGCACATGAATTTAAATAAGATTAGCTGTGAAATTGCATTGTCTCATTTTATTAATACTTCTTAAACTTCAATCACCCCGACAAAACACAAGTTTGTAGAAGCCACTGTAGCAGCAGCACTTCCCTGAAGCATTTTAAACATTGGGATTTAGGCAGGTTTGTTTATGGAGGCCTTAAATTAGGGGGTTTACTGACCCTGAAACTGCACATGAAAGATCAATACTGATCACACAGGTCAGAATTCAAAATGATAAGGGGCTGATGTGCCCTCCATTCAACAGTAAGGATGTCTAAGAACCCTAATTCCTCAGACATATAGATAAACAGTTGTATTTTATGGTATAATTTTTATATATATATGTGTGTGTGTGTATATAAATATAGTTTTGTTATATATCTTATGCTCCTAAAATTAAAATAATAATGCCAAAAGAAAACAGAAAAATTATACTTAAATAAACAACAGGGAGCATTCCACATTAAGTTAGATCCTTCCAGCACATGACCTTGAGGTAGAGTGGTCTTTTAACAGTGAAATCTTCAAGTGTAATAGATTTTAAATTAATGTTTTTCTTCTGCTGACTATACTGTGTAGCAAATGTACATTACATAGGTTTACTCATTTTCACTAGTGCTGTTTGCCGGGCATTGAGATCCAGCAGCCGTGGGGATATCCTGGGTATCAGCATGACTGCCAGCCTACAGAAATTACCTCAGGAAGAAGAAGGGACTCCTAATTAACAAGTGAGCTGTGTGAAACTGTTGCTCAGACTTCAGGGAGAGAGGTGGAATATTCTCAGGGTCTAAAATTTGGCTATTACACAACACATAAATCACTCTGCATAAAAATTTCCAGTGCTGCTAATTATACACTGAGAAATTTATTGTGTGCATACAATATGTACATAAATACCTAATTAAATATACAGAAACATATGTACTAATTAATACACGCATATATATGTGCCTATGTATGTGTGTATATACATAAATAAAAAATATAATGAACAGAGAATACAGAGAATTAGGGACACTGGTTGGTTAAAGCAAGAGTTCAAAAGAGGTGAACGCTTTGATGATCAACTTAAAATGAGCATTCTGGAATTTTTTACCACTATATGCCACCCATCAAATATTTCATTTCTTTCCCAACCAACACATGAACCTGCTGAAGATGATGATTCATGAATTCTGCTTCAAATTACCCTACATTCCAGGAAATATTTTCCTTTACAAGTTCCCTGGTATTTGGGACTACGTGTTTTTAAACACAAGGTTCTGGGATGCTTCCAAATTCAGAAATTCAAGGAGCTCATCATGCAAATGAAGAATCACTGATAACTAATCCTGCTGTACCTTATTATAAAATATAATCAAAATAGACAGAGTGTAATATTAAATACAAATTACTGTTAGAATAGTATGAATGCTAAGAAATAACTTCCATATAGATTTAAAGTTGTATAATACTAGAGGAGCCATTATCAAGCCTCACAAATACTTAATTACAGATATTTTGCAGAATTTGCCTTATATTATCATCACATTATAATGTGGCAATTGGGATCCAACATTTACAGGTGTATTATAAAATATAGGGGTTTTTGTGAAAAAATCTGTAAAATCAGGTTCTTCCTACCTGATAGTGGAAAAACTGAGTAAGAACACCGTGGCAAAGTTTAATTGAAATCTTGTTAATACTTCAATGCATCATGGTTTGATTCATTCAATTTTAAGCAGATAAAATTTAAGACATTATAATTTTTAAATTAATAAAATAATCTTCAATCTCCACTGCAAGCTGCCTCTTTATCTGTTACTTTTCATTTTATAAAGCTGTAGTCTCCATGGGTATGGAGATGCTGTAGAAAAGTTAACAATCAGGACTCATCTCTCTCTGGAGACACTTATCTGGTCTGTCTCATGGAGTTTTTTAGAATTTTTTAAACTATGCATAGATAAACTTGGCTCACAGCAAAATCATCATAATCACAGCATCCTTTTGAAAAGTTCTCTAACGTGTTTATTGACAGGGAACTGCTTGGCCTAATTATAAATTATTATCCCCCAGGGTAGAAGGTTAGCAGCAGGCGTGTGTACAAATGGCCACTTTCCTGCTGCATCAATTAACACAAAAACACAGATTTTCATTATCTCTGAGGGCCTGCAGCATTTCATATCATGGTCATATCTGGATTTAACAGGTCTTGCCTTTGGGAGCCATAGAGTTGTTGAAAAATATATATATTATTCTTTTTAATTCTAAAAAGAAAGAGCTGAAATTCTGTGTAGAGATGAATTTTGACTATTTCAGGTATCAGAGGAGCTCCAGAGCTCTTGGTGCTCCTCAGAGGGGGGGACCAGACTCAGCTCTGAGCTGGGCCAGCACATGGAGGAGCAGCACAGGAACCCACTGGGGTCGATGCTGCACAGAAACCCTGACACAGGTCTGGTTTCATGGGCTCCAATTAAAATTTAAGAGTAGCAAAAACACACCCTGGAAATGGTGGGAAGAGCTCTCTGGCCCAGCAGCTCCTTTCAGGGATCTCAAGAACTTTGCCAGGGTGATCCTAATAAAGACTGATGAAACCCAGAGGATAACAAGGGACTGAAGGAGGTAAAAGGCAAATCCAGGTTAATTTCTGCCCTTCCCTATGCCAGCATTTCACATGTATTTTGAATGCCCAGCCAGAATCAGAGTGTAGCAGAGAATGTCTTGTGAGCCTGAGAGATTTTTAGCCTGCTAGCAGCTGCTAACCTCTTCCCAAGGAAAAATATCTCAAAAAAGTTTCTTCTCAAAACAATCTTGGCAAACAACTCTCTCAAAACAATCTTTCTCCAGGTGGTGTTTTGCTGTTTCTCTGGTTTAACCCATGGGATTAGAGAGGTGTCGTTCCTATTCACCAACCATGTTAAGTCTGTATCAAACACCTTATAAAAGGTAGTAAGAATTCAAAAATAAAGCCTTTTTTCTATGCTCTTTGCCTTCTGAAATACTTGGAGTCTTTCTTTCATGTCCTACAGTGACAACGCCTCATCCCACTCAAACTTACAACCTTTCCTACCCTGGCAGCCTGTACCTAAAGCTGTCAGTAATTCTGAGGCTGAAGTTTGAAAATCTGACTTTTCAAAGATTTGATATCTTCCTGGCTTTCAAATGAAATTCTTCGGATGACTTTTATGCCACAGTAGATAGCATCCACCCCAGCAGGGAGGCAGAAAGAACTGGAAAGAATTCTAGTGGTAATTCTCAGTACCCTTTCAAATGGGACTGAAGCAACAAGGAGGAAAAACAAAGCCAGAGCCACAGGAAATGTGTATCAGAGTGGGACACACATTGTTCCCTGATCCTGCACAGCTCAAGGTCATCCATTTAAACCACCTCACCCAGCAGTGTTAATTAAACACTCTGAAGTGTAAATGGGACCCATCCAATGGTTGTACACCAGTCCTGCAGAGACAGGAGCTGCTGACAGAAGGGTGGGGGATGTAAAATCTGCTCTAGCCATTGGCAATGAGCAATAGCAATGTCTGTCCCCCAAATGTCTATTGAAAATTCAATCTAGCTTCAAAAGTTGAAAAAAAAAATTGAATAAAGCAATTTGGAAATTTTCACATGAAGCTTGGACAGCATTGAAATGACCCCTAAATATAACTACTTTAACTATCAAATATACATTAAACTGGAGAACCTTGAAAAATGAGTTCATTCACTTCTTTTGATACTCTAAATCTGTCATGTCAGGGCCTAAAAAAGGTCTTATTAAGGCATCATTCACCAGGTAACTCATCATGGGAGCCTCAATCCACTGAGAATCCACTAGACTGAAGTCCAGCATGTCAAGGCTTATGGGGAGAATGGATTTCACAGCCCATTGAGTCAATGGATGGAGCAGTTTCAGTCTGCTGGGTTAATGTGGGTGCTGCTGACACACAGTGAGTGCTTTGACAGCATCAAATAGCCTTACCAAACTTTTCATGAAAAAAAGCACTTTGTATTCAGAATAATGTGTTTTCCAGTTATGACAATTAAATTTTTTTTTCAGAAAAGGAAAAGCAATTCATTCATACTGTAAATTATTTGCTGGATTTACCACCTAAATTAAAAGGGAAAACATTTTTTTTCTTCAATTATGATAGCCAAGAGAACCTGTTTTAAAGGTCATTCTTGCATATTTCTACTCACATGAGCTATAATTATACACACAAACAGCCTTGCTTTAATGATCGAGACTGTTGGTGTCAGTAAAGTTTTGCAAGGTCAAGTTTTTGGCTGAGAGTGAGCAATTTGAAATGTTAAAAGAAGCAAGCAGACCCTGCAACCAGGAGGGAAGTCAGAGCCATCCTCTGTGCAGAAGCAGGAAGAAGGTGGGTGGAAAGCCAAGGAGCAGCTCTCGAGGACCGCATCAATATAAGGAATATGCCCTCATCAAGGAAGATTTACCCAACAAATTAGGAGAAATATGTACTTGTGAAAGTCTCACATTGATAATTTAAGCATAACAAATTGGAAATAATTTTTTCCAATTATGTTTTTTGTTTCTTTGTGCCATTACTCAAAGTAAGGCTCAATCATCTGGGATTGAAAAGGTAAATCTTCACGTGTTTTAGGGTAACTTCTTTTCACATCGATTATCAAGCCTTTCATTCTCGCATTTAGGGAAAGCTTTATAATAAAATAAACCTTTCTAAGGAACACATTAGAAATCCTACAATATTTCTTGTTTGTTTATTAATATTTCTGATCCAAGTGAACAGCTGATGGTTAATTAAGAATGCAAAAGATATCTCTTGCTGCATAATCAAGGTTAATATCCCAAAAGAGTCAAAGCTTGCTTTGCAAAAGAGCCAAAAAGAAATGCAGATAAGAAAGATGAACAAGGGTAATGAAATAAGGCCCCTTTAATTCCACAATCCTATTAAAAGTTGAAAAGGAGAGTTGACCTGTTTCCTGATGAGGCACTGCTCTTCCCCAAGATTAAAATATTTTCCTTGCATGTTGATTTTCTTTAGTTTGCTCCTGGTCTCAAAAAGAAATTAGAAAATAGGATGGCCACATTTTATTTTTCATTTTCAAGTTTCAACAAGATATTCTACTGTTTATAAATTTACCCTCTGTTATGATTGGTATTGGAGCAATAGCTGGGACACAAGGACATGGAGCAAAACCTTAACTGTGCCTCAAACACAGAGCTTAAGCCTTCCACCCCCTCAGCCTCTGACAGACAGTTCTTTCCAAAATTATCAGTGCTAAGTACTAAATCAAATATCCATAAACACTATTTGAAATAAAAATAAATATTTGGGTCAGTGGTGGTTGTAGGTATGAATTGGCATTTATGGAAAAAAGCATTAGTTATGTATTTTGTGCTCACAACAGGAACAAGGGCAGTGGATACACTGCATTTCTGTATATTAACTGATTTATTCCATGCCTTAACAGCACTTCAGAACTGTTTTATTTGCTCTATTGTCTTTTTGCTATTGGTGGATGAGAAGGGGAATCAATAGTCAAGTGGAAGTTAAGTATGTAAAAGGAATTCAGGACCTAAAATAAGAAAACAATTGCAGAAGCTTTGGCTATCCCATTTTTGAAACAAGAAAATGTCCTAATGTGAAATTAAAAGCCAATCTTCAGGCTAAAAATATTCAGAACAAAATGTAGCTGTGCTCAAAATGTGCAAATTTCTTTTTATTCACTTAAACTGGTTTAATTCTATAATAATGCAGTGACTAATTGTACCCTGAGTAGGCACAAGTGTGGCTGACTGAAAAGACTGAAAATGGCAGTTAAATAATTAATGTAAAAATATGTTGATGAGCCTAACTAAGAAAATGTGAGATACTGGAAATGAAATAGCTGGCATTAGGTAATCTACTTACTGCATAAAAGGCATTAGAAATATCCATTAACTGCATCTGCCATAAATAAACAAACCTAGGAAGGAGACCAAAAGATAATATTCTTCCACTTTTGCTTAAGAGGAATATATGCAATTAATTTTTCAACAACTAAATAAAGAACCCTGTGAATCTACAAACCCCAGAGTTAACTTGAGAGTAAAATTAAAATACGATGTACTAATTTGTTTTGGGGTAACAAGAGTGCTGGAAGAACTCCATTATACTCTCTAATTTGATACAAATGATTGGTATTAATGACATATGTGCATATTAAGTTAAATTGAGAGTTATATTCAGAGAGGAAGTCAAAATAACAAGAGTAAATTCCAGCCTGGAGCTGTAAGGTTGCTGCAGGTGTCTTCTGAAGGTCTTTGAGACCAGGATAAACAAGCACCTGCCTGATGCAGAGAAAAATGCCAGCCCTGAAGCACAGGGTGCCCAGGTCTGCAGTGTCCCTGTGCCAGGCAGATGTGGCACCTCTGTGACACTCCAAGGGCTCCGAGGAGTCTGTGCCATGGTTCCCACCCCAAATGGAATTCCACACACTCTGGCCTTGCAGGACGGTGCCCTGGGAAAAATGCAAACTGTACAGATCCTCTCCTTCACATTTGAAAAAGCAGAACAGATATTAGTCAAATTTTAGTCAAAAACAGTTGTGGCATGTTGATGCTGTTTTACACCACAACGACACAAGACTCTGACTTCAGAATGCTGAAAATGACTCCTTTATTTTTGGGATGTGTCTCCCTTTTATACTATTTCACACAGACCAATTGGATTGGTGACA
>JBBMKD010000194.1:14150199-14166153 GCA_037834095.1 Argya squamiceps
TAGGCATAGTGGTAGTAGTTGATATAGTGTGCTTAAACTGTCTGTTTGGTCAGGATAACATCCAGTGAACATGTAAAGAAGACCCTGCTATTGATATAACATGCTTAAACTGTCTGTTTAATCAAAATAACATCCAGTGAACATGTAAAGAACACCCTGCTGTTGATACACCAACTATCAGCATCCACCATCTGAAGAAAGTCTGGACCAAGGCCCAAGCTGGAGGTGATAAAGAAGACACAGCCAAGAAACACACATGCTTTAAAAAGGCAGACCCAAGAAAGGACCATGCTAAACAGTTCCTAGATTATGGAAACTAGTTTATAGAAAAATATGAATATTCAACAGATTGACACAATAAAAAGGGTATTTAAATAAAGCCTCTGAAATAGCAGGTTGTGGAATTGGCTGAATACCAAGTCACCCGGCCTGGTCATACTTCCTTTTTTGCTTAATCTGTTTCCTAAATCTTATTTTTTTTATTATTAAATCTATTTCTTAAAATTCACCAGGAAAGTGAACTCCGTTTTTCACAGCCCAAGCTCTTCATTCCCACAGGAAGTTCAGCTCTGCCTTGATGTCCCATCCTTGGCAGTCTGGTACCACAGAGGTTGGACTTTAAAATGCTGCCTTCATCCCCAGTGCTGTGTCTGGCTGGGCAAGAGGACAAGGAGAGTCTGTACCAGCCTCAGCTGACCTCAGACACTCCACCAAGGCTGCAAATCAGTGCTGACTATCCCAAAAGTCTCTAAGTTCTTCAAATGGACAACTCAGTTCAAAGTTACAGGAGATGAACCCTGGGCTGTTCCCACTGCTGAATTAATCAGCAAATAAGGAGCTCTTACCCTTCTGAAATAAGCTGAAGGTTATTAGAAAGTTTTAAGTTTCTTGGGAACTTTGGAAAGTTTTAAGTTTCTTGTTCCCCTCACCCCCCGTCCAAGAGGGGAAAGAAAACATTAAATATTAAAAATATTTCATATGCCAAAATTAGAGGGAAAAAATCTGTGATGACTCATGTGGATGTTTTGGGTACAATATATTGTGTTCATTTAATGATATTCCTTTGTATTTTTTAAGTAAGAATTACCTTAACCAGTTTCAAGCAAAATCCTAAAACTCTTCAATTTCCAAGACACCAAACCAGAAGGGGGTGACAGCTCTAAAACTATTTGCCAAATGGAAAATTGCTCAGACTTCCTTTTCCCCATGAACATGATGGATGGGTGTTTTACAAGGGGTAAATGGCAGAACATCACCAAAGATCCCTCCCCTGCTGCTCTGGGAGCTCTCAGCACCCTCCTGCTCAGAGAGAATTCAGCTGGCAGAGATGGAGCCTGGGCTGGGATGTTCTCTGGATTTCCAGACTTATTTCTACACAAAACCTCCTGCTCCCTGCAAAACCCAACACTGCAGAACAGCTCACGTTTTTTTGGAAGACAACTAGGAAATAATAAAGCAAAATTCCAACCTAAAGACAACAAAAGGGATTTGTTTGATTAAAGAAGTAATTTGTTTTAAGGAAATACTTTCTACTCCCTCTTTTCTAGAAGTCTGTTTTCTCATTTACCTTTTCTTCAAGCTGCCAGCTACCTAAAGCAGTCAACAGAATTTGCTCAAAGACCATACAAGGGCTATGGGAAAGTCACAAATTATTCCTGCAGTATTGCTCCTCAGCTGATTCTCTTTTCAGTGGGTTTTCATGTATTTTGCTGCTCCTCAAACTGCTTTCTCCTTGATTTTGTAAATTTACATCAGGAACACAAAACCTTGAAAATGAAGCTACAGGTGCTTTACAGCTGATCAGAAATGAACTGCAAATACTGTCTTCCTCTTGTTTTATTTGTTCCTGGGGTTTTTCTTTCAGAGATTTCATATAGGTTTAAATTTATGTTTGAGTAATCAGACTGCTTTTTAATTCAACAGAAAGCTGCCTACTTGGAATACATTTTCTAGACAAGAAAACGTGGGTTTATTCACACCAAACAGCTCGGCTGTGGCTGCCTGCCTCTGCTCTAATTAATATTTAATTATTTATTTGAATTAAAGCAGTCTCTATGAGCGTGTGCCAGACCAGAATAGCCAAGGAGCTGTAGAACAAAATCAGCATTTGCAGGAGCCCAAAGTTCAACTCCCTATCCTGATTGAATTTCTGGCTTTGGGAGGCAGGAGAGCAGCTACCCCTCCCCTGGGGTGGGAAGAGTCACTCAGGATCTGACTGGAATTCCTGCTGAGCTGCTCAGAGCCGAGATCTGAGCAGGGTCTGTTCCTCGGATGGAAATTGGGATTGCTGCTAAACTGCTTCCCAGAGATGTGCTGAATAATTAGCACTTGCAGAGGGCTTGGAGATGGAATATTCCTTAACTGGAAGGGGTAATGAGACAATGCTCTTGTGCCCAGAACTCCGGAACAAACCGTTCCTGTGAGCTACTCGTGGCAAATCTTAAATCGGAACCTGGATCAGGAAGAGGGAGAAAAAGCCTCCAGTTTTGTAAAGCTGCAACTAATGAAAAACATCACACTTCCACATTATTGATCAATGTGGTGGGCGATTCCCAAGCCTGATTGTAATAAATGCACACAAAGCTACAGAGAAATTATCCACATGTACCTGTCTCAACTTATTTATGTTTATATTGTTCTTATATTCCAGATTTGCTGTGCTTTACATGGAATTAAACCAAAGTTCACTGAAACTGTCTTTTGAACAGAGGTAGGAATTACAAATACAAAATTTTAGTGTTTTTTTTTCATATAAATACTTTATGTAATGTCCATAGAAATCTATATTCATGAATCTATTTAGTCTAGACAGCCCCACAACAAAATTTTCCTTGGATGGCACTAGAAGAACCCCACCACTTACCCAAATAATAACAAAACTTTGTTAGCTGCCACATGATTACTAAGGCAAGCTTAAAAAAAAAGGCACATCAAGTGCCACATCTGTAGGAATGCTATGTGAGGACATGACCCTTTTTTTTTTTTCCAGTAGTCATTTCCTAATCAAAACCCAGAGGCTGCTGAGCTCAGGAAAATGTCACCTGCAATGGGAGGGAGATGGTTTTAATTGCCTGTGTGCCTCCCTGCATGCTGCAGAGTTTGCTCAATTGCTGCAGGAAATCTGATTTTTGCTCACAAGTGCAGGACCAGGGATAACCTGGGTTGAGCAGGGATGACCAGGGATGAGCAGGGATAACGAGGGGTGACCAGGGATAACCATGGATGACCAGGAGGAGGATGAGAGGAGCAGGAGCTGTGAGGCTGGGGGGAGCTGCCCCTTCCCAGCCCCTGAACACACCCAGGCTCCATCACAACAAATTAAAGCTGCTTAATGGCTGCCCTGTGCCAAATAAGTTAATTAATTGCTAATTGTTCACCTGGAGTCCTAACAGCATTGACAGACACAGGCCTGATGCACAAAGTGAGTTTGTTGAAGGACCAATCCAATACCTGGTGCAGTGCCACCAGCACTGCTAATGCACAAAGGCTGAACAGGGATTCCTCTCTGTTTGACTCAGGGAAATGCATTTTTGGTTGCATTAACATCTTTCAGTCATTCCAGTCACATTCACAAAGTTTAGAAACAAAAGGAGCCACAGGAACGTTTTCCCATACTTCAAAAATAAAATATTTGTTTTATGAAATGAAGCAGGACTTTGCTATCTGAATTTCCTTTTAGTGCTCTTGTAGAATAAATAAGCCTTAAAATATTTGGAATAGAAAGGAAACATTTTATTTTACTCTAAAGAGCAAAGCCAGATATTCTATTTCTTTTAAATATTCAGATAATTGCAATCATTTTTTAAGAATACAAAATAACAACAACAAAAAATAGCTGTTGTTGGAGTAGTTCTATATGTTAGATGGACATGGTTCCCTCTCACACAGCTTTTCAGGGTTTGAAGGTACCACTTGCAGTTTGATGAGTACTCTCAAGCACATTTCAGATCCCCATGCTTCAATTTATTGAAGCACCAACTATAGAAAATACTTAGCTTGCCCAATTAATTCCAATTCACTAGGAGCTAAGTATCTCTTTCATATTTTATTTATTTACATGCCTTTCCCAAACCACATTATCAAGCTTATTACGCAGAGGTGATCAGAGTGGTTTAGTGGTTTTCTGCTGGAAAAATGATATTTCAAAAAAATGTGTGTTGGCATATTAAACCCCAATTCCAACAGGGTTAGAATTAGATGATATTTAAGGTCCTTTATTATCATGGAATGGTTTGGGTTGAAAGGGTTTATTTACCCAGGATCTTAAATGTCTGTCTCAAAGAGACAGAAAGACTTGAAACTCAATTTCCTAAATCCTATGCTGCTGACCTAGGAATATAAGAAACAATTTTAACTATGTTTCCAAAAATTACTATTAAATATTTACTATTATTATAGAGAAAGGAATTCACAGATGAATAGCATGACATTTATCAATAAAAGTTGCTCACAAGATGATCCTACAAGTAATTCCCTTTCATTGATAAATGAAACAAAATGTGCAAATTTTGCTCTCATGAAGGTTAAAACAAAACAGAAATAACCCAATGAGCTACAATTGTGTTGAAGATCACAAAAGGTTGAACCCAACATTAGCACTAATGAATCATCAGAGCACCTCACCAGCCCTCCAGAAGGGCTGGATGCAGAAATAATTATTTAGTAGGACAGTACCTGACAAGATTGTTGTTTTGATGAATTGGCACATATGGAACTTGGAGCTGATGTCAATGCTGTGAAAAGTTGTTTAATATGCACATGATTTGATTTATGATTTTTTTCCAAAATGGAAGAGCACTCTCATCTCATATGAATTAAAACACGCACATTGCTAAAACACAACAGTAGTGCAGGTAACAGGCATTGAATAAATTCTTCCACTCTGCAGCTCTTTCCATTCTCAGCAGGTTTAATTATGGAATGTGACAACCAATGCATGGATCTACATTCTTGGAAAGCCACAAGTGACTTTATCATTGGAGAGAGAATGGTGAAAATCCCTGGTAGCCCTACACAGTCATCAATATCTGCCTTAAATTCCTGACTGCTAAGTAGAAATGTCCATGAGATGTTTCTATTTCCACACACAGTGATACACCATTTTTAGGTACTTTTAGTCATGCACTTCTGTGGTTCTCTCATCTGTAATATTCCTAACAAGGCTAAGCACAATGGAATAGAATAATTCATAAAAACTAAAATGCTGCAGGTTTATACATATTTATATCCCTCTTCAGAGTCCTGTACTAGCAGTAAAGACACACCAGATCACATAAATGTCTCTCCCTACAAATCTAACTCTGAGCCTTATACAACAGCAGTTTTACTACTGAAAAATTAAGAGGGGGAAAAAAAAATATGCACTTTATAAAGAGAAAAATATGGGGTTTCCCCTTCTTCAAGGATGGCCCTGGCCAGGAATGTGTGGCTAACACATCAGAACAAGCTGAAAATCAGCTGGGGAAAAAAAGAACTACCAAGATGTGCTAAATATCACAGATGTCAGACTATTTGCTCTTGAGGACTCATCAGGAACTAGAGCAAAATGCTTTAAAATGCACACAAAGTACACAGCAGAAGTAGTTTTGTTCCAGCCAAAACCACTCAAAGCAGAAGTAAAACTCAAGCAGAAAACACACTGCTGAATGTGTGTCTGCAGTAATTCTCCCTGCCTTGTGCAGGTTCAGAAAACCAAATATTTATCTTCTAAGAATGTTTGAGAATCCCATGGCATTGACCTAAATCCATACAAGCCTTGAGTAAATTTGTGGCACTATAAAAACTGGCCTATATTTAGGCAAAATTTTGGAGCAGGTTCTTTTGACTCTATCTTCCTTCATAACTGTGAAACATCAAGGGAGAGATCACACTTGAAAATTACCCCTGACTAGGAAAATTTCCAATAAAAATATGGTGGGGAGCATAAATGAAGACCTACTTCCAGTTCTCCAAATCCATGTCTTTCCATGACAACAGCTCAGGAGGTTTCCCTTGCCAGCCAGCAGTGAGGATTCAGGCAAAACTTCTGTTCTTGGTTTGGAAAGACAGGAGTCTGCTAAGGAAGGCAGGAGCCTCCCTGGAAAATCTAAAATCCCTCCCTCTGAATTATTCTAATTTCTAAATCAAGGGCCTCTCAGGCAAAAATATGGGAATAGGAAAAACAGTTTAATAACTAGGAAAATTAAAAATAAAAATGGAGTAGTACAAACTCCCCTGGGTGGAGCATCTCCCCGTGGGATGATGGAATTGTCTCAGCCCTGCAGTGAGCCTGGATGGCCCATGGACAGCAGAGATCCCCTGGAGGGAGGATGGGATGGAAGAGATAAAGAACGCTGCCCCAGCTGGATTTAATAGACGGTGATAGAATAAAAATCTCTGGTTACATCTTGCATTGCAACCTGAGACAACCTCAAACACAGCCCACCCAAGCAAGTGACAGCACCAGAAGTCACAGGGTTGCTAAAACAAATGGATAGCTCAATCTCAAGTTCAGAGAAAAGTAACATAAAAAATTGTTAGATTTTTTTATTTACTTTCAAAGGTCAAGAAGGATTTATGTAGTGGAAAAAGAGCTGCCTGGCCTGTTTTGTCCATGTGTAGGTGATTAAATGCTTTTCAGTTTCTATCCAAACTCTAAAAATTATGCAGAAAATTCACTATTCTTTTCCTCCCTAGCAATCCATCAACCTTAATTATAATCGTGCTGGAAAAACATAGCACTCTTTATGGAACCTTTTAAAGCCTGAGTTGTTCTGCTGCCATTATAAAAAAGCTAAATCGCTGAGCAATTTAATTTAATTTCTCCAATAGTGCCTCATGTTTTCTAAACAAGAGCCATAGGTCTCCTAAGTTTGAAACATCTGAAATATTCATTACAGTACACTTTCTTTTGAGAGTAAAACATATTAAATGAGTTATCTTTGTCATTCAACAAAAGCCATAATGAAGTAGAAGTGATTAGAACATGTTGTCTGCACATTTTTTCTGTCTTATTAAAACTGAAACAAAACAGAATTTTGGGATGAGTAAGTATGGGGGGTTATATGTTGCTACTGGCAAAAAGAAACTTGTTTGCCTACAGAAAAGCTGTGCTGGTGGCTGCACACTCCCTCAGTACTGTGACTGCGGGGAAGGGTTTGATGAAGAGAAGGTGGTTCTGTGCTGCACTGGAGTTCCCAGTTTCAAGGCAGATTTTTTAGATTCCTGAGGATTTTTCTTTATCTTTTTGTCTGATCAAAGCCTTTTTATTTTTTTTTTTGCGTATAGTCAACGGGGCTTTTTTCTTCCATGTAGACTAAAAGGGAGTTTTCAGCCCTTTCCATACTGGAATATTCAACAATCTCTTTTTTTTTTTTCTTATCTCAGCACAAGAAAACGAGAGGAAAAAAAAGGGAGAGGTAGCCAAACAGGTAGAGAGGGTAAAAGCCTCTTGTCTTTGTTTCATTCTCTTAGGGCAGTACAGAAGAAGCAGGTAAGAAAGAAAGAAAATACATCGTGCCCCTCTGTGTCAGCCATCTGTAGGACTTTGTTAGGTTTTTGAAAGTACAAATACAAATAAACAAACTGCTCTTTCAATTAACATTCTGGGGACCCTAAATGAGTATATAGCACCCTTTTTTGTCATTTGGTCACTTTTTCCCAAATTAATTGTATTCCAGTAGAGAAGCCCACTTAGAAGTATAGAAATCTATCTTATTTACCTATCAAATGTACAAATAATGATCAAATCCCCTACAATGCACCAACATGTCTGAAGAATTACAGAAACAGTCACAATAAAAGATAGACCAAAGAGACATTTCTTTATATGATTTGAGGAGAAATCCAGCAAACAAGTGAGTTTGAAATATCAGTGATTTAGTAAACAGACTAAAACATAATCAGAAAGAGCCCACCACCCAACTTCTTTGATATATTAATGGCAAAGAATTGTCAAGTTCTGGTCTTTCTGCCATGGAGCACCACAGGAAAAGCCCTGGAGACAGGGATAAACCCTTGTTAACAGTGTCAGTCCTCATGATCTCAATTCTCTCAAGGCTTTTTCTCCATTTTCAGGTCTGAATTAATTCTGGATGCAGTTAGGCAACAGATGGGATGTTCCTGAAATGCTCTAACATATCTCATAATTAACTGCCCAAATTGCATCAACTACTTTATTGTTCTTTCCCATCTCCTCCAGAGATAAGTGCATGTGGAAACTTGCATTGATACAATTTATGCCATCAGATTTTACAGACAGGAGAAGTCTGACAGCTTAGAGAAGGCTGACAAGGCATATTTTCTTCCTCTTAAAAAGATGATGTACATTTATATATGCACACACACAGAGAGACTTCTCAATCGTTGCAGCAAATTATAAATGATGCATGAAATGAAAAATTCCTGTTGGGTGCACTAAGAAATGTACAGACAGTGCCACCATGGAATCTGCATTTGCCATGTCATTCACTTACTGAGAGACACTGACTCCAAAGTCGACAGAAAAAACATCAGCAGTTACACATTTCAACCTGCAGAGTATTTGTACATTTTCCATTTGTTTTCCAAGTCTGTTCAAAATTATCCTATTGCCAACCTTCAATCACATAAGGCCAGGTTCCTGTGTTAGAAACAGGCAGAGATGGTCAGTGAATCCAGATTTTTATAAAGGAACCTCAAGTATCAGTGGATTGCTAAATTGGGGTTTTTCTCTGCAACTAAAAAAACCTCCAAACTTAAATCTTAATTTACTATGAGTTATTATTTGCAATCAAATTAGCTATATTTCCTTGATTTTTTGTCATCATATCTACTCTGAGACAAACTTTGAAGGAATTTATAATTGTATAAGGATTTAACTTGTGACCATCAAAGCCATGCAGGCAGTCAAGAATTTTCATTCTAGAGTCCATGGAAGAGCTGTTTCTCACTTTATTGCTCACATCCCAGCTTGAGCATACTCTATTATATATATATATGTGTGTGTGTTTATATATATATACATATATATTATATTTTTATATTTATTATATATTATGTATTTTTTTATATATGCATATATGTATATGTATATATATATATACACACACATATATATAAAGACCTAGGGAAGGATCTGCATGTTCTGCATGCTGAAAACAATATACCAAGATTTAAAAACAGGTAAAGCAGAGACAGAAAACCTAAGAGACACATATTAATGAAAAAGGAGAGCTTTTGGACTATGAGACCACATAGGAGCATTCATGGGCTGACCTGACCTTGTGTAAATCATCTGCATTCTGTGCTTGTTTGCTGAACATGTGCAAAGGGGGACACAACACCAGCTGGAGACAAGGCACTGCTGCATATCCTGTTCTACACAACAAAAAAGTCAAAGTGTTGCTCAAATTTTTCTAAAGGACAAGTATCCACTCAGGATCTTAATCCAGTTTGAAGCACACAAAGCTCATAAATGTACAATATTTTGCTTTCAGAACTGGGAATAGCAATCCAAACACCCTCCAGATATCATCACTGTCTGTGCCTCAGAGCTCTAATGCTGTAATTTCAGCAGTTTCCCTCCTCTTCTGCAGGAAAACACGTATCTGCATCTGTAATTCACACACAGGTGCAGCTATAGACATTTGTGCCTCTAATGAAACAGCACTGAGCTGCAGGTGGAAATCAGTCAGGAGTTGAGTCACATTTCAGTTGGGCTTCATTACTGGGTGCAATTTTAGTCTTGGTAAAAATATCACTCTTAAATTTGTTCTCTCAATGCAAAAGTAAGTCCAGAGCCCAAAGTCCCTGTTCCATTACATGAAACAGCAGAACCCTGACAGACTAAGTGGAAAAACAAGAGATAAATTACTATTGAAAGATGCAACACTGATATGAAGGACAATCAAGGATCCAACAAAAGGATAATCTGACCACAATCAGCTCCTTTCAGCATCTCATTTGATTTGTTTTTAAGGGAATGTTTAAAGAACTGTGGTGCAAAATGATGTTTAAGACTTTGGAAAGATGGGTCAGAGGGGGAGCTCTGTATCTCAACACATTTTCAGAATGCATCTCAGGACAGCTCTTGCTTTTGTCTCCTCAAGCACATGGTATTTACTCAGATCTTATTTTGTCTTGCTAAATAATAAAGACATCTAAACCTCCTCGACATTCAGAGCTAAACTGGATCTTGAGCCCAGCAGCTTTCCTGTCACAACACACTATTTACAAAACCTCCAACGTGTATTTACTCACCCTATCCAGGTGAAAAACAATTTCCAAAAGGTAAAGGGTCTGGAAGCTCCATTTTAAGTTTTTCTCAAACTCTCACAATTGCTCACCCTTTTTTAGGACTACTCAAAAAGAGGGAGAGGCCTCCTCTTCATTCACGGTGGTGTTACATTCCTAACTTACTTTTCTTATTTAAAATATTTAGAGGCAGAGTATAAATTCAGTTTGACAATATCCCTCCAAAAAGGAGAATTTCCTTTTCTCACAGGATAAAATTAATCTCATAGGCACTATTTATACTACTTAACAAATATTATTCCCAGAGAAGAAGAAAAAAAAAAAAAAAAGAAGTAGAAGCCAAATTTGTTTTGACTACTTAAGAGAAAAACAAAACTGGGAGGTCAAATGCTCTTGACAACTGGAAGGTTCACATAGTTTTATTAAGGACTTTGGAATAAGATATGACATTCTGCCTTTATTGCTCAGTTTGCATTGATTAAAGCACAGCAAAACTAACTCAGGTAGCAAAAGTGAAACCCCTCTTAAAGGCAGCATCATTACAAATCACACTGGCAAAGGGAACAAGTGAAATCCTCTTCAATAATTCATACACACACCTCATTCACATCAAAAGCCTCCTCTCAAACAGCTCCACAGCATTATAACACAGCACAGTATAACTGCTTGATTAATCTAGAAGAGTACTAATTATGCACGGAGAAAACAGTTCTAGGGAAGAGAAGGCAGCAGAGGAGACAAAATAATGGCTAATATTATAGGAAGTGCAGTAGGACTTCAGTTTAGTCAAGTCAACTCAGTTTGCAAGAGGAGAACAGGCATCCTGCTTTGCAGAAAAGCAAAAGGCATTTACAAAGGACAACAGACAAACAAAAAGGATGTGTACAACAGAAACAGAAAGGATGTGTAATGGAAATAAAAGACAGGCACACTCTGAAAGTGCATGTTATCAGTCAAATACACCAACATGCACAGCAAGGGTTTGCATCAACCTTCATGCTGCAGATTGAGGTTCAGGAGCTGTGGGGCTGAACAGAACAAAAGGCTGCTCAGGTGGGTTTCTGGCTGCCTTATTTGTCAGGCAGAATCTGCAGCTCTTACACAGCACTGCAGGATTTTAACACAATTAGTTTTGCTTTCTCAGCCAGACAAAGTAGTGAGACCACTGAAATTTTGTGTTCCTTGTTGGAACTCTGTGAAGTTAAACTAATCTCCCTGTTAGGTTTCCTTAAACAGTTTCAAAAAGGGTGTAATTCACTGGGCTAATAATTCTCCAATAATATATTACATATATTAACCTTTCTACAGGCTGGGAGAAACAGGCACTGACAAGCAAAGATGTCCCAGAGCTGCTGTTGAACACCTACTGCCATAAAAACATTCCTCTGCTGAGTCCTGACCAAGTTCTGCACAGAACTTTACACCTGGATTCTATCAGAGCATTTCAAGGTACACTGATATCAGCACACTGATAACAGTGTACGAAAACCCGATCTGGGTTGTGATAAGTGGAAGAGAACATCCAGAATCATCCAACCCTTCCAATCTGGTCTTAAAATTCTACTTCTTGAAATATCCTTGCTTTAGTTTTACTTTGAATATGCCCTAATGCAAAAGATCACATGCTATGTGGAAAAATAACCACTTAATTAATCCATTTTTCCTCACAAAGTTTGAAACATTTTCAGATATGTCAATGGAATTGAAGCAGTAACACCAACACCTCTCCCTCTCTTTCTCACTTTCTGTGTTTAGAACATCAGCTCAAATCCATATAGAGGAAGCACTGCACCAATATATTAGATAAAAATTTTACAAATAATTGGCACAAAATGAATCTCAAAAGGTGAATTACCAATATTACAGCATCTTCACAACCATTTTTGGAAGAGCCTACAGTAATCTAATATATCACTGTTTACCAAATACAAGAATGTTCCACTGCCACACACTGATCATCCCATCTTGTTTAATGAAACCCAGAGGGAGCTGTGACCTGTGTTATGACAGGGATGTAGGAATTCCTACAAATTCTATAGGAATCTTGCATCCAATGTGCAATTTTTCAAGGAAGAAGTAAAAAAAGGAAATATTATTATAGAATTACATGGTCATATATAGACCTTAGAGCAAATATATGCAAAAACTCCTCTTTAAGCCCAAAGTAAAACTCATACATAAGGCTATGAGAAGATTATGAAACAAAGTTGGTTTGAGGGAATTCAAGAGTGGAATGATCTTCCACAAAATTTGTTCCTGCACCCAACATCCATCTTTTTGAAGGCCATAGAATTATCTTGAGAAAAAAATAGATTTATGAGAACAGAATATCTTTGGAGGTCATTTCACTGCCGGTGCAGATTTTGTTTGGAATACACGGGAATACCACGCTGACAGGATGAAGCCTAAAATGTAATGCAGACGTGCAGAGATTTGATTCAAATCCACTGCTCTCTGTAAAGGTGTTTCTAGGGACCTCAATGGGATTTGGACCAAGCCTTTTGCTTAATCCTTATCTTGACTTGTTTTCTTTCATAGCAGATAAAACTCAAAGTTCATGAGTTTTCACCAGCTCAGAGCACTGATGTTTCTCTCTTTTTGCCAAGGGTTTCTTGTTTAAAATTTTGTTAAGGAGAAGAAAGGAAAAAGGAAATCTTTAATTGTTAATTATCTGAATATGTATTTCAGAAAATTTCACTTACAACTATGAATGCAAAAGGATTTATTCATGAAGCAAAACAACATGCAATATGCAGTAGTAGTTCATCAAAGCTAGCTAACATTTCACTTTCATTACAGCTGAATAATTTCTTACTAAGTAGAGTCACTGTATATCTAATTTTCTTGTAACTGTGGCGAATTCTCAGTATAAAAAAAAAGTAGATCTTCCAATCAGATAACTACTAAGATCAAAGTTACTCCTAGTAGCTATTACACTATTAAAATGAGGTAACACTGTGAATAAATAAACAAATAAGCTCATAATTTATTTTAAAAAAGAGCAGAAGAGTTGGTTTTCCAAGACAAGCTTTCAGAGTTTCTGACTAATTCCAGTAGTTCCTGGCAGTGGACTGGCTGGACCTTCCATACCCACAGTAATGAGGGTCAGGCAAGAAAAGTGTTTTTCTGAGGTTTTCCAATGCTCTTACTAAAGCAGCTTGCACCATCTTCTATATCCAAGCAAATGTTTTGAGGAGCAATGGATGATAAGATGTGGTGCCTCCCAAACTGGCAGATTTTGTACCTTTACAGTACTGAAAAGAGGGGCATAACTTTATGTGATGAAACTCATAAACACAGGAGCAGCCTCTTCCTTAGAAATTGCATCCAAGGCACCTTTTTCAAAGCCTCATGCTTATCCCAACACCCTGTTTTTACATATTTAAATCCACGCAGTTGCATTCTCAAAAATGGGATATTTCCAAATTCCACTCAGGTTTCAGGGATGAAACACTTCATGACATCAGAAAAACTGGATTTTTTCCATTAATGCTCCAATATTAATTTATTTCACCACTTCAGGCACACAGTGTTTAACACACTGATCCAACAGGATTTGTGCCAGCTCAGCAATCTGAAATCTGTAACATTTTTGTTTATTTAGTGTGAACCTTCACGAGTTTATTTATTCCCTAGGAGAAGGAAGGACCCACAAGGATTATATCATAATCCCTCTGGATCTGTTGAATTTGCATATATTAGTGGCTAAATAAAAGAGAAAGATTTGGGATCCACAACACCAGCAAAGCCAAGAAGGAGCAGCTTTTCATGTACAGCATAAAACAAGCCTGGTGACAAAAAGATCCATAAATGCATATTAATATTATAACCTGTTTGTCTGACTAGGGACCTGCAGGGGTGGCTGTGCTGGTAACAAGCAGCAAGAGGCTGATTTTGACATCTGCTCTGCAAAAACATTTGACCAGGGGAACAAAAAACTCCAGCTGCAACAACCAAAATCCCAGTTTTCAAACTGCTTGCACAAGAGCCTGCCCTGTTCAACATCAGGCATTGTAGTGGGGAAAGAAAGATTGCAGAGAAAGCAATAATATCTGATTTTAGGAAATCACAAAGAATACTGTGCATCAACATAAAACAAACTCAACGAGGCACCAAACTCCTGTTCAAGTGATCACTATGCAGCAAGTTTCCTCAAAACAAGATTTGAATCTGAAATATCAGTGCTTTGAACAGGATGCTATTGCCCATCTAAACCAACTTCATTGCCTTTATTAGGTGTGAGCTGATGGAAAGGCACTTAGAATGAATAAATACACCAAATGAATGTAATGTTCATTTTTCTGACTTTATGCTTAAACAAGCCAAGGTGCACTTAGTGTAAGACAAAGCAAAACCAAATGGAACCAAAATTAAGCAACTTCCACCATTAAATAACTGAGACTGCAGTCAATGTAGTAATGACACCTTCCCACAGCAAATACCATGTAAAATTCCTTGTAAGACTAATTTAAAAGTAAATGTTTGGTTGTTAGCAATAAATGTTCATGTAAATCAGAAAAGATATATATATCCTCAGGTCATGATTCTTCGATCCTTTGCAATTTTATTCCAGAGCCCCAAAATTAATAGTTGTCGAAATTGCTGCTGGTGTTTTGAATATCCAATCCCATTTGTTGGCAAACACAATGGAATTAACCTATTAAATCAGGAATGAGTAAATGCAGCTTGGGCACTTTTATACTTTGCCCACATATTAGAGGGCATTAGGAATTGCCTTTCCCTAAATCTTTTCATGTGACTGCTTTCTTCAGTGTCTCATGCATTTGCCCACAACTCCTCTCAGTTATGTTCTGTACTGTAGTTCACTGCTGAAGGAACAATATCCAGGGATTACAGACATTATTGCTTAGTTACCACATCATAAAAACAGTCAAAACCCAAAGGAGAAATCTTCAGATATGTTAGAATGCTTTGCTAGAGCCATTACCTCACAGACATCAGATGCACAGCCCTGCAAGTTTCAGGAATCTAAAAGAGCCTTTATGGATCTTTTACCAACCACTCAGTGCTAAAAATATCAGAGATGGCTGTGAAACCATAAGGAAATGGGTTTTGTTAATGAAAGCCTCTGTAGATGCAACACATATGAAAGAAAATTGCCTATTGAGAGAACTGTTGTCAGTGTCTCCTCCCTGGGCTGTTACAGCCTGTGGCTTGTTCTTCACCAAATGTGGGATCTGATTTCCCAGAGCCGTGATGTGGAAGCAATAAGCTGAATTTAATGACAGAGCAGCAAAACTGCAGGGGCAGCATGTTTCCTTTCAGTAATTTCGTGCAATTTTGAGAAAGAATATTTCACTCTTCCACAGCTATTCCCTTCTCTTCTTAAGGACTCTTATAAAACAGTATTGGAATTGGGCATAGCAGCAACATCTGCACAGCTGTGGGACCACGCTGGGGCCAGATTCAGGCATCAGCTGGTTCTTTCCCTGGTGCCACATGTCCAGGAGCAGGTCAGAGCAGCTGAAACACCGTGACAAGGGTTTGGTGCTGTAAGGAGTTGTCACTTTACACTTGTGGGTCTCCTCAGCTGTGTGGGCAGGCAGCACACAGGACTCTGAAATAAGACTTGGCTCCCCAGCCACCTGCAGGGACCCCTTTTCTCTCCTTGCAATGTCTGAGGTGTCATCCTGCCCTGCTGCAGTGTAGCCCTGGTTTCGTGCCTGAGGTGTTTTGGTTTTCTGAAATTCTTTTCCCAGGGAATTTTCTGTAAACAGGAGA
>JBBMKD010000194.1:14166253-14210534 GCA_037834095.1 Argya squamiceps
TTTCACCAATCAAATTGGTCTGTGTAAAATAGTATAAAAGGGAGACACATCCCAAAAATAAAGGAGTCATTTTCAGCTTTCTGAATCTTGGAGTCTGTGTCATTGTGGTGTAAAACAGTGTCACTGCAGCCTCAAGCAAACAGCAGGTCTCACTGGCACCAGCACCTCTGCTACAGCCTCTAGAAAAAGCAGAATAGTTCAAACTCTGCATTTCTGCTGGTTGAGCAGCAGGCGTGGGATATAAGGAGCAGCCAGGTACAGACCCAGAGCTCTGTTTAGTATTAATAAACACACTTCTCCTTAAAGCACAGAGAGCAGAGTCCTTTAATCACTTATAAAGGAGCAGAATCTCTTGAAACACATTTCTCTTGAACATTCTTTTGCTGCACTTCATTTTTTATAAAACAATTTACTGTTGAGGGTGAATTTGGAGCACAGAGGTTTATTACACTAATCCAGCTCCTCCACATCCTCAGTCCTCTGGCCAAAAAATATGCAAATGGTTTTGAAGTGTTGAGGATGTCTGTAAAGCTAAAATTCTTTTGCTGAAGCCATGAAAACAGTGCAGTCATTTTTGTCTTGCCTTTAATTCATCTGAAACATCACATCTGGTGTCAAGCACAAGCAGCCATCAGATTTTCAGTTTTGAAAATTGCTCACCATAACATCATAAACTGTATTTGAGCAAGAAGGGAATGCAGCAAATCATGCATTGTCAGAAACACAAATGCTACCTGAGGAGCAATGTTTTCAAATGGTTTTGCATTAAAAAAGAAATGTTGAAAACATCACACTTCTAACAGAAATACCAAGGGATGCAGCTCTGTTAGGTTTTGATGGAGTTTTTAAGCAAATCTTGCTCTTACATTCCCTTAGATGTAGAAGTATAGTCCTCTTCAAAAAAAAGTAAGAATTTACTTTTAGAAGCCATTATTCTAAGCAGTGTGATGTAAAACAAGTAAGTAAAGCATTTGAATATATGCCAAGTTGGGAAAATTATTTTTGAAGGACATTCTACAGCGAAGCTGCATTCAGAGAAATGTACAGCTCACTTTTGCAATTTTAATCTCCCTGAAATGGGTTCTGGAGTCTAATGCAAATAAACACTGTGTTGAAAATATATTCAGGCTCCACAGCCCTGCAAAACACTGGGATGATTTACTGATTAAAGAGTATAATCTGTTGAAATAAATGGGGTTTTTAGCATATGGTTGCACATATATTTAGACACATATCATACATATATAAAATTATCTTCAATGGCATAAACAACATGGTTAATTTCAGATTTCTACGGTACTTAGGAGCAAAACAGAATGTAGGGAAAAACATTTGTGGTGATCAAAACCAGTGAAAACTGTCACTTTCATATTGTATAAATTATTTACAAAACACCCATTCCATCTCTAGCTGATATATTTTTTCTTACTCTGCATTGGCTTTGTAATAACAATAACTGTCGCCATAAATTACTGAGAACATTATTCAATTTCAAGTAGCCCCATTTGTTTTCATGTTTCCAGCAAAACTATGACAATAGAAATAGATTATTGTAATTGCTTCTTCAAGCAAGGACTACAGGTGGTTTTATTTTTCCATGACTAATAACTGCCATTTTCCTATTCATTCAGGCACTGAGATGTTCATAGTGTGGGCAGGAGAGGTGATATGGACCTTATTGTGGAAAGAAAAAATAGGAAAAATGATTGAGCCTTAAAAATGTTATTACATTATTCACTGTGGTGATGCTGATGAGAGACAGAGATCACTAAAGCTACTGCAATTTCCATCAAGAGTATCTTTCATAAATAAAACAAAAAAGAATAAATGCACAGTTTTTTCTTTTCCTTATTTTGAAAAAAAGACAGAGTGAAAATCTCATCACTGAACTACACTGACATCATTAAACACATGGATGTGCTATCAACTGTGCTCTGATATTTCATCTCCTTTTACCTTTATTCACAAACAAAGTTGTTATTCTAAACTGACCAAGGTAATTGTCACACCCATAACATGTAAAGGCTCTGCCTGTTTTGCTGTTCCCACTTTGCTCCATATTTTACCCAGTCCAAATTGAAATACTTTAGAGCAAACTTTAAATTCTTTGGAGCCACATTAGCTACAAACACGAGATGACTGCACACAAACACTTGTGTGAATTAAAGCCACTTTGTGACTGAAAGATTGCCTGCAAAGGGAATTCCAATATTTGAGGAGAGGCTGGTGAATTCTGGTGGGATTTGGCCAAAATTGCCATGGAAGTGCCAAATCAGGGGGTAAAGAGATGATCAGAACAAACTGACAAGACAGAAATTGGCAGATTGGGAACTATACTGGAATTCCCCACGCACGTGTTAAAGAACAGCAAACTCTGCTGCTGTGCACAGAACTCCCTTCTGCACTTGAATCCTTCCTATAATAAAAACCAGATGATTTCCACCTGTTGCATTTCTGAACTTTTACTGCCTATAGGTGAAATTAATTTGTGTTTAACAAAGGCACCAGCAAAGGAAGGTCAGCCACCAGGACACAAAGTACAATTGCCATGCTGTTGCATTTTTCATAAGGTGCCCAAATTTGATGTGATCAGAATTTTTAACGACTGCAGGACTAGCTAATTTTAAATTATTAAAACATTTCCAGGTTTTGCAAGTGATTTCATTTGAACAAGAGCCCAAACACATATTATACCAGAGATTTAAAATGTAAGGATTATGAGTGATTGCAAATTTACATCTTCAATACAATATAGTCTGAACTTAGAGGACAAAGCTAAGGAATTGATTGACCTCATGCTAAACCAGAAATAAGTAGAAGCAGTAAAATTATTAATCACACCCCTAGAAATATCAAGTTCGCTTTACCAAGGGTAGCAACATAAGCCAGCCTATGATGAATTATAGCTTCAGAAACTTTTATTAAAAGCAGCCAGGTTACTGCAGAAAATTAGAAAGAATGAGTAATATGTTTTCCCCTTTAAGTTCTGTAAGCTTTTTTCCCCACTTAGTTCATTTTCACCTTAAAGGAAAATTCTCTTCATCAACTATCAGGAGAGATTCTCCTCCAGGGGAAGAAACCTTGCACTTCTTACAGTTTTGAAAAAATCTTCCATAACCAAGGTGCTGGTTTGGGTTAGACCACCCTGTAGCTGCCTCTGAGCTTAACTGCAGTTTATTTTCTAGCAATTTAAGAAATATGAATGTCAAGAGAGTGACTAAACTACTCCTTGGGTGCCCACATTTCTCTGCTGCTTTAGGGGTGTCTCAAAGATGCTGCCCACGAGGGAGCAGCCTTTAAGGCATAAATCCATCCCTGGCCCAGGGAGAAAGAATGCAAAGGTGCTTAAAGCTGCTTTCCTGGAGGTGAGGTGATGTAAACACCCTCAGCAGGAGCTGGGAGTGACACAGTATGTGACACAGCAGGTGCTTTTTAATGCTGCCTCCCTCCAACAGGGAATTTCTTACACTGAGGCATGACTGAATGAGTTCCTCCTTTAACAAAAGGGTCACAAACTTCCTGCCCCCTCCATCTCCCTAAGAGGCAGGAAGTTAAATCTCCACCTCTCTGCACAAGTTTTTTTTTGTTTTTTTTTGAAGTCTGATCCCAGCTCTGCTGATTGAAAGAGATGCTGCAGTGCAGGCAGCACAGGCAATTCATTGCAGTGGCATTACAAATCCTCTGCAGCAGCAGGGCTCCTCACCTGTGCATCCTGCACTGTAGATCTGCTGCCTCCCACCCTGCCCTCCTTGCAGGAATCAGAATGAATGAATGCACTGGAGAATGACTGACTGAAGGCATCATACATTGCCATCTCTTTCTTGGATTCTGTAATAAAAATTATTCATATACCAAACAGCTTCACATCTTATGCCTTTATTTCAAGTCTAGGGCTTCTAGCAATCTAGACTACTCTTAGAGTCCCTAATATAATACTTCTAATGTAATATTTACAGCAACCTATACCAAAGTAAAGGCTGTATTTCCTCAGGAAGCCTCAAGCTTCTTTTTCTCTTCTGTCTCCTCTCTGTCTGCTTCTAGCAAGATGCACTCGGGGAGAAGCCAAATGACATGCTGGTGATATTTTTTGTTAAGCTTTTAAATTCACAAGCCCTTGCTGTGTCAGTTTACCTAGTGTGGATATAATTTAGAATAAAAATCAAGCTTTGATTCCACTTTAATAAGAAATTTAGTGTGGTTTCACAAAAAGGCTGAAATAAAATACAGGCCTCGTGGATGCCAATTCAGAAGTTTTATACATACATAAAAAAGTTATAAAAACTTTTAAGTGGGTATTCCATTTCCTGGGATTTCTGAAATTCATTTCATGTAAGAACTCTATTGAAAGAGAAGGCACATCTTTCCAGCCTGTTTGTTATGATCACCACAGAAATTCTCACTTCTGAGAAATTACAATTTGTTTTGCCACATCTGTGCTGGAGTCAGATAAAAAGTTACCAAAATGCTGCAGTTTCCAAGATCAGGACCATACCCCTCAGGAGGGGATTTCCAGCACAGAGGGTGTTTTATCTAAAATAGTCACTGTGGCCTTTATTAGTATTAATGTCCACATACAATGAGCCATCAGGGAACCACAGATCTGAGACTGAATGTCATCCTTTGTGCATGTTCCAGCAAAACTAATTTACATCTAGAATAGCCTGGGTGTAATTTGTATTTCATGAAAAATACTTCTTTTAAATAGAAGGCAAAATATTAGCTACACTGATTTTCTGATACATATAATTATACCAAGCATGGTAGTCAAATCATGGCTAGGATAATAGTTGGCCCTTTGATACAAAGGATTCTTTCACATCAGCAACACTGACTACTAACCTTAAAGTCACAGCTCCTCATACCTGCTAGATAAGAAAAGAAATCAGAAATAATGTAGACAGTGCTATTTTTAGCTTAGACTCCCTTAATGATTTATTGGGTGAAACACATCTATATTGCAAAATGTATATTAAATAGTGTCTTTTCCAACCTGGAGCCAATTAAACCTGAAGTTCAGAATACAGTCCAGTCCAAAGCCTCAGAAATAACTGAGATCAGGGTCAATGCTGTAAGTTTTCCTTACCTGCTCCACCTCAGGTTTCCCACAGCTGAGTGCAGACATCCTTAAAGCAGTTTGTTCACAAAACCACCTGGAGCTGGCGCCTGCAGGGAGGGACCCTGAATCCTTGGGCTTTTACACCAAACTACACTGACATCACTGCACACATGGATGTGCTACCAACACATTTCATCTCTGATATTTCATCTCCTTTTCACCTTTATTCACAAACAAAGTTGTTATTCTAAATTGACTGTAATTGTCACACATACAACCTGTAAAGGCTCTGCCTGTTTTGCTGTTCCTTTGCACCATATTTAAGTATCATATCTAGTCCAAACTGAAATGCTTTGGAGCCATATTAGCTACAAACAGAAGATGACTGCACACAAACACTTGTGTGAATTAAACTTTGTGACTGTAGGATATTGCATAATTAATTTTGCTTCAGCAATGAAGAGAAGCCTTAAAGAGAAGCAAGAGAGCTCTACGACAGGTAAACAAGGGAAAAAACAAACTGAGTAACATTATTTAGGTCTGACTCGAGAAATTTCTGCAGTAATTGAAGATCAAGGCCATCAGCATTTCTTTTCAGAGACAGGGTAGAATTTACACATTACCTACCACGAGACATACTTCATGAAGAATTCAAGCATCCTTGGACAAAGGCAGTGCTGGTCCTACAGAAACACTAGTGAAGATCACATTGTGTTTTCTGGGAAATGACAGGAGGCTGTTTATGCAGCCTTTTCAGATCTACTTGAAAAACTCAGTATCTACTTGTAACCTTTGCTTCCCAAAAGCTTTTGAAAAACAATTCTCAGGACTAAATCCCCTCCCCTCTCAGTGTGCAGACAGTCCTTACACACAGGTGGTGAAATCATGGATTTTTATACCCCTGTCAAGACACTGCCTGAGTTATGTGCCACAGGTGAGCACAGATGAATGCAATACTCATTTTGGAGCTGGTTTATGCCACTCTGATGTATGCACCTTCTGCTGCTGCAACCAACCACAAGGATAATCTATTACAAATAAAAGTTAATGAAGATTATATATTCAGTCTGAATCTGTTGTTCACACATTTTGTCTCTGGACAAAAAATGACTCACACATAAAGCATGTGTGCTGCCCACTCACTGCCATAACTCCACAGCAGCATATTCTTTTTATAATGCAGTACAGGAAACAAACACATGCACGGTAAAACTCCAGCTGGGAGGAATAATGAAGCGTTTAGCAAAGCAGACAAAGACCACACGGCTGCATCTCCCTCAACACAGCAGAATCTGTTACTGGATATAATCATTAACAAGCTAATGACAGACTTTTAACCATCCAACAGGTTTTTATGAAAGATATTAATTGCTTTTAATTTTTTTTCCCAGGGATTAAATCAGTCAAACATCTAAGAACTTTGAATATTTTTGGTATATGCCAAACTCACTGCAACCCTCCAGCAGTAGAAGTTGTGCAGAGCCCAAACATTTGTGCTGGTACAGATATTTGGAGAAACCTGAGAGCTTACCTAACTTCAGACACCTCACTGATGCTGACTAAAACAAGACACTGGAACTCCTACACGTGGCCAGCAGACAGGAACACAAGGTAACTGGAAAAAAAAAACAAACCAAGATTTCATTTCACTTTTATCAACACACCAGTTTCTCCCACCATGGTGCCCGAGGCATGCCAGAGATAGGAGAAAACAGACTAGATTAACTGTGGGCAGATCTTCAGGATTTTCTGCAGGACTTCTGAAATCCCTTCTTCTTCCCAAGTCTTTCACATGTCTGCACTGCTGTTTGTGGGCCAGAGGATGAGTTTCCGCAAAAGAATTTTGTGGCCAGCACTGCAAGAACTTTGGTTTTCAGTCCATTTGTGAAGGGGCCTTCAGGTTGCAAACACAAAGCCAAGTCACCCTTATAAACTGATGGTGGTTTTAGTTAATGCTAAGGGACTTTCAACATTTAAAGTAAAAAACCAAGTTCAGTCATTAGCCCATTAGTTAGTTTTTCCTCCAGATCTACTCTCTGGGCAGTTTACTCTGCAGGGCTGCTCCTCCCACATATTCCCACTTCTCCCTTCTCTGGCTGCAGCTGCTGTTGTACAGTGACTGCTCTTCCTCCCTAAACACTTAAACTTTAAAACTAAAACTACAAAAAGCAGCTGCCAGCCCTGGGGCTCAGCCTTGGCCAGGGCAGGTCCATCCTTGGCACTGCAGGACATGGGGATTATCTCTGGCATCTTCTCACAAAAGCCACCCCAAGCAGTTCGCAAAGTTACCAAATCTGGCCACACAAACCCCAAAACACATCAAGTTTCAGTGCTGTGGTGTATTAAATCATTACAATTACTGCCACACTGACGCAGCGACTGCAATAATTGCTGCAGGGCTTCTCCAGGTCTGCAGAAATTGAGTCTGACTTCTGATATATGAAGTATTTGATGCTGCAACATCTGCCTGATCAGCATACAGTGTTTTCAACAGGGAGCTCTCATAGAAGAGTCTGTAAACAACATTTATAAAATACAGATGCTCTTGGTTTGCAGATGCATTGAAGGAAGCTTAATAGCAGTTTGGATAAGTGGTTGTGAACTTCCAAGATGATTTGTCACCAGTAAAAAACAACCCATTTTGTAAAACTTATATCCTATTAAAGAAGCATTAAATGAAAGGCAGAGCTAGAGAAATTGTCTTCTCTAGAGTTCTGTGGGGATTCTTTCTTTCCTTCTTTGTCATTATCAGCAATACAAACTCAGGCAACAAAATAGCTTTTTCTGATGATGAATTTCATGTTTATTTTGAAAAGCAGTGTGGATGGGTAAATAAATTCTTTAAAAAAACCCCAAGACTAGAATTCATGGCTATGCATAGTCAAAAAAAAAAAAAAAAAAGAAGCAGAAGATTATTCTTTTAAGTCAGGATGAATGCATACATTTGTATTCCCTTCTGCACAATTGACTGAACTTCACTCTCAAAATGTCAAGGATAAATATCCTTCAAATGGTTCCATTAAAACTGTGATAACCATAGTAACTGTATGTTGTTTGCTTATACCTTTTCTTTTCTTTTTTTTTTCCTTTTTGGTGCATATTCTTTGCAAGAACGCTGCCAAGAGAGGTAAAGAAAAGCAAACCCTACCTAATTAATGATTTGAATGTGGGTGTTGATAGCCTTCCTATGTTATGAGATTTTGTTTGGTAGTTTAAAGATCTGTTTATGGATATGAAACCTGAACAGGCCATTATGACAATATGCCACCACCTGCTGCACTCATCACTATAGAGAGCCTGTTATCTACTGTTTATTACTCCTTTTTCCCAAGTAATTATTTGCATCAGAAGAGAGGAGAGTAAGGTCCCATCCAGCTCTAGATATTGTATGATTCTATGCTTAAATTAAGTCAAAGATAATTAAGGGATCCTGCTACACAGCCTCCATTTACTATCAATACCAATGGATTTTATACAGCTAAATCCCATGGATATTTGTAAAAAAAAATCTCAGTGCTTAAATTAACGCAAAGTGTTGCTGCAATATTTTTTAATTACCAAGCAGGGAACATAGATTTAGGTCTTTTTTCAAAAAACCCAAGTATAATCCAAAGAAAAGGCAGCTTTTCTAGGGGTGCTGAGGCCAGGACAGCTGTGCAGCACTGGGTTACAGAACCACCATCATGCACCTTGCTCAATTCAGGGGCTGGGCACAACCTGATCTGGGCTCTGACTGTAACACAGTCTGATAATCCCACTTCTGCCTGTCTTTAGTTACAGTTATATCCATCATTTCTAGTCTGATACTTCATTCAGCTCCAAGTTTACTATAAACTCTAAATTGGGATAATCTGGTAAAATACACCCCCATTTCCCACCTCTCTTCTCATAAGCAGCAGCTCATGGTGCTCAGTGAACCTGTCAGCTGCAGAATAAAGTTCTGTTCTGTCAATAACTGCTATCACTTAAATAAGTGGTTTGTTGATTGGGGTGGTTTTTTACTAATTTTAATTTCCCTGAATGTCCCTCAATGTCAGTTCATCTTTGTTGCACTCCTGGTCTCAAAGGGTGAGTTTCACTATCAAGTTGGTGGTTTTTTCAGGTTTGCATTCCTCACTCTTCATATTCAGGTCAGAAAACCTCCCTATAATAAATCTCTCAAGCAATTGAACTCTTGTTTGAATCAAGTTTGTTTAGTGAGGGTTTATTTTTTTATGCCTTCTTCCCCTCTATTTTCAGATTAATTTTACATAATGTATAAAGGCTAATCAATGCTCTGTGAACTTTTCAAGGAATCTTCTACCACTCATGCTGCAACAGCATATTTGCAGGCATAAAAATTAATCAAATTTCCCCGTAATTAATTCAAGCAAACAAACTTCATTTTTTTCCTAATACCAAGTTCTCTCTTCCTAAAGGTTCCAGGGTAGACTGGCACTTAAACCCACACCACTTTTAGAGAGGAACCTGGACATCTTTTCCTGAGCTTAGCTGCAAGAGAGACAGGAGGGGCTGCATGTCAGATGCAAAACAGTAATTTAATCCCTTGTGCTTCTTGAAAAGTTTAAGGGGATGAACCCCTTATCTGAAGGGAAAAAAATGAGACTTTTTTAATGGTTGTTGCACTCTGTGGTGCCTTTCAGCAGATTCCTACAGAGGCTGCACAGCAAGAAGTCCTGGGTTCTTATTTCATGATGGCTAGCACACAGTGCTGAGAATTTTTATTTAGTTTAATGCTTTACCTAATTTTAAGCTCCTGAATGATCACAGGAGTCTCTCTTTATGCACACAGATCCTCTGTAGGCAAATCCGCTTTATTCCACCTTCTATTTGTGACTCAGACTGACAATCCTGAGCCTGATCCACAGTGAAAACCGTCAGAGGCATTATAAATTAACAAGTTCCTGTTCCTTCCACTCCCAAGCATTTCATCCTGAAAGAAGGCTCTTGAATTTTCAAATCAATATCCACATAGTTACCAAAAAGCTCCATTTTCCTTACAATTCTGTAAATATATCAGGCCGTGGTGATTGCAATTACAAAAATTTTTGTTGCCTTGACGTGTTACATGTACACACATCCACACAGAGGTGAGAGTTGAAGCCTGGCTGTCTGACAAGGGGAAAGGTTGTGCTAAGGATACATTAAATATCCTCTGTTTAATAGGAAATAGAGAGAATGAAGACCTAGGAGAGCAGAGTTCCCTTCTTGTTAAATATAAAGCTGTTACCACAGCAATGTCAATTAGTGGGAAAGAAGAGACCCTTTGATGTATTTTAGCTCAAATTACTCCAGTACATTCCAAAATCAGCTTTAAGAGACCTTGGGAAAATATAAAGGCAGGTGGGTAAAACAAACTGTAGCTGCAATTTGGTACTTAGTATTTTGATGTATTTACACCTGGGTCGCTTTTGGCAGTCTATTTTGTTTTGCAGACTTTCTGAGCCCATCTTTGTAGGAGTGGGTGCTAATGAGTCAGGCCATTAGCGACAAATCTCAGGCAGCAAGAAGGAGACAGCAGCAGCATTTGTACTCATTGCTCAAACCCCTCTGGGGTCTGAAAGAACAAAGACAGACGAGGTCAGATCTAAACATAAACCCCTTTGTGACACGTTATTTGTGCACAGTACATTTCTCATTAATCTGTTTCAAATGCCTACAATATTCACATATTAATGCAACATCTCATGTACGTTGTCCAACCGTTTCCTCCTTGTTTTGCTGCTACAAAGCTAAAAAAGTAACAGCAGTGAGAAAAAGGTCAGATTCATAGAGAAGTTTTATCTCCCAAAGGAAATCAAAATGTATTTTGCTGATGTGCTAACAATATTTATTAATATCAGTAAACTTTACCAATATTTCATTAATTATTCAGTCCCCCCAGCAGAGACTCATAAGAACAGCACAAGGTCTTCCTTTCCCCTCCTGTTCTTCATTTACTCTCACACAGAATGTTTTTTGCAGCACAAATCTCACACTCTGATTGAGCCTTTGTCGCCTTGTTTACATTTTCTAAAAACCTGTCTTGAATCCTCCAAAATTGAAAGGATAACTTTGATAGAGGAATATTAATTCATTCCATTTCCATGAAAATCCAAAAACTCACCACAGGAAGGGATGAGGAGAAGATTTCAGCAGCAAATTCTAAGCCACATAATTCCACCCACAGATACTCTAAAGCAAAAAACTTCTCCTGGGTAACATGACCTGTCAAACACAGAGATGTGAACTGCAAGCTACTTTTCCCCTATTACCAGAAGAGTTATTTTCAATTGCCAGTTTCTCCATTTAAATTCTCCTCATGTTTTCACCAGCAATTCTTTACTATTTCACACCCCTTTCAAATTCACATCTATAGAGCTAAATGAAAAAAATCCAGACCACTTTAAAAAAAAAAAAAATCTATCCAAATCAAGACTTTGCCCTTGGTTCTCTGTTATTATCATACTCCAGGTTTTAACAGTTTCTGCAATTAATCTTGAATGAATTCTCATGGGTTTCCCTTCTCCCTCTTTGCCAGTCTCAATCACATTTGGGTTTGCTTTTATTTTTTTACTTTCTCACTTTTCTTTCTCTCCTTTCACTGCATTTCATCTGAGCTGCTTTTCATCCTCGTTCATTTACATTTCTCAGTCTCATTCACATCTCAAAAACTCTTCACATGGAGTTCTCACAGATGTCACTTTTATGGAGCTGAAAAGCAGCAAAGGCAGGTAAATTTCCACTTCCATTCTCTCTGCAGTGAGGAATTTTGTTGTGAGTAAATAAAAAACAAGCTTCTGCTATAAATCATTAAACCTAAGTGAATATTGTGACTTTATTGCTATAATGCAAACACCATACACATTAAGCATTTGCCAGAAGAAAAGTTAAGCTGAGAGAAAATTTACTTGGCTTAGCTTTCAATCTAATAGTCCATTATGGGTAAGTAGCAGGAACTGCCAAAACTCAGAGCCTGCCCATGTATTTTGAAAATACGGTTTGGGAGGTGACCAGACAGTAACAGACTATTTGTTTTTTAGCTAAATGAAATCACTCTTGTCAATAAACAGCTACTTTCAGCCTCATAAGGAAGAACCAAAAAGAACTTCCATGTTAAGGCAACATCTCTATCCAAAACCAGACAAGTTTTGCCTACTTGTGTCAACTTAATTGGTAAAAAAACAAAACAACAAACAAAAAAACTAAGGATAAAAAGTAATATATGTACAAAGAGGATTTAATTATTTTTTTTCATTTTAATGGGGAAAGGGTAAAATAGATACATAGAAAAAAGGTCTGAAAAGCATGGGCAAGACTTTGAGGCATTGCTAAGAAATGAGAGGTGGAAGGACTGGATTTTAGAGAAACTGTGTAATTAGCTAGGAGAAGAGCCTTATCTATAATAGTATATTTTTGTTTCACTGTTATTTATGATAGAACACACTTTCTAACAAAGGATAAGGCCTTAAAATCAACAAGAATGGGCATAACCAATGGAGGAGTTTCCGAAGAGAAGAAAAATGTAAAGGAATTGAGGGTAAACACAATTGCAGATAACATAAATGAGCAGGAAGGAATCAATAACTGCTCCTAATAGGGTAACTTGTAATATTGGACATGTGGTGAAAAGAGAGAATGGGGCAATAGCTCTGGAGAAAATGAGGTCTCAGATAATGAGGTCTCCCCACCTCTGCCGAGTTAGACTTGTTGTGGCAAAAGGAAACACATTAAAACGTGGGGAAGGAAGTCAGCAATAAGAATATGACGGAAAAATCAAGATATTACAGCAGAGAGCAATCAGTCTCTCATAGCACAGGAGCACAGGAGCCAAAGGCAGAGCTGCTCAACAAGGTGGTACAAACCCGGGGACATGGCAGAGATAAAGTCTGGTGCAGAAGGAGAAAGGGCACAGAATGGTTTATATTTTATTGTTAATATTTAACACCCAAACAAGGAGAAATTTCAGAGAGAAAACTCTGCAGCTTTGATTAATACTGCTGTCTTAAGTGAAGCTGTTTCACAAACCATCTGCAAAACAATGGAAACATGAACAGAAATCCTTAAAGAAGATCTTCCAATCTCTGTCACTTTATCTGCCATCTGTTGGGAACTGCAACTGCCAGTTCATTTAGTTTTCTACAAGCTGGCCTTAAAATAACTCACTGCAAAATTGTAATACTTTTCTGACTCCCTGTAAGGAAAAGGCACCCTAACTCCTTTGAATTAAGGCATGAAATGGCTTGTAAAATATCAAGATGATCCTAATGAGTGTGTGCTAGCTCATTCAACTGATGTGCCATGAAGCTGCAGGAACCTTTAATATTCCATTAATTTCACTGTAAAATGCAGTTACATGAGCAGAAATAAGTTCCCAGACAAAGAAAGGAACTTAATTTCACTGCAAAAAGCAGTTCCATGAACAGAAATAAGTTCCCAGACAATGAAGAAATCTTCATGCTCATTATTTTTTTTATTGAAGGAGACAGAAGCTGGACAAAGAACCACACTACTTGCAGCTACCAGGATAAATTCACTGGACATCCAATATAGCATCACACTAGGTACAAATGCAGATAATATCTGAGCTTTCAGTGGATTATATTAGAGCAATAACTACTTGTCAGGATAAATTAACGTGCAACATCAGGATATTCATGTCTTTGGAGATTCGTGTTCAGGATATTCATTGCTTAGACAAAAGTGAAAGGGCAGAGAAGGAATTACTCAGTACATTTTAAAGGAAAAAAGGGACAATGGAAAAATAAATCAAATTTCAAATTCCATGGGTATGCTTTGTATCTATAAAAGAGTGAAAAATCCTACTATCCTTTGTGTCTGCTAGAGAAGACATGCAAGGCTGTCAAGCAACATGAATGAAAGAGAAAACAGAATGGTGAGGGAAGAGCTCAACAAGGAGTTTCCAGTCCTATTTCCAGTTTGCATAACTATTCTTTGAGAAAGGTCCAGCCAGCAGAAGCAC
The DNA here is from genome assembly GCA_037834095.1 of Argya squamiceps. Taxonomy (NCBI): domain Eukaryota; kingdom Metazoa; phylum Chordata; class Aves; order Passeriformes; family Leiothrichidae; genus Argya; species Argya squamiceps. The sequence continues at coordinate 14,180,272 of JBBMKD010000194.1, forward strand.
ATGTACAGATTAGAGAAAGGAGTGGCATCAGCAGACTGCCCTGGTGCTGCAGAGGGGACAGATGGGGCATCTTCCCTCACATGAACTCTGATAACAAACTCTGCCTCTTTCTCATGTGGTGTTCACCAGAAAACCTAATTACTTTCAGGAAGAAAGGGATTATATTGTTATTTTACTAGGGAAGAACCTCTCCCACAGATTTGCTCAAGGTTATGTAGAAGAACAAGGACCCTCCTTCATAATAAAACTTTCATTTTATCCTAGAAGTGGAAATTTAAGAGGAATTACACACATTTAAGAAAAAGTTGAGTTCTATCAAAAGGCATTGAAAAATACCTCCATAAACAAGGTGAAGCATTAATACATATACAGTAAATAGAGTAACTTGCCAATGAAAATATTGACTGGGAATCACTAGGAAGCCAAAAAGAAGTTCAGTTGAATTGAGATAATGTCTCTGGCTGCTATCAGCAAACATTTCAGTTCTGTCTGTGTCAGCATCCAGGGCAGGTGAGATGCATTGCCAGAACCATCAGCTGCCCTTAGGAAACTGAAATAGTCCAGAAAACAGAAAATCCTGCTGTCTGATAGACCCAGGCTGCCTGCACAGCTATAATTGTGAATAATTGTGTGTTTCAGTTCTGCATCTTCAGTGACCTGCAGACAAACCAAAAGTTTGGCAAAGATGCCAGGACATCCATTCCGTGACATTGGGTTTGCAATAAGATGTTTAAAGCAGTTACATTTCTACAAAGCCAGTGAAACTCAAGCCTGTGGCCCACTACTTAAAAACAGAGATATCTTAAATTTTCATAGACTTAAGGCTTCCTTTCCTTAAAGTGATTTCAGTTTTAGAATCGCAGAACAATTCTGGTTGGAAGACATCTCAGGAAATCAGGGAGGTCATTCTCCTACTAAAAAAAAGTCCAGTGGGTTGGCCAAGGCTGGATGCCAAGTGCCCACTGAGCCTCTCCTTCTCCCCTCAGCTGGATGGGGACAGAGAAAATACAATTAAACTGGGCTGAGATAAGGACAGGGAGAGATCACTCAGCAATCACCACCATGGGTAAAACTGGGGGGAAAATTAGTTTATTATCAATCAAAACAGAGCAGGATAGTAAATAAAACCAAATGTTAAAACACCTTCTCCCCCATCCCTTCTTTCTTCCCAGGCTAGGAAAGTCTAAGAAAACTTGGAAGCAGCCAGCATTAATGGATGTCCTGGAAACAGCAGCACATTATGCCCATGTCTGCAGTGAGTGGCACTTGAGGGGTCTCTGCAATACCCAGCCCTGCTCCCCTGCATCTGGAGGCTCTTAGCAAAGTGTTGAGTGCAGCAGCAGTAACACAACCCCTCCTGCTCTCCATCTCCCTCCTGGCAGGGAGATATCGTTTTCTTTACACTTTCAAAAGGAAGAAAGCGACTTTGAACACTGTCTCCTCTCTCTCTCCCTCCAGCTGTGACGTGGGGATAGAGCTCTTCCCAACCACCAGCAACACTCAAACACAAAGACAGCAGATGTGAAGGGAAATGCAGATCTGAAAAGCAGAAGCCACATCCCCAGCTGAAACAGAAAGCGAGTCCCCAACTCCCCAGTGAGGTAAGATGAGGTCCTCTGTCTACAGAGATTTTGGGAATAAATTCAAACAAACAAAAGTACAAATATTTGCCAATTGCTTCTACATTATGGTGACAACAAAGGCATAACCCATAATGGTGCAGAATATCCAGTCTTGAATTTATTATATTCTCTATTTTGTTCCCAGTCTGGATTCTCCACCACTGGGTTATTGCTCTGATGCCCTGCAGCACAAGAGTTGAAATTGTCCCAGGATGAAAATTTGTCATAATGCTTTTATTTTTATTATCCTGGACAAATTTGCCTCTCTGTAAACCTATCTAGTCTTGTCACTACCTATATGAAGCATGGCAGTATTTTATAAATATGTGATTTAAGTCAAGGATGATTTTCTGATGCCCTTAGGCTGATTACTTCCCACCCTGGCAATACTCTCTTCCTATAGAGCTGCTTTAACCTTCAGAATTTGAATTTTTGCCATTATTCCCTTCCTGGTTTATTATTTTTGATTGTGACAAGACAAATCCTGTGCTTCTCTACTCAGTTTCTCCTCCCACTTGAGTTTTATTTTCAAGAATTTCCTTTGTTCCTGTTTTATGTTCCTGCATTATGTTGGTTACCTTTGTGTTTATTTGCCTGCACTGGCTTTGAAAAGAAAAATTACTGTGGAAATCCCTGCACCACTTCTGGTTGGTTTTTTTTTCTTTTTTTCCCTCAGCCTGGTTATATTATTCATTTTTGTCTTTTAGGGAGTGTTTGGATTATGTTTCAGTGGAAATGCTCTTCATGGGAAGTGTCTCCCTTTGAAAATGAATCAGCACGTACAAATTCATATGTTTTTACTCCTCAGGAACAGATGTTAAGGGAATGTAGGTTAAGCTTTAGATCCAAACTAGTCTCTGCAGGACTATAATTTGCTGAGATAAACAGAAAGAAGGAAAGGCAAACCAACAGGGGCATCCCAGATTTAACATCCCTTCTGTTCTGGCTCAGACACGTTTGACTCTGTCACTTGCAGACACGCTTTGCTGCCACAGCAATCAAAACCAACAGAGAAATCTCTCTTAATCACTGCAACACTGTCACTCTTGTCTAAAGCTATAAACATGCAGTTCACCAGAGACTGAAATCTGTAAATATTCCAGGCAAATGTGTGTTGTCCAATACTGTAATTTTTCTTCTATAAAATTTGTTTATGAAAGTACAGGTTTATGAGAACATTTGAGGAACTCATAAATGTCACACAAAGACAAAAATGGTCAAAATCTGGTATAAATGTTTCATGAAGACTAACATGACCTTTAGATATCAAGAGAATGCTGACAATTATTTCATTGCCTTTGAAAATGGCACCAAAAATTAATGGATTTGTTCTTACCTGCTGTCACTATTCAGGTGAGCACTGCTTGGTACCTTCAGCAGATTTTTGGAGTGTGTTGGACTGGGGCCACCAGCCAGCCTTGAAAATCTCTCTGATTCACTTGCATTGCATTTGTTTTTAGGCCAATAAGCTATGATTAGCTTTTCATCATCATAATTAATGTAGTATGGATTAATTAGTTGATTTAGGCACCTGAGTGGTAATGTTTCATTTGGCTGTGGCAGGATATGCACAGCATATCTCACCTCCAGAGACTTTTTGCATTTAATACTCATCTTGGCTTCTGTAAATTTTTTAGACATCCCTTCCAAGCAAACAAATCTTACAGGAAAAAGTCATTTCAGTAGACAGAAGCACGAGAGAAGAAAGGTCATAAGCCTCCTTCATTGCAAAAGCAACCTGAAAAGAAATCTGCAGAAAAGTTGGGCAGCAACTGGTTCATTCTGCACTATTTTCCAGTAAGATTTTGCAACAAGACACCCCAAAGCACAGTTTGGTATGAGGACAGGAGCTGAAGCCTCTTCGCCAACTCATTCCAGTGCTTGACTTCCCCCACAACAAAAGAATTATTTTCTCAGAGTCACAAAGAATTTTATATGTTTCAGTCTGTGCCCTTTGCCTCCTGTCCTGTCAGTGGGCACCTCTGGGAGGAACTTGAGCTCTTCCTCCTCACAGCCCCCATGAAATAAATTTCAATTATAGATATCTATCAGATATATATAGATAATAAGAATTGATATCAAGTAGACATCAATATCAATAGATATTAACATTGGTAGGAACCACAACTTCTCCAGGCCAAAAAACCTCAGGTCTCAGCCCTATGCTGAGATGCCCTATGGCCAAAAGTATTTACAATTAATAAAATTAAAATAATTATCAGCCTAATCGAGCCTACATTAAAATACTTGTGAAATAAGACACAAGAATTGCCTAAATGCAAACTCCTTTTAGAGAGCAGGGTGTTCCCAAAGAGGAAGCAAACAATCCTTTACCACCCCCAAAAAAAAGCATTATCCCAAAGAAAATATAAATCACAATGACAGATACCCAAATCTATTTCAAAGAAATTCTGCTTCTAAGATTACTTTGTGATTGTTTCCTTCAGATTCAGAAGAAATATGTTTTCCTTTGAAATGCCCTCCAGAAAGGAATGCGATTTTAGGAAGCACCAGCACACAGCCTCACTCCAAACCTCACATCAGGAGAGGCCAGAAGGTTCCACAGCCGGGAAAATTTACTTTACAGGTAGATCCAAACTGCATCCAAACTAAGAAGTTAATGCAGATGAAACCAGCATTTATGAGGATTTTTTCTGACATACAAAGTGACACTCTAGTACAGACCTTCTTACTCTTTGCTTCCTGAATTATCCTTGCTCAAAAGAAGAAATATCAAAGCAAAAGAGCTTCAGTGTGTCCTTCGTGTGTCTCCAGAATTAGGTGTAAAAAGGGGTTTCTGTAGCACTGGCAGAAGGGCTTTTATAAATAAAAGAACATGGTAGCTTACTTAAATAATTTATCACCCATAACCAAATACAGATGTTTCCATTTACCATGACATCTTTTTTTTTTTTCAGAAATAATACAAAAGTAATTCTATTTTTAAAATACAATTGCATCTTGACAGAAATTTTTATAGAACTCTATTCAACCTCAGGCATATGCTACCTAGTAATTCCTTTGTAAATTTATGGCAATTATTCCTTAGCAACTTCTTTAAAATTTAGAGTTTTTTCCTCGACACGTGCAAAATAAATGCCACGTACTTTCTCCAAACCATAAACAGCCATGGAATTACTTTGCAAAAAGGCTGCAATTATCATTTAATCATGCTTAATTATATGGGTAATGTACCTCGAGCGAGTGTTAGAGAAACTGAGAAAGAGATACTTTGTTACAGTTACAAAAATGGTATTTAATGTGAGAGAATATTGTCTGTCAGGTAGCACTGCACTGCTATCACACCCAGACTGATTTTACTGATCAGAAATCAACTTGAGCTTTCTGGGCTTCACCTCCTGACACTCCTGGCTGGGACAAAGACTGTGATTTACAAACCTACAAAACAATGAAAATATGGGAGCTGTGTCCTAAAAATGCAATTTGTGTCTTCTGTTTCAAGAATTCAGTGTTGTTGCTTATCTCCACATAGGCTTTCTTTTTTGCCTTTTTTTTTTTTTAAATTATGTACTTAATTAATAAAAATCCTCATAAAAACACACCCATGACTCCCCTAGGACCTAATACCACCTTTTTTATGATCTCATCAGCACCAAGTGTGCTGTACAACACACAGAAAGGTTGATGATAGATCTGTTCTCTCCTGCAAGGGTTTTATCTGCTCTGCTTTTTTGGAATATCTTCTCTACAGCACTCAGCTCTCTTCCCTAAGGGAAGGGATCTGGCAGTCTGAGGATCAGAACTTGCATTTCCCAGCAGTCAGGGTATAACAGAGCTGATTTATGTCAGGCCAGGGCTCTGGGCAGGCCTGCCTGTGTTAAACAGGAGGGGAGAATCATTTGCAGGAGCTTGCTGAAAACACAGTCTGCAGTGATTTATGGGGTCTTACCAATCACTAAATCACTTATTTGACTTTGTAGAATAAACATTAGTACATTTTTCCTTTTAGTTGCTTTTTTTGTTCTCATCTATAACGTGCTAGGTGAGCCCTAGGGGTAAAGCACTATCAATATTTGTAAAACATTTGCTACATAAAAAGCAATTCCTGCAGTTGTTACCTAAGGAATCACCTGAATGTTTTGATAATACAAATGAGGATCATCCTGTAGGTAGCATGAGGTGGACAGTTTTCTGTTTTAATGTGGGCAAACAATGACTTATGTGAAGATCTTTGGCCTACCTAATACTGCCCCTTTCAGATGTAAGCTGAAGAGCAAATGCAAAAGAATTACTCTAGATACTTCTATTTTTTAAAAATTACCACATATTGCTGAAAGGATCAAAAGCTATTGAGCTGTTATTTTTCCAGCTGTACACCAATATGAGCTACTTTAAGTTTGCTCCTTATGAAGCCTGAGGAAAGATGACCAAGGTTTCCTCTAACTTTTTTTTGCACAGATTTTATCCATCCATCCATCCAAAGGCAGCCCTGCCTACAAAAAGGGGTCAAGGATTCCCCCAGCAGGGCATCAGGCACAGCTCCAGTCCCTGAGTTTGCCAGCTACAACCATTAAGTGAGGCAGAAAGTGAGATAAAACAGCAGGTGTCAAGTAAAAATCGCTTTCTGGGTCTAAAAATAGACAAGTTGATGGTTCCACTGAAGTAAATCAAAGTTTTTTCACTAACCTCAGCACAAGTTCTGTTATTTAAATCTTGTTCAGCCCAGGACACCAGCCCCTTTGGCCTCAATAGCACCAAAATAAATGGCAGGGTAATGCAAAACCAATCACATGAGAAGACCAAACACACATTTTTAATTAAATGTTGTTTAGCGTCCTATGGTTCAAGAAATAGGTTTTTCTTCTAATGATTTATTTAAATTTTGTTTGATACTGTGGTTCATATGCTTTTGTTTGCTTTTTTTTTTTTGAGCTCAGGCTATTATTTACCTTACAAACATTTCATGCCTGTCTAGCATTCTCCAGAGCTGAGAATCAGGCTGCTTTATCTTCCTCAAAGGCATTCATTCCTCCTTTTTTATTGATGTTCTACCTCCTCAGGGTACCTGCTCTTTGTCCCTTTATTGATGCCTCGTTGCACGCCTTTTTCTCCATAGTCAAACAGGTTTCTTGAAGATGGTGCAACTCAAAGTCAAAGCAAAACATCTAAAGAACACTGGGACAGACACGGGGCAAAGTATTGGAGTGCGGCTAAAAGGATGCTGAGACAGTGGCCTGGCAGCCTGATTGGTGTGTCAAGGGGAAACAATGAAAAGCAAAGAAGAATCATGTGTTAGGATTGAGAAGAAATGTGCAAAAAGAAGAAAGAAAACCCCTGGCAAAGTGAAAGCTGAAGCAGAACCAAACATACAAAACTAATTAATGGAGATATTACTAAATGTTTGGTACCTACGTGCCATGGAAAAATAGGGATGCTTGAAAAAAGTCATGTGGTATTACATTTCTCACACAGGGGACTAAAAATAGATTAAGGAATATATTATTAGTGTTTTACTGATACTGGGAAATAAGTTGACATAATTAATCACATTTGAATATTGAATGGTGACCAACTGTTTTTATTGTTCCACAACTGGCTGAATCAAGAGCCCCAGAATAAGAGCTGATCACATCAGGTTTCTGCAGGGATGTAAGAAATCCCAAACCAAGGCTCCCAGAAGTTTCTAGATCTTCAGCAAAATCCAAATCACTGTGATCCTTGAATTACAGTCAGGTTCTTAGAGTTTTCAGGGCAAACTGCTGTAAAGTCAGGCTTTGTTGGACACAACTCCTGTCTTTGTGCCCACCAGGACTGAGTCCATCACCTTCAGAAGTCAGGAGTCTCAGTTGTGAGACAGAAAACAACCTGGCAAGCTCTTAAATCTTCATTTAACTTCGGTTTTGGAAGTTCACCGAAATAAAAACACTCAGAGGAAGAAAAAGCAAAAATAAAGGATAAAAAAGATCAATCAATTCTGGCAATTCTGTGCAACAATTTACATAGGTGACACCTCCAGATCAACGTTATTTCCACATGCAAGGTCACAGCTTCCAGACATAAGGCAGAAGAGAAACATGGACCCCAGGCAGTGAGTCAGAACCTTTAAATCATGTCACTATCATCTCATTAAGGCTTTTTACTTTCTTTTCCCACCCTTTCTCTGCCACGGTTTTGAAAGACACTCCTTCAGGCACGTACCAATATGATGCAATCTCATTCAAATGGACATTGCAGGTTTTTAAAGAGGTGTTAAACACTCTCATAACGCTAATAATAACAAATAACAAGCCAACATGATGGTTTTTCCACCCTTGATGGACTAGAAGTCAAAACACATTATGACACAATATATATTTATTAGCCAATGAAACTGAATGGCTTTAAAAGGGGAAGGATAGATAAAACTGGGGGGGAAATGTCATGGGATAAGCCTCATGACAGCACCATGGTAACACTGCTTGCTGTACAGCAGCTGAGTGCTGGGATTCATTTGCAAGGGAAACAGCTTCCATATCCAGACCATTCAATCAAATATTAAGTTATATGGTCATTATAGGCAACTGGGGAATATAAATAATAGGAAATGCTTATTGTGCCTCTTCAGGTATCCTCAGTTATTAAGCTGCTGCTTCAGCAGCAACAATAAGCAATATGTATGTTTTGATTCCTGGGTAACTTGTTGGAAATTAGGTTTCACAGTAGTGTTTGTGTATTAGTCTGATCAAATGCTGCATTATCTTCTACGCTTCTTGGTGGTATTTATGCGTTAAGCTCCCTTTTATTAACTTTCTTGCTGAAATATGATGTATTAAGTAAAGGCTCCCCATAGTAAATTATGTCGGTTTCTTGGTATTATCACTGCATTACCATGCTGTGAATGATCTTATGTGCCTCATTAGCATAACATGAATTACAATGGGGAGTTTAATCTCCAGCCCTACACTTCTTCGTGCACATCTTTTTCTCCCCATAACTTTTCATTACCGCAGGCTGGGAGTTCAGGCTGATAACCAAACAGGAACAGGGGGAAAAAAATATCATGTTGCAGGATGAATGAATGGAGCAGCCTGAGGGTGCAGGGAACAGCATCTGAGTGCTCTCTCAGTGATGGCAGCAAATAGGGGAATGGAAGGAAATTTCAAGGCACACATTTACCATTTTTACTGACCCTGCATACCCAAGGACAGGAGAAATGAGCCAACATTTTGCCACGGTGCCCTAAAAGAAAGGAGGGTAAAGATCCAGATTCTCCCCGTGGGTTTTTGCACCTCCTTGAGTCAGGAACATTCTCCTGTGCCGCATGTGAGAGAAACAGGCATTTTTAGAGGAACCATCTAGATCCCATGCAGAAACGATTATAACACAGCCTTTTCTCACTGTGTTGCCTTCTACTGACACTTTTTAAGGATATTTTTTCCTATTCATTTCTTGACATGGTTATATGGTCAAATTTGTTGAGACACTAGGCACCTATGCACAAAGGTTTTCAAAAACCCAAAATTCTAATGTTCTTTTCCTGGGGACAGAGAAAAGTACATTGAAAGATTTTTTATAAAAATATTCAGTTATATATTGCTCTGCTTCAAGGGCAGCCTTTATTTTTATGTTTTAAAATCAGTTTCAAGTGAATGGCTCAGCCCAAATTTGGAGGACTGAACAGATAGGTTAAATAAATAATGACTTAGTTATGGACAGCTTTCATCTCCAACCTTAAGACTTAAGATCTGATAGACTTCTACACCCACGTTTCATGAAAAGCAGCTCCAGAAACTACTTTGAGAGATCACACATCTACCTTAACAAGAGGAGACAGGCTGCCATGTGCAACAAAAATAAAAGCAAAAGCAAAAATGCTTTTATTTTAAACATGAAATATGCTTAATATTAGTTCCTTCATATAGCCATGTTTTGAAACCAAATTATACTGAATTTTTGTTATTAATGACTTGAGTGATTAGAACTGCAAATTTCTCCATGGCTGAGCTTAAAGCACAGAACACAGGAGAACAGAGTTAAGCTGTAACAGCATCTTGTTTCTTGAATGCAATCAATTTCAGAAATGTTTGCTATTTCCACACTGACTGTTAAATACAAAAATACTAATACTTTGTTTCTAATCCTGTGAAGGCTTAGTCTAAATAAATGAAAAAAATTCTGAGCGTTTGATTTAAGGTATGATCTCCTAGAAATTCATATATCAATCTTTAAATCAGGATCTTCTGCAGAGTGTGATTACAAACCAATATTTCACCAGAAAAGTGCAACTTCTGGTACTTTTTTATCACGTTATTGTGATTGCTGTAGTCACAGCATTTGACTGTGGGTCTCTTTTGGGTGATAATGTTTCTGGTTATAAATGTTTTTATTTATCTAAACACTGGCACTGAAAAGGGAGCTGAGCCAGCACGGAATCTCCTCTTACAGCCCCTGTGGGCACCAGCCTCTGCCTTCTGCTTGTCGGGTAACCTCTCTGAAAGAGCTCCATGGATTTATGGATTTAAATGCTAGACTTTCTGGAGCAGCGTATTCCAGAGAGTTTCAGATTCATCAGAATAAAATTTAAACAGGGACCTGTCCTCTCTTACCCTTTCTAACATAAAACAGGTTCTTGTTTGAGTTATACCACAAACCTGAAATGCGTAACCTGCTTCTACTGCAGATTTATTCATGCTTACCTACAGGTGTTTGCAGTTACCCACAGTCACATTTCAGCAAGACCTCATATTCCACTTTGAAATTTACACCTTTCTTGTCCTTTTAAAAACAATTTCAAACATCGCATTTTAAAATTGAAGTTTGCACTTCTTTGCAGTCTACAGAGGTTCTGCTGTTGTTTTATTAACATCTTTGTGTCTCATCCATCTTCCAATGACAAGAAACCATAATTGTGGGTGTAACCCTGTCACAGCCAGAGGGATCTGTACCAGACCTGCTTCTGTCTTGTATTTGCACCCTCAGTCCAGTCATTCATGTTTGGATGGGGTATCATATCAAATTCAGGCTTCTGTCAGGAGCACATGAAATACAGCCACAATTTAATTTTTCTTTGTTAGAATAACAACAATTTCCAACAGAGCTGAGCTTAATTCAACACCTCAGAATCCATAGGTTAATTCTAATTTAAGTATATGTAAAAAAAGCCTGATATTATAACGTTTGCTAATCATTTATACATTGCAGAAAACCAGAAGGGAGAAAAATCACTGGAAAGGAGAAGAAAGTTTTCAGGGAAGTGGCAGAAACATTTATCAAGTCAGTGACACAGGAGCCCTTGTTGGATGATTTTGCAGCAGCAGTTGGACACTGTGCTAAGCAGACATTGCCTGGAATTCATCCACTCTGGGAACTTACAAAGCATGACTGAAAAAGATCACCTGGAATGTCTGAATGCATTTGGACAAACCTGAGCAGTATATCAGCTCAGTCTGAAGCAGAAATACAGAAGCATAAACCCATGAAAATATCATGGGAGATGGAAGGGAAGAGAAGCAGAAATGTGTGTGCAATTTCACTGATTGCTTCCCCTGGGAATAAAGGAGTTCAGCTTAGAGTCTGCATGAGCAAAGTCAGATAAGCTGTCAGGACAGTGGGAGGCAGATACTGATGCAGGAAAGAGACAGAAAAATCTATCATCACTCAGGAGCACTCAACACCTCTTCATTTCTACATGTTAATGCTTCTGCCATTGGCTTTTCTCCCTTGGAATTGTTATTATTCATGACCCAAAACATCTCTCATATTTCGTTTAAAACAAGAAAGATGGCATCTTCATATATAGAAGTACTTTTGTGCAGGACGAGTCTTAGTTCTGAATAAAGTCTTTGATGCATCTGTTGGCTTTCTTTCAATAATATTAGCAATTAAAGTCAAGAAAAATACATCTTTTCACCACTTACATTTAGCATTACACTGTACGTCCTGCAATATTAAAAAAAAATCTCTTCTCTGAGGAATTAATTTAAAATTGTATTATCAAGATGCCTTATTCCCAACAAACTTTCATTTTATTTTTTTTTCTAACAGCTATAGCAGTGCCATCAAGATGCCTAGAGCCAGAAAAAAGTCACATTTATGCTACAAACATCTCATGACAAACGCTAATGCACTGATACAGGAAAACCTATGACAGTGTCACTCCGGGGAACTGTAAATCTTCAGTGGAACCACAGAGGTAGAGAGGCTACAAACAAGCCAAGGAAAGAAACTGGAACACCTGGAACTTGGTGTCAGCCAGCCATAACTTAAGTCAGGCTTAAATAAACAAGCACAGTGAAGGCTTGACAGCTCGAGTGCAGCATCCAGGAGAGAGATGTGGTTATCTCCCCTTTATCCTCACCTCAGACAGGCACTGGGGTCCACTCCTCCTTGGATCAGCCACAGCTGGATTTTGCCATGTGTCTGGAGCAAGACAAATTCCTGCTGTGGTATCACCCAAGTCTCATTCTTGTTCTGATAAGCCATAACCTGTCGCCCTGATCTTTTTCAGCCTTCTGATGTTTGCATTTTTCTAGTGGAGTTTCTCACAGATTTTCATGTAAACAAAGTGATGTTACTGTAACTGTCCTTCTTGTTTTTCATTCCTCTCTTGAGGAGGGACAATTGATGGACTTCTAGTTTGACCAGTGTGGTTGGAGAGGTGGCAACCTCATCCTGCAATCCATGCTCATTGTCCAAAATCTATATAAACCCAAGTAGAAAAATAAACTTTTTTTTTGCCCTGACAACTTGACTATGTGTCTGTCATTCATTTCATGCCCTATAGCAACAATAACCAAAAGAAATCAACCCAATCTCTACAGTTTCTGTTGACATCAGATTAAAAGCAGATGCAAATGTTTCACTCTTCTGGTCTTAAAAAGTTACTCCACTGTCTGAGCAAATGCTAAATAAAATGATAAACCCATCATTAAAGGAAAGAGAAAGTTATAGGCTAATAAATTTAATTCTTTTTCATTTAAGCGGAAAAATTGGCAGATTGAAAAATGCTTCTGCCAATTCGGGTCAACAGAACATTTGCTTTACAAATTATCCTTTTGATAGCAAACATAAACGAGATGAGAGATTATAAATTGAAAGGATCAAATGTCATTAAGTTGTGCACTCGACACGACAGCATCAGGAAAAGCAGCATGTATAGGTGCCATCATTCCAACACATAAATCACTCCAATTATACAATGATGTGGTAACAGCTTCTCCCTTTTGACATCTGCTCATTGTCTGCACATTTATCTCCAAGCATGAACTGATCTGCACCATCAGATACTTCATTTATGCATCAAAAATCCCCAAGTTTGGTAAAACCAAACCCACTGCATTAAAGAAAAAGAAGCTGAAAGACCAAAACAGTGTTTGGGGCAGAGATGTGGAGGACATTGGGATACACAACAAGGGTGATTATCCTCAGCCTTCATTAAAGGTGCTGAATAGCCTCCAAATATTAATTGGCACGTTGTGATAAATGCTTCCATCGTTTGTTACTGCAGCAATGATTTGAAATGTCAGCTCCTCCTATGCTACTGCAAACAGGCCAAAATAATATAGGAATGGGCCTTAAAAATGTAAATATTCTTGAAAATTGTTACAGGCAAGAGCATTCATTCATTGCCAGAATGCTTTGACTGCATTTTGTTGTTATTATTATTACATTTTGCTGCTATTATACCTGAAATCCCATGTGCTACTGATGACAGTATCTGACAGGTTTATTGCTTATTTTAATCTTAATAAGAGATATCATGTTTATGTATATTAAAACATTCTTCTGTATGTATTAACTTCTCCAGTTGCTCAAGCTCAGTCAGTACCTCATGTTTTATCTGAAAATACAATAAATAAATTAAATGGCCTCATGCATCTTATCAACTTTGATGTCAGAATTAACAATCACCTCTGTGATTACATCATTGATTGAAGCTTAAAGCCTTTTATTAACACTCTTGTCTCACAATTAAGCCTTTGTGAATAGAATGAACAAAGCAACCAAACCAAAATTCTCAGTATGGTTATCCTAAATATCCTTGGGGCTTAGGTATGGCCCACAATAAAACCAAAATACACCGGCTATGAACCTGCCTCTGGCACAGTGATTCAGATCAGGCTCATCTCTGGCAACTGCAGGGCCAAAAAAGAGACTCAATTTTAAATATAATCAGCCCAATTTAACAACTCATTATTTTTGCCTTAAATCAGTGGAACTCAGTGTAGTACCACAAACTCAAGATATCATTTCTCTTTTTACATAAAAGGCACAGAATAATCTCAAAGCACACATTTGAGGAATGTGTAAAACAAAGGCAACCTGTAAAAGTGCACAGAACCTGTCTCATCCTTAAGTGTCAGCCTTACTGATGTGAAAAGGGACAGGAGGCACAGACCTCTCAAACTGGCATAGAATCAGCACTAACTCTAAACAGCAGGGCCAACTTAAATCAAAGAATTCTAAAATTCTTCCATGTTGTAACACATCTTTGTCTTATACCACAGATTGGTATGTTCAGAGACACAGGAGCATAATAAAGGTAAAATACAAAATGTTAATACTCCACTGCATTAAGGATTCCCACTAGAAATGTTGTATAGAATCCAATTCTGAATTAACATCAATAATTCAGTGAAGCAGATGTGCCATTCTCCAGAGGCCACTGCACAAATCTTATCTTGCCATGATATTTACAGACACCAGCTCATTCCAGACAGTGCAATCTCCCCTCTGCCAGCTGTGACAGCAGCCAGGCCTGGAGGTCATGGTTCCATGTGAGCCAAGAAGGAATTTGAGAGTCGTGCAGTTTCCATGTGAATGCAAAGTGTGGGTTAAGTCAATCCAATAAAATCAGAATCATCCTTTCTGAGCACAGAAAGTTTAGAAACACTGCCTTTTAAACCTCCATTTTATTGACCTTTATCAGCTGCTGCAAAACCAGCACATGATGAGATTTCTGAACTTTGCTGTCAGTAGCTAAAGGGTAATGCTTGTAGTGATTGCTGTTTTGCAAAATTATAATTCTCATCTCCAAAAGGTCTTCTAATGGATTTATTCTCCAACCATTACCCAGTGGCACTGAGAGACAACGAGCAGGGTTTGGTGGCTGCATCTCCAGGCAGGGCTGGCTGCAATTCCTGACTGCCAGCCCTGCCTCCAGAACCTAAATCAGGTCAGCACAGAGCTGCAGGTGGGACGTGAGGATGCTGTTTCCATTCTGAGCTCTGGCCAGAGCCCAGCAATGCAGGAATGGGGACTGGTTGCTCCCAGCAGCACAGCAAGCCTCTGCTGAGCAGGGAACAGGCCAGCAGAGAGCTGAGTCCAAACAAAGACTCTGTGAGGTAATTAAATGTACTCGGAGTTACTCAGAGAGAGCTGATCAGCACTGGGTTGAGTGAGACAGGGACAGACCTGCAGCTTAACCCTTCCACGTTCCTGCAATTATCAAATCTGTCCTTTGGGAATGCACCCCCTGGAACAATAATTTATTACAGTGTCATTTCAACCTCAAATGTTTCAGCAGGATGTCAGTGGGGACAGACAAAATCCCTGCCTCATGCACAGAATTATTAAGGCAAAATGCACTAACCATAACTTGTAAATTCAAGGGGTTATCTGTATTAAAACATTCTTCTGAAGAGATAAGAGAAACTCCAAGGTAGGCACGCAAAAGAGAAAGTTATCCCAACCAGCTCTTCCCAGGATTCCTCAAAACAGATCCAAGGCTCACTGAGGGAGCTGGGCTGATGTTTGGCAGATAAATAAAGGCAAGAAGCAGAAAGGTCAGATGAAGTCAGGCCCACTGGTTGTTAATAAAAGATTAGAAAGGGAGAAACTGCCTGAAGAGCTCCTTATGGCTGAGACCAGGCAACTAAATGCTATCACAGAGCAAAGAGGCCCCAGATGCAGGGTCAGAGATCCTTAAATAAACCTTGAACTTCAGCAAGAAAGAAGACCTGAGAGACAGCAGCTGAAAGAGAATTTTCACTGGCAGGTTGGCCGCTGAGAGTTCCCTCCTGCTGCACTGAGCTCTTAGAGAGAGATGGTTGTAAGAAATCTCATTTCACACAGCAGACTGCAAGTTTTCTAGCAGGAAAAAATCCCAAGACATTCTTTTTTTCCTCTCCTAGGTAAAGTTTTCAATTTTTCTTCTTCCTCAGAGAAATTTTCTCTATGTGGTTCTCTGATGGGAGAAACAACAGGCAAGGTATGCTCACCTGTCTGCATCATCTGCTGTGGGAGTAGTGGTACCTGAAAGAACTTAAAATCAATCATCATCCACAAAGCAATAACTGTTTAGAAAACATTCCAAAGTAGAAGGGAGGCAACCAACTGGGTAAGAAGTGTGAGAGTAGTGAGAGGAATGACAGATTTGTCTTTACAAACAAGCAGTGGGTCTGCTGGTAGATAAAACCAGCACTGAGACATAAAAGAAACAATGGGAATTCATCCACTGATTGATAAATGGAAAAGAAGATATTTGCCTTCACAAACAAACTGTTGGTTTGCTGATAAATGAAATTGGGTATTGAAAGATGAAAGAAACAATGGGGAAAACCCATAAATTCCATAAGAATTAAAAATTAAAAAGGGCGGGGGGGGTATATATTAAAGGGGAATTTTAGGTATTGGGCACTCTGGGAAGTCTGTAACTCTCAAATACCTCAGCCAGTGGGGAAAGAGGGAAATGTGGCTGGGAAATTGGGATAAATAGGAGGCTGCATCCTCCAAAAATTGGAGAGACTCCAGGGAAAATGCCCCATGGCCTCTCCCTTTATTTGAATAAAGTCAAAGGACTCGTCTGTCTCCTTTTTGGACATAAACCTCTGGTGTTTGTGGATTCATATTCCTAACAGCAGGAAGCAGACTGAGCAGAGCAGAGACTCTCCACAAAAGGATTAGAACAGCCAAAATGCAGTCCTGAATCTCTTCAGTCTCCCCTCTAGTGAACCTCAGCACCACAAAGCAGAGGGAGGTGATGCCACATCCCAGGCAAAGCATGGCACTACCAAACAATAACAGTGACAGAACAGGACCAGCCAGGCAGGAAAAGTGACAGCCTTTCCCATCTTCCAGCAGAGCCATTCATGGGGAAAAGTCAGTCATTAATATGGATTGTAGGAAAGATTTAACCAATCTCATGGCCACAGCATTTAAGGATGTTTTCCTAGACGGTTTGCAAAGTGGAGAATGTTTTCTTGCACTGTATATGTCAAACATGTGAAAACCAGGCATTCTCTCTGAGTGGTGTTCAGAGTGGATGAGCAGCAGTTCAGTCCATTATAGCTATTTACAAATAGCTATATACAAATTCCCATTATACCTAATTACAAATTCCAAATGTGTGGAGCTCCCATTTTTCCCCCAACAAAGCAGTTTTCATGGTCAGACCTGCATGTAGACCCTTCTATTGTCTGTAGTGTACTCGATAGGGGAACTCTGGAATGAAATAATGACTATTCAGTGGCATTTACTGCAAAACAAAATCAAATACAGGTCCAGCACAGGCACTTCACATTGGAGCACACCTGGAGAGGAAAGCGGGATCCAAAAAACCTTGCACCTTGTTCCTTGGTTGATCATTTAAACAAAAATTTCAGGCCTAATCACATTTTTCTTCCTTTGGTTACTATAGCTTAGCTTCCAACCAAAGGACAATATCAAATATCAGAAGTCCTTGCTTTTGTTAAAATTTTAGAAAAGAACTGAGCAGAAAACTTTGAGAGCAGTTTTAAAGGTAGTTATTTTACAGAATGTGAGAGGGCTGTGTTACTGTTAACATTGTAGTTAATACTAGAGCAAACTGAAGCTTGCATCAATACTCTGGAGCTCAATATTATCTTTCCAGTCAGTAGAAATGGATACAGATGACTTCATCAGAGTTATAAAAATTTATATCATCCAGGCTCTTGAATGTTAACTCTTTTGGTTCTTTGGAACAGCAGATTCCTGTTGGCTCTTAGGCCATTCCTACAATCTCTCCAGTGCCTTATTTTCCTTATTGACAGAAGAGAAGCCATCAGTTTAAAAACCCTTAGGAAATGTTTTCAAATCATTATCATTATTACAATCGCAATTCTTGTTCCCTTCAAAAAGTTAAATACCTGTGTAAAGCTGCTCATGGCAGAATTTTCCACCACAGCACATAAAAGACAGAAATGTAATTCCTATAGAAGTACCTGGATGACATTTGTGCACCTGTCTGGGAATTTTTCAGCAGACAAACTGAATTTAAAAAGACACACTGCAGCAGCAAATGGTCATTACAAGCAAATGAAGCAGCATAATGGATCAGTAACAAAGATCCAAGCAGAAAGGGGGAGAAGGTTTTTCTACCTGCACGTGTGTAAGAGAAACTCACTGCAGTCAGAGCTCAGCAGCTCACTGTGTGCTCTCATCTCACAGCAGAGCTCCAGGCAGCCCCAGCTGCTCCCCCATAACCACCAGCACAAACAAGGTGAGGGGGCCAAGACACCTGATTGGTAAATCTGAATAAATTGAACAACTGACTTCCATTTTCTATCGCGATTTTAAAGGTTCTTCCCTCTACTCGAGCTTCTCTGAGCCTTTCACAGCCCCACACACAGATAGCAAATGCAGCATGTCAATATAAAGTTCAAATCTGCTGTGTACAGATCTCCCATCCCACCATTCTCACTGCAGTTCACAATTACTGCATAAAACAGGGCTCAACATGACAGTGTCATTCACCTTCCTCTGACCTAAATCACCACTGACAGACAGCTGAATCACTTTGCCACCTTTAATTTCCTCTTCAGGAACACCATATCTAAAAATTACATATCTTGAAGGGTTCGAGGTCTATTATGAATAGTTCCCACACCAAATCATTCACCTCTCAGTTCCAAAAGTGTGTTTCTGCATAAAAATCATTCACATCATTGAGTTGCCTTTTGGAAGTTTACCACCTTGTCCTTTCCCAACCCCTTCTTCAGTAAGAAAGTCATAGGTCCATCTAAAATAACTAGAAAACTTAACAATAAATGCGAAAAAATTACATATTTAAATTCCTATACAATATCAAGTGTTCTCTAGTTGTTTCTTCAGTAAAAGCTCCTGAGATTTAAGAGAAGTCAAGGGAATAAGATGAATTCATTAAAATGGGCTTTCAGTTTGATCCAGAGTGACTTCCTTGGTGTGCTTCTTTATTCCAGCTAGTGGGGGCTTTGGTCTTGTTGGTGGGTCTTTCTCATATAATGAAACCTTATGGGAAGTCCTAAAAAAACATTCTTTAAATTATTTTTGTCAAGGTCACCAGAAATAAAATGTACGTGTGTGAAACAGCAGTTGATCTCCTCAGAGGGGAAAAGGAGCCACTCTGTTCAATTAGCACCCACTTTGTAACCACTTTCATTCTTTCCTCTGCCAAGATGGAACCAATATGAGATTTATTATCCAGGTTCAGCTCTGAAAAGCCACATATCATTCCCTCTCAACCCCACCCTGGGATTTAGCAGATCAGTTTTGCATTGATGTGACTGCATTTGTTGCAGTGGAAGGATTTCTGCTTTAGGCAAGTAAAGCAGAGAACAGAACCGTTTTCCATGTTCTGTCAAACTTGTATCTGACTGCAACAGCAAGTCACTGTGATTTTAAAAAAAAGGAAGACAAAGGGAAACAACTACAGCACCATTTTTTACAGGGGACTTGAGAGAAAGTTACTATCGATTGTAAACTGAACATCTGTACATGGTTGCAAATGGCATAAAGAGTAATCTCTTAAAAGCAAAATTCCTTATCAAGTTCCCTTACTATTAAAAAAACAAATAGATTCAATTTCCCTCCATGAAAAGTCATCTGGGATCTGAAACCAGCTGTGGAGCAGAAGTGCAGCACCAGGGTCTACACACTAAACCAGACTTCAGACTGATGGGTGATCACTCATCCTCTCAAAAATGGCCCTCTAGTCCATGCTCATCAAATGCTTTCTCACAGAAGAGGAATATCATGGACAAAATTTAAAATTTACAGCACTGATGCATAATTGCTCTTTAAAACCATCATACCACTGCATTCTGGGGGGACAGTGGTTGTTTGGACCTGCTGAAGTTGTCTCAGGTTAGTTGTTCTTGTTGTGAAATAGATTTGGACCTCAGAATTTCAACTACTAAAGGTGAAAAAGTTTTCCAAAAAAATACATGTCAAAAAAAACCCCAATCAATGGAAAAGCAAGGCCCATGCTCTCAGTCCCCAAATCTCTTTAGTAGTTAAATCAAGTAACAAAAATACTGGTTAACTGCAGTGCCATTTTCTAACTTGAAAATATAATGCATTCTCCCTCAAAATGCGTCATGAGAACTTGTTGATTTTTATGACAGCTTCAGTGGGAAAAGTCTACATGAAATCTTGGCTCTTGTTTCATTTTGGAAATGTCAAAATGCATTGTTTCAAAAAGGTTAAAGCAATTTTTCAGTTCAGTTTGTTCGGGGTGATTCATCTCATTTAAGCATTTGTACTATGTTCTAGTACACCAGAAATATTGCACAAACACCAGGATTGCACTCAGCTGGAAATTATTTGGGTTTTCTAACTACGTATTTTATTATACTTGGATATTTTGACACTGTATATAATTTTTGAACATAAAGACCATTTGACGCTCGAAAAAATTTAAATTCAGATAAAATTACTGAATGATTTCATTGAACATACAGGGAAGGAAATTTGAGACATTTCAAATTGAACTTTACACTCTCCACTTGAAAACAGTATTTTAATTGAATGACACTGAAAGAGAGCAAAACAACCCAAGACACATCCTCTGCTTAGAACAAGGGGCTTCAGAGTGAGCTTAAATGCATCCTCTTCCTTACATCAACAAAAGAACACCTCTGTGTGCCTTTTCAATTTTTTTCTGTACCGTTTGTTATTTTGATGTTTTTACTTGTTAAACCTTTTGGTTTACCGACATACACCTCTGAGGAGCAGTCTCACTCAAATTAATTACAGCCAATTCTCTACAAGGGCTGGACCCTCAGAGATTGATACATTAGCACCTTGCTTATTAGACTCTGGCCATGCGTTAATCAGTATCACACCTCTTTTCAGCCTGAACACCCCCAGAGACAAAGCAATCACTGCTTTTAATCCTTACACTGCCCATGGAAACTTTTCCCTGTGTCGTGTAGGGAGCAGAAGACTGATGCAGGCACATTATGTGGCCATAATATGGTCTGCCAGAGCTGCAAAGGCTCATTGCCCTGGGAATTGTGCTCCATCACTTGAGGCTGATGAGCACTGGAGCCACTGACATCGCTCAGGCTGCTCAGGTGAAGAAGGACTTATCACAGGAGAAAGGCTTTATAGGATGTGGGTTAATACTCTGAGCCTCCCTCTCTGTTTGAACTCAAACGCTCCAAGTGCAATTTGATTAAATTTCAATCCAAAACAAAGTTCTTTAAAAATGAAGGATTTGCAGCATTCTATTTTTGCGTGTTGTAATTAGATCCTTCTTATATGTGCTTTCGTTTTGGTATTCTCTCAGGCTGAAAATCAGGGGGTTTAAGCTTTTATTTTAAGGCACAATAAAATAGTGGCTGAAAATGTAAAAAATATGAAAGGTTATAAAGAACTAAACTATTAAGTAATACATCAGAGAGGAGCTTTTATGCTGAAAAATCAGCATATTGTGAGAACTTGAGTAATGGAATGAAGATGAATACAGTTAAAAAATTAGTTACATATTTTTAAGAGGAAAAAATATTATTCAGTGTCACAGCATAATGATGAAATAGAAATTTAATTTCTGTCCATTAAGCTGTGAATTTAACAGCAATTATAAAACCGGATTTATTTTTTTAAGTGGTAAAATACAAAAAGAGCATTACAATGCCAATAAGGTTTCATGTTAGTTTCAGGTAAGATGATCAGTTCATGAAAGCCAGTGAAACTCGCAGTCTTTATAAGAAGTCCTAGGAAATCTAACAGCTCCCATCACCAGTTTGGAAGGGAAAAAAAAATAAAACCTGCCACAGAGTCTGTCATATCACTGTATCAAAAACCCAGATCCCAAGTACTCATAGCAGCACAATCACAAGCCATACTTAAATTCAGTTCCTTAATCAAATTATTCATGGCCTTTCTATACCTTCTGACATCACCCATTTTTCTTATGCAGGGAGTGGAAGGAAGCAGCAGAAATGCCTTTACTTTTGCTCGTCAACACACTGCGAAAACACAGGAGCAATGTAACTTTTGAACACCTTATCTCAGGTAAAAAGGCCAAGCATGCATATAGATATATATACATGAAAAGAGACAAAAGAATGGAATGTAGGAGGTGCTGATCCAAGTCTTGTTGGACCATCATAATGTGCAAAGGAAGAAGTACTGGTAAGGTAGTCTGAAAACTTTACATTCTGCCCTGTATTAATGAAAAAAAATTGCTTGGACTCCCCACAATCAAGTTCAGTCTATTAGAAAGTGTCTATTTTTTGATTATCCTGGAAAAATCTTGTTACATTTCCTAAAAAGGAGAAGGGGACCTAGTACAGAAGCATTTTTTTTCTCTTGAGGATCAAGCAAACTCTGCAAAGCAACTGGGTGTAGAAATATTTTTGGTTGCTTTTATCTTATGTCCAGTGGGAACACAATAAAAGGTAAGGAAGAAAACTTCAAAGTCCTTCCCTTTTTTTTCTGCAATCTTTACATTTTTCTATGTGTTACATTATAATGATCAACAACATGATATTCCAAAGTCCACAGAATGTAAGAATGCACAGAAAGAGTCATGAGGAAAAGATGATGTCAAGAGTGTAATTTAAAAAAAAAAATAAATAAAAAAGAAAGAATAAAGGGGGAAATTGAGATTCTTGTAGTAAGATTAGAATTATTTCACACAGATATGATAACTTTAAATTCTTTTCTTTAACAGGAGAATTCTGTCTCTTATTCTTTGCTATCCACACAATGTAAGAGTTTGTGGGTGACAAAAACAGAGGTTCCTAAACTTGAACCCCTCTGAGGGCTGGATGCAGCACTGAGCAGCTGCAGGAATCTGTGATTCCAGCCCAGAGCCACAGCTGGGTGCATCCCCTGCTCTGTTTTACTGCACACCTCTTGGTGCTGGTGCACCCAGCACTGGCATTGAAATGCTTTTTGCTGTTATTTACCAGCATTGCCAAGAGGGAATTACAGCTCTTGCTTTTTGTTCTGCAGATATTTGCTTTTGTAAACTGATATTTGTTTTTTTTCTACAAAAGTGCAGCAGCTAGCATAAGATGTGTGGGCACTGCCTCCATTTTGCTAACTTTACATAATGCTCAGCACAGTGACAGGCTGGCTCTGAATAACAAAGTCACAAACAGACTTGGCTCTTTGTGCCTCAAAATTCGAAGTAAATTGTTTCAAAACAGAAGATTTATAGTGCTGCTGGTTTTACTGACATAATTCCATGCTGCCCAGTAAGGCAGAAGGCTCACAGGTAGGAAAATTTCAAAGTGATGATTAATAGCTTCTCTTAAATAGTTACAGAGGTTCAAGTGTGTGTTAAGGCTGAGTATCATGTCTGGGAAGTGTCCGGGTAGGAAGAGCACTAAACCATTGCACAGACAGGGCAAGGTGTAATCAGAACAATAATCTATAGCTTTGTCACCCATAATGTAGAGAGTTCAGAGAAACTCTTCAGATCAACTATTTTCTTTACAGCAGCTTCTAAAACTAGATTGCTGCAGGCTTTATTTTTTTCCTGAAGAGGAAAAGTCATACTGCTTAAAAAATAAAAGGTCACGTAAAAAAAAATCAAACTGCCTTCAAAAATGTTAAACCCATTGGTTATGCAATGATCGCGGTTAAAATCAGATCTTAGATTAGGGGTTTGATTCTTCTATTTCCCTCCAAGACAAGTGTAATGGAACTATTTAGGTCTGCATTGAACTTCTGAAGTGGTTTAGAATAAGGTTTATAGTTTTGCTGTTCAACTTAGTGCCCAAATTCACAATCCATACATAAACTATGTTGGCTTATAAGTACTCAAACCTTTTTGTCCATCTCTGGAACAACAGACTTGACTCCAGACTTTTTTTTTTGTCCATAAGCATAGTTTCTTTTTTGCTGCTCATGGCTGTGCAAGCTCTCAAGAGAGCTAAGGGTGTTTGCTCCCAGAGAATGAGTTCCAGAGAACATACCCTTATACCTTTTTTACTGGGTTAAAAGCTCTTTCTTACTTTAAGCAATTCCATAGTTTCCTTCTCTCCATTTCCTGTTTCCTATCTGTAACTTTCAGCTCAAAGCAGAGGTGGAGGAGACAGCAGTGTTGCCTGACAAAGCATTACACATTTCTGCTTGGAGAAGAAATCCAAAATTTCTTCTTTCTACTTTGAAACCCATAGACTGAGGTTTAGCTCTTAGTGACACCAAAGTTGAAATAAATGTAATCAAACTCCCTGGAAAAAGTGGCAGAAGATACTCTAAAAACTACCAGGTGACATCACATGCAAACTTGTTTTACTTATTTTTGTCTTCCCCTATTCAGAGTCTTTATCTTTGCAAGCACAAGTAATTTTCTCACTGCTGCTGACAAGGATAGATGATAATGTTATGAGCACGATCATTTTTCTACCCATATGTCCAGCAGCCATATTACTCTGTCCTTTCTCATCTTTTTTAGTTACTCACCACCTCAGTTTCTCTCCCACTCAGCCCTTCCTGCACACTAATAAGAGCATTCTTATACTTTTAAAGACTCTCAATACTGCAATACAAGCAAATCTCCATGATATATACATGATTTATTAATCTGTGATTACACCAGTCACCTGGGGATAAAATGCCCTGCAAGTAAGCTGTTATTTCAAAGGGATGCTTTGCTTTATTTGAGGTCAGCCAATAAGTGCTTACACAGGAAAAGCTCTAATGGGAAACAGCCTCAAAGACTAAATGTTCTGTTGATTAGTTATTCACTCTGCACCAAGCCACCTGCTTGCACAAGGTCCAACTTTCAACAGACAAGTACTTTTCTTTCAAGTTTTGCTTTGTTACAGCTCAAGAGGCAGCTTACTTGATTTTGCAGTTGCTGCTCCTGGATCCCTGAGAGTTGGAGTGAATTTCAATAAGTAATTCCTACCAACATGTGTCATCTGTTATGGGTTCTTTCTCAAACCCATTCACAACTACTGCCCTAAGGCAGCATCAGAAAGCACTGGTAGTTGTTTCCTTTTATTATTATTATTTGAAACATTAAAAATCATCTGAAATAAGGGTTTCGTGAACAGAGACTTACTAATATTCTGAGAGCTCAGAGGAAATTCTGAAAGACATGTTCATACCCATTCCACTGGGTCAGAATCACAGAATCACTGGGATGTGAAATATTTGAGTCTGTGCAGAGTCAGAAACTGCAGCTCTGCTGTCTGTATCAGATCCACTAGGAGGTACAGTCCCACTAAGTCTTGTTTGGAGCAGTGTTTTGGGGACAACTAACATCCCTGAAACACATCCTGTGCAAAAATCAAAGCCTTTATCCACATGTGCTCTATTAGAAAATTCCTTTAGTTTATCCTTGTGCTCAGAAGTGCAGAACTTTGTTTACTGAGTTTCATTTGGCAATCCATTTTCCTCCCTTGCCACACTGCATTGTCAAACAAAACTCTTTTACTTCAGATTCTGCCTATTGGTAAAAGTCAGAATGAAAATCTCTAGTCCTTGTGCCATTCTGATGTACAATCTCACCCTTTTTGGGTTTTTTCAAACTATTTCTTGCAATCAAGGTGACATTGTTCCAGAAGCTACACTCCACTGAACAACACACATCATGGAATATGATGTGCTTAACGCCCTTTAATTCCAGAACACATCTCAAAACTACATAATTGCTACTAGTAATCAGGAAAGAGGGCATCCCTGCCAAGAAAAAGTCTGTCCTAAAGTCCAAGTTAACCTAATCTTTTGGGAGAGGGGAAAAAAAAACCCTATTCAACCAAAAAATCTCACAATAAGATTTTAAAAGGAAATCTTGTATATTCAAAGCCCCTTGCACAAAGATACTAATTTACCTATCAAAATCTATTGAAAAGACTTTTATTTAGTCAGAAAATATTTGGTTCCAGAAACAGAGGCTTATTACATTAGAGTAATTCAGTGTTTGTGGGTATTTTATACATAGTAAGTACAGTACTAGCAATGAAATGCCCTTTCTATTGTTTTTAGGGGAATAATAAGAAACAACAGATTATATTCTAAGAGAATTTAAGGGGTAAATATCCATATTTGATGGTAACTTGTATTGAAATTGTTTACCTGGATGAAAGCACACAGAAATTATTCACTCCTCCAAATAGTGTAAAGATTTTACTTTTGTCACCTACAACAAAGATCAGAGCTGGGTGTCCACAGCAACATTAAATTAACTCAGCATTAGCAGAGCTGAGACAGCTCAAGGGAATAAATGTTATTTAAACCAATAGAATTCTGGCCATGTCCTTTTGTCCACAGACATCCTCCAGCCCTCCCAGCAGCAGAGAAAGGCTGTGAGATAACACACAACAATCCAGGCTCTGGGTAGCGTGAGTTCTGATTTGTTTCATCATTACATTATTCTGACTCTCCTGGAAGCTCTGTCAATTATTTCCACACCTGTTTACTGCTACAGCCCATGGTAGAAGGTCATCTACCCAGCCTGTGGGGTTTGTGTCTCTGTTTAATTTTCTTTCCTTTCCTTCTCACATGTTTAAGCCAATTTTGCTGGAGCTCCATCTCTCCACTCCTAGTGTTATTTGCTTTACTAATTACCAGCAGAAACTGACTGTTCCTCAGAGCCCCAAAGCCAACAGAGTGATCTCTGTGTACTGATCACATCTGCACAGAGAAATGCATCTCTTGCACCCCAAAAATTTGCAGCTTAAAGTCAAGTGAAAGCAGCAAGCAGATAGAAACAGAAAGGAAAACACGTTTAAAGAAAAAATGTAGCAGCCATTCTGGAAAACATTAAAGTATCTACAAGTACGACAATATATCCACAAATTGAATTCTCTTCAACAAGGTTTCAGATGAAAACATGAGATAACCATTAGTTTTTCTTAGTTACATGAAAGATATTGAAAGTACTGCAACCCACTACACAAGATTCAGTGCAGGCATCTAGGGTGAACACGGGGTTTACAAAGAAATCTTCCACCACCTTTCATCCCACCTCAAACTTTTCCACCAAGGCAAAGACAGAAGGAAAACCCTTTTTTACCTCATTACTTCTGCCCTGTATTTGCAGTGGGAAAATAAAATCTGGTAGTATATTATATATCCCTTTCTACTCTTCCTTTAGCTATGCATATAGAGTAAATAATTAGGTAAAAAGCTCTCAGAGATTCTATAAACACATGATGTGGACTAATCTCAAATATACCTTCAGAGAAGAGCCTACATCTGCATTCCTGTTTGCCTGCTGTTGTCACTGTGTTATGCAGAGATGGATTTTCCTGGGAACAAAAGCAAAAATGCTGCTCTAATACCCAGCTCAGACTGATCTTGGCAACTGGCTGTTAAATCTTGATAGGCAGGGAAAGGCTGTTGTCTCTTTGCTAAATAAAGGGACTGAGCCATGTAAGACCCTTGTTAACATTTTATTTCAGCCAGCAGCAGTTATTGGCCATAACCCCATGTGATGTTTGACAGTCATCTGTCACGAAAGCTGGAGATCAACACTAAAAAAAACTCTAAAAAATCTAAAGTTATGTTTAAAATACAGAGAGGTTTCCTTTGGAAGGAGAAGAAAAACCATGTCATACTTTTATTCTCATCACTGTGTTACCTCCCAGCTGCTTGCTCTATAAAGATTTGCTTTCTCGTGTGGGTTTTGCTGCCTTAAGTTAAAAAGGTCACGGCTTCAATTTACAAATCCCTAACACAGAACAGATTTGAGACTGGTGAGTTTATAAATGCAGGAAGTTAAAAGAGGGACGTTAACACTGACGTGTCAGGATGTCTCTGGGAAGCTGATTTTCAGAGCTGCTTCTGTTGCATCTCTGTATTGACTTATGAATCTCATTTACATTTCACCAGGGAGGTCTCTGAGGCATTTCCTAATAAGTGCAGTGAATCTGGGCAAGTTTCTTTTATGTTGTTCTCCCTGATGTAATTCTAAAAGTGGCTGAAATCATTTCAAGGGCTTCTGATTTGCATATGTATTGCATTTGAGAACCTACCAGATCATATTATAACAGTAGAAAATACAGGTTTCCCTCCTGGTTTCCCTCCTCTACTCCAGTAAAACTGCTTGTAAGTCCAAAGAAACAAAAAGTAAAGCCCCATGAAACAGAATATCTTACTTCTATATTTCCTAGGCTACCTAATGAATAGATTTGAAAGAAGAGGTAACAATATTTCAAGGGTAATTTGAGGGAGTGCTTGTTTTTAGGAATTTATGTATTTATATTCAAGTACATTCAGGTGAAAAGAAGCCATTGGATATTTATGTTTCAATGAGTTTATGGTGCTTTATTTGCCTTTTTTTTACCCTGTAACAATACCCAAGCAATGTTCAATGAATTAATATTGCACAATATCACTAAAGTAAACATGCAATCTTTAAAAATCTCATTTTCACACTAGACATCTGACCTAGATACTAAAAAAATCATTTTTTATGCTCTGGGCAAATAGTTTACACATAATGCCATATGCTAAGAAAAATTATCCATTTCTTTACTTATGCTTAGCCATGCACTTCTTACCCCAGTTCCTCAGTCTCTTATTGGCTCAGACACTTTTTAATCAGAGGAGATCACCACAGTGGTGCTGGAACCAGGTCCTAGGAGCTTTCCAGAAGGACCATATTGCAATTATACACTATGATCTCCAAGGAAAAAAGCTAATATCATTCTCTAACTCACTTTTTTAATGCATCCAGACCTGTAAGAACTACTTCAGAGACTTTCAGTGCATTTTCTGCACATCTCCATCAGGGAAGAATTAGGTTTTATTTGCAGCCTCACTGGCACGATAATAAATGGAGACACAATAAATGAAAAAATGAAAATAAAAGAAGTTGTCTTATTCTACCATACAGCAATAAATGCTTGCAGATAATTAATTTCACACCAGTGTAAGCAGAAGTGACACACCAGTGAATATGGTGCAGGAGCTCCAAAGTGGGCTCATTTTAAAGGCAGGAGTTTGATATTCTGCTGTCACAGCACTTTGACGCAGCACAGTTTTAGTCAGCACTTTAAGTCAACCAATACCAGATATAATTATTTTATTACTATGGCCAAAGTTTGAAATACTTCTTACTTTAGCCACTTCTCATCCTTTCACAGCTCACCCTGAGGCTTGCCTGCCTGTAAAGTTTCTTTAAAGAGAAAAATATATCTAAGGGTTGGGTTCCAGTGGCTCCCACATGGCCACAATTTAACAGCTGAACCTGTCCAACACAGGCAAGTGAAAAAATACAGGCAGAGCATGTAAAAAGGGAGTTCAGAAAGCACATTCACCTGCCCCACGTACTTATTTAACTATAACAATATCATTTGCAGCAGATATTACAAAGGGTTCTCAGAGAAGAACACAATCATTAGTCACTGGTGAAGCCTTCCCAGACCTGTTAGGTTCACACTCCGTGCCCAAGGCTGACAGACTGTGCTGAAAATTCTCAGCTTTCTCTTTTCTCCCTTTCCAGTCTCATCTCCACAGCATTTTGCCTAAGGCTACCATGGTTCTCTTGGCTGATTCTTCATCTTAAATCTGGGGAGGACAGGCACTGGGGCAAAATAAGGAAGAAAGCTTCAACTTTCATGAATTTATTTATATATTTTTTTATACGTTGCTAATGAGCAATTCCACTAAAGATAGTGGTGAAGCTTGTTCAGACCTTACAGAAGGTCTGGAGACCCTAAAGCTTTCCCACTCTTATTTTGCCAATCACGTATGGGCATGCTCATGCTCCCAGCAGAGCTCTTGGAATGCTGAGGAGGAGGAAATGCAAAGGAAAAGAGAAGGCACAGGAGGGTTTTAGCTGTGGCAGGAGCAGCGAGGGATCAGGAGACCAGGTGTTCTTGGGCTTGTGGTGTCTGAAGTCAGGCAGGAGCAGAACAACTCCCCTTTCCCCGGCACAGCCTCTATCTCCCCAAGAGACAGAGGATACTCCACAGAGTGTAGTTCTGTCCTCCCAGCACCTCAGCCTGCCACTTCCTCCAGCAGGCCACTGCTAAATTTGGGCATTTTAAAATAAAATACGTCTTCTTGTAGCAGAATTTTTTAGATTATGTGAGCAGCTGTTTTAAAAGCAGGGAGCAAAATATGACTGCAGTTCCTCCTCCACCTTGCCAAAGGCTCATGCAGGTAAAACTGCCCATTTGCTACAACAAAAACAGAATTTCCGGTGAGAGCTGAGCTATGCTCAGCTATGCTTCCTCAAGAGGAAGGTATATACAGCACAGGGCAGGATTGTGATTCCTCCTCTTTTAGCTACAATCCCAGAGCTGCGTGTTTGTTTACCCAGTCAGTGTCAGAGAAACAAGAGAATTTGTCCAAGGAGCTGCTGGGGAGAAGAGAAATCTCTGGGACAGGCTGTTCACACCCAGCACAGCTGCCAGAGGAGCTGCTGTGCAGCCTTGGTCACCCCGAGCATCACTGCAGCAGCAGGGCTGGGATGCCCTAAGTTTTATCTTTCCTGTATTTCAGGTTCTGTGCTGCCCAGGGGTGCAGCTCTGAGCTCACAGCCAGTGTCACTCAGCTCTGCACACAGCA
>JBBMKD010000194.1:14215423-14250704 GCA_037834095.1 Argya squamiceps
GCCATGGCAGGGACACCTCCCACTGTCCCAGGCTGCTCCAAGCCCCAATGTCCAGCCTGGCCTTGGGCACTGCCAGGATCCAGGGGCAGCCACAGCTGCTCTGGGTGGAATTTTGCCCATTTTTAATCAGTGATATATTTTGATGCTTCATTTTAGAACTACTTTTTTCCTCTAGGGATGTTCCATAATCCTGACAAGTGTGGCTCAGCTCATCAAACCATGGCACAAATAAAGTGACCTCGAGCCCCAAACTCCTGCAGAACATTGCTCCTACAACTTCAAACCTTGAAATCCTACAAACCTTTAAATTTGTTCATTTAGAGTCAGTTCAATACCCCAGGCACTCAGAGCTGGTGGATGGAGACACAGAGTCTCAAGATAATGAACATGGGATCATTCTTGGTTCCTATTGTGGGTTCAAAGCAAACTGAGCAGCACCTTTGAGGCACCATGCAAACCCTTTGAACTTTGCAGCAAGAGAAAAGATATTTAACTCCTTCCCTCATTTTAAATCGTATTTATCAGGTCCCAGGAGAGATTACTTATCTGAGAGCCCAGGGGAAACAAAGGAGGCTCACCACAGCTCCCAGGTCGTGGCCAGTAGGGAATGGGTCTGTTCCCATCAGCCCCAGCCAGGCCTTGGCAGTGATGCCTTAAACTTTATCTTTCATATTTTCATATTCTGTGCTGCCCAGGGGTGCAGCTCTGAGCTCACAGGCAGTGTCACTCAGCTCTGCACACAGCAGGGACACAAAACAAATCCTTTTCCTGCTGCACACCAAGGACAACTTTCAGCCCAAAAGCACAAACAAGGGTGGGCTGAAGGGAGGAACAAGGATGGAACCTCACAACCTGGAGCTGGAATTGGACAATCAAACCCCAAGATGCAAATGGACCAAAACTTATAAAAAATATAAGACCTCATAACCAGCCATCCATTTTGTGACCATTTTGGGTTCACGTTGGGTGTCGCCCTGGCCAGGCTCTTGTCCTGCTCAAGGTGGATCCTAGAGGCCTTTCAATAAATCTCTACTTTATTCTCCAGCTCTGTCCAGTCTCTGTTCCAGCTCAGCCTCCCCAAGGCATCACATAAGCTTTGTGTACTCCTCCCCTCTGGCCCATTGCACACTGCTCTATTTTTATTGTCCTTCCTCAGATTGAGTTTGTCAAATTACACTGGCTCAAAAAACACCAAGATCAAATCACAGAAATAAAACCTTTTCTTCTGCCATGCTTCACCAGGCATATCACACTCTACATTATCAGTTATCCACAATGCCATGTCTTCTCCCAGCATTGACTCTAATCTGGTGTTCCTATCACTCATTTGTCAATTTTGCTGGACGCTCTTAATTCCTTTAAATTGCCTTAGATTTATCTAGCCTGGTTTCCAACCTCAGTCCATCCATCCCCTCACTGCTGTTTGTGTTTTCCATCAACAGTTCTTTACTGCTGGATTTCTCTCTACTTCAGAGCACTTACCACAGGGGATTTATCAAAATAAAATGATAGGTGTCATCTCGAAACACTTCATGTTGCTCTTCAAAAACATCTAGGGACAGGAGTACTAAAACCTTGGAAACAGTTTATTTTTCATATAGACTCACGAAGTTTCAGTATAAAGCCCCATTTACATTTGAAAAATTCCTTAATCCTGTAAAGATTTCAAAGTACTCTCAAAATCGTCAGAGACAGTTCAGTCTCTGGTTCTGGTGCCTCCTGGTGGGCACGGAAATGTGTGAGATACGTTAGGCACAGACTCACCTCAACTGCCTGGTGGCCAAATAGCATCCAATCCTACAACAAATGACTTTGTATACCTTTGTGGGTATTATTTTGTGTTCTATTAGATGGCTTCTGTCTCAGCCTGTCCATGGATGGCTGTTACTGGAAGGTGAATAGGTGGGACAGATTGAAAATATAATGTATTGCTTGTTTTTACATGGTTTTCTTTCTGTGTAGACATTATTCTGGACTACAAAATGTCCAGGTTAAAAGGGCATCTTCCAGGTGTGCAGAAAGTTCAACAACCATTTTTAAGAATTCTTAACATTCTTTAAGAATACCCCTTTTCTCACAATGCTTTTTCAGTGATTTTAAGTGAAAAGGGATATGAAAATTTATTTTCTCTGATTCTACACTGAGAGAAACCTTTGCCAGCAGAGATTCATTTCCAGGCTGATACACAAGCAGAGGGCTGACTTTCTCCCACACAAGCTATCCACAAAAAGTTCATCTTTCCCTTCTCTTACCCCCAGCAACTGCACAATAACCTGTCCTGTATTTTGTGTCTTTGACACACTCAGTTTTGAAAACTAAAAAACAAATACACTTGGCTTGAAACATTTTCTGGCAGTCTGGTTGCTCTATTCACCTGTCAGTTTCTCTGTTCCTCTAGACCTATTTTAGCAATGTTTTGTCAAGCTTTTACTCCTTCCATATTGCCTCAAGCTGCTCAGCTGCTTGAATAAACCCAGTAAGAGACACAATGTACTAATGCCACCCCCAGCATTTCTATTTCCCCACACACAATACCCTGTCTCTGCTCTTTCTGAAGACCCTGATTCCTCCTTTTTTTATTTTTTAAGGCCAAAAAAGGTGCATATGACATATCCTCATATGTTAAATCTGACACAACCCTCAGTGATATGCAATGGGAGAGAGCACTGCTTCAGCTGAGCAACCTGCATGACCTTTTTGTATTTCATTTCTGTCTGACTGATAAGACCTGTCCTAGAGACTGTTTGCTTCATATTTCCTGCGCAGTTAACACATCTCACAGGAAAAAAAGTACCATTTTATTAATTGCTCATATCTAATTGTACTTAGCTTCAAATTCTTACTGAGAAGTTCATCTTCTCAACTGCACATTCCCCTTAAGAAACAGAGTCCTCTTTTTTAAAATCAAACAACAAAAGTTCAAGACAAAAAACAATGGTTTAAAAAGAAAATTGAGTCAAGCATGTCTTATTTTCTAAAGCAAACATTATCATGCTTCTCCAAGGAGGACATAGGAAATATAAACACCTGTATTTCAGTGCCATAAGCAAAGAAACTACTAAAAGCACTTCAATGCATTTAGAAGCAATTGTTCATGGAGAAGATTAAGTTGAGCTTGTGAAGCGGAAAGAATTAGTGTGGGAGGAAAAAGAGCTCTTCTGGAGATATTCTGACAAAATCTCATTACAAAACAGAAAACTACAAGAGTAGATAAGATGAAATGATATTTTGGAAATTATAATAAGTGTTAGGGTACAAGTTCAGCCCACAATAGATAAGTACCTGCCAGGTGGTTGAGTCCTGAGGCTAACAGAGAAAACAGATAAGCTGCATTACAGAGAAGATTTAAATTTTCTTTAATGTTAACTTGTAATGAATCAATTTTGCTGTGTGCTTCAGCAGAATGATGCTACAACCATTACCACACATTTGACATACAATAGATATTATTTTCCTGAAAGTGTGATCCATTACCTATAGGAGGAAGATAAAATAACCACAAAATTCTCTTCTTTGGCTTTAATATGAAGAAGCTCTTTAGAAAAGGATGAATTTTTACTTCATTTTAGCCACGCCCACTAAAGCATCCTAGAAAGTGCATAGAATGCCAGAGATGCTCTGCTGGTGATCAGCAAAAACAGCAGAGTAAATCCCTTTGAGCTACTGCTCTGAACAAAACAGAGAAAGTCTGAAATCCACATGCAGAAAAGAGAAACAATAAATAAGGGCACTCATTTCATGCCCTAATCCCTAACTAAGGCAGAGCCATGTCCAATCATATGCAGAAAGAATGCTAAAAAATCCTGTATCCCTGATTCTAAAATTTATAATGTAATACAGGAATTACAGAAGATTTGAATAACTGGACAAAACAAATGGAATTATAGGGACATATTTTTCCACTTTATTCCTCTGGAAAGGAATTTTGGAAGAAAAAAATAGGATTTCTCTCAATCTTTTCCATTATTTACCAAATTTTGGGCCCCTCAATTCTCACCAAGTTATGTTTCAATAAGGAGAAGGAAAATGGGAAAAAAGCATTCCTGTTTCTGAAGTTAACTCTAGCTCTGAGATGTTGGTTAAATAAAATAGGGCACATGGAGGAATGGATTTTAATATTATGTCCAACTATGAGTTCAGGAAAAATTACATTCTAGAGGTCTGGACTTTACTTCCTTCTCATTTCACCAGTAGGTCCCACATTAAATGCTTCCAGAAATCGAAATTAATACATTTGCAGTTTCCCAGTGTGTGCTTTAGTTCCCTGTGGACACTGCACTTCACAGCTTGTGACTCTAAAACATTCAAGCTTGAACAGGACTGGTTTACTTAACTTTTTAGAAAAATTTCTTCCAAAGTATCACACCACCTTGCAAGGAATTAAGCTTCAGAATGCTTTTAATAAGAAAGTGCTATTATCCTATTTTCTGGGCAGGCAAAGTAAATCACCAGGTTTAAGCACTGTTTTTTCCCAAGGCTTAGCAATAAAGAAAACCCAAAGTATTCTCATTTCCAGTTATACATCTCATCTACTGGAATCTCCCTACTTTGTTGTGGGTTGCTATTGGTGCAGAAGAGGCAGAAAAAAGCATCACTCTCACAAAAAAACTATTTCTCGTGCCACACCCACCACAGCTCAGCATAAATCAAAGACATTTCCCTTCCTCCTGTGAAGTTCTGAGCTAGTGCAGGAGATCAGTGCTCTGCCTGCCCTGCCCTCACTCCAGTGTGACATCCACCACCATCCTCACTTCTGCTGCTCATTCAACACCCACACAATATTTTTTTTTAATTAATTCCAGTGTCCTAGCCAGATCCCATTTTAGCTGATTGCATTCAGTCTGCCTAACATGCCCCCTGTGGTTTTCAGGTTGTTCTTCACTTTTCTGCCCAAAGATTTGTGCAAAACAGTATTTAAGGTTTTTAAAAGGGGAAGTCATTGCAGGTCAGACACAGACTTATTGCCTTCACTTCTCCTTTCTGTAGACTTACTTAGAAATTAAGACCATACTGACATCATTATATTTTCTGATTGCATCCTAAGCTTTTAACATTGTTCATCTCTAGAAAGTCAACATGGTAAGTGATGCAATTTCCTGATAAAGTAATAAAGAGTAAGTACCAACACAAGATCTGAAAGGGACATAATTTTCTGCTGGAGCCTTCAGCTTTAACACCTCAGCAAAAGCTCTGATCATGAAGAGCAGCAAGAAAAGTTTAACTGAATTTTCTTCATACACTGCTAATAGATTAGTATTGACCAAGACGTGATCCTCCATCAAAAAAGTGTCCTGAGGGTGAACTGCGAGATATTTTATTAGAGCAGGCCCAAGCCAGAGATATTACTGATTAAAACCTGAAAAAGCTGTACATTATTGAAGTGTTTTCAAGGTTCAGGTTCATCAGTCATTACATGGCTGCATCCCCTGCTGCCACACAGGCACAATAGCCAAGACCACACTGACTCAGTGACCAGCTGCTCATGCACAACTTGGTCATTCATCTGAGAAGGAAATTCTTCAGTCATTGCCACAGATTCCAAAATCTCAGGAAGCTGCACAGCTGGCTCTGCTCCCACCACCTCAGTCTGTGTCTGCTGATATCAGATAAAATTAGTAATGAACTTCTTCATACTCCAGCTCTGCACTGGAAGGGATTCTGCTGCTACAGGCTGCTTCCAACTCCTTGGGTGGCTCTTTACATGTTCCCTCAGGCTTGGTCAGCTTAGTCCAGCACTGCTTTCTGCATCTGTCCACCAATTTTGTTTTTTTGGACCAGCAGGCTGATTATAGACGAGGGAGATGATCAGGACTTTCCCTAAAGGCTTAGTAAAGCACATGCACTGAACTTCATGCTGCATCAAACTCCCATCAAAACCAGAGTTAAACACATACAAATGGACCTGCAGTCAAATCTGTGATGTGCAGGACAAGATTTGTTTCCTGCTGCTACCCCCAGAGAGGGCAAAAGCAGGTTCTCTTGCACAACTGTGAGCAAAAACTGCAGGAGGAAACACAGAGCTGTGGATCAGAGGGATGATTTCCAAGGAGCTGCTCAGTTTCTCACAGACAATGCTAGCTGGCACAGAAATCAGGCATCACAGGAACATACTCTTAAAAACAGCATGGATGGGGTTTATTTTCATTAGGTTTAAACAACCCATGACTGTTTAACCTATGGCTCAACTTCTCTAAAGCCACACTTCTGTCATAGAAGTGTTGCCTCATTTAAAAGCCAACATCTTGTTTTCTGTGCTAAACACAAGTCGTGGGGTTACTACACCGACAAATTGCTAAAAACATTCAGTTTGCTTCATTTTCTTTGACTGCTTTTAAACTCTACTGCCAGCTGGTCAATGAAAGTATTATTTGTTCCTTGACAAATTGTGAGTTTCTTTCAAGGCTACATTTCAAAAAAATCATTCCCAGCACAAATTGCTTTCAAGTCAATTACTCAACATTTATTTCCCTTCGTGAGTATCCAAAGAAATGCACTGGGTTTGGACAAAAGATGCTGCATGTCAAGATCAATTTGCCATCTACAAAGCTTTCATGTCTATGCTCCTGTGACTCTCCTTTAGTTTAAGCACTGAATTTCTCTTGACTGCCTTAACCAATCCCCTAGGATGCTCATTTGCACAGGGGACTGCAAACTTGGCAGTCTTTTATTTGACACTCCTTATACTGCTATAGAAAACAGATGTAGCCCATTTCAGCCATAAGCAATTAAAAATATTCATCAAGGCGTAATGTGTCTTTTTATTTCCCCATGAAAACATCGAGTAAGTAGTTCTGCAGCTGCCCCATCATCTGTGTGGTACCTCCACAAGGATGTTCTGCAGCTTGGCTTATTTTCAGAGGACTGCTGCATTTAATAACAACAGGTCATAACACTGGTGTCAACACACAAGGACGTGGCTGCTCTGATCACTCTTATAATAATCTGCTACAACTTTCCATAATAAACCCACACTGAAGTGAGTTTTTCCATCTGGTAATGGTTCTTTTCACAACCACAGAGCTGATTTCTTTGATGCTATCCAGAATATTTTTTCAACAGAGTGTCCGTATTCCCCATCCCAGCAGACGAGTGGTGGATGAACCAGGTTTAAAATCTAAACACTTGAAGAAGCAAATGCAGGAAGCTCCCCTCCTTGAAGCTATTCCTGTGGAATTCCAGTTAGGAGCTATTTCCCTCCTCCCCATTGGCAGCTGTACCCAGAAACTGTTTTCAGAGCTATGTTGAGAAACCAGATATCATCCTTTATTATAGTGGTTAACAGGCACCATGCCGGGATGTTTTACTCAGTATTGTGCATCCTGACAATCTGCCTAGAATCCCTGTAAAGA
Source organism: Argya squamiceps (assembly GCA_037834095.1). Classification (NCBI taxonomy): domain Eukaryota; kingdom Metazoa; phylum Chordata; class Aves; order Passeriformes; family Leiothrichidae; genus Argya; species Argya squamiceps. The sequence goes on from JBBMKD010000194.1 coordinate 14,222,773, forward strand.
GCTGGACACACAAACATAATTCTCCTGGATATACAAATATCCATTCCTGGAGTACCCAATTGCCTTTGGGGTCTGCAATCAGCATCATGGTTTGTGCTTCTTGTACACCTTATCCTGCCATCTGTTCCTCAAAGCTCAACAGCAAAGCAGTGCCAGCATCCCTGAGTCAGTGACTTCTGCAACACTCTTAACACCTCCTAGAGCAGGTCCACAATAAATATTAACTATAACAAATACCACCTACTTAGGAAAATAAGATTCCACAAGCAGAAAAGCACTCAAAAGACAAAATAATAATAACAATAATAATCAAATGTCCATTCTTTCAATAATAAGATTAAACAATACATCTTGATTTATTTTCTTAAGTTTCTGGAATCAGATAATAATGCTTTCAGGGTAGTCTTCAAATGGGCAGTTTGATATAACAATACTGGCCTAAAGAACATGTTTTTTTCCTCTGTGGAAGTCCTAGCAAAGTGCTAGATTCAGGAGTGACCCTGAGGGAAGCAAATAGGAGTATTGTTAGGACATAAACCTGTTATCAGTCATGGGGGATTCCTGATGACTCTGTTTTTGTCTTTAGCCAGAGTAGACAAATATGAGTTATAACTGAAAATTACAACACTCCACCTACAAGTACCTAGGGGGTCTGAGATACCTACAGGACTAAACAAAGTTTTAAAAATTAATTTCAAAAAAGAAAAATAGCAACAATTACAGGGTGAAGGGGCAGCTTCTTGTCCTTCAAAGTACAGAAAAGAGTGAGCTTAAATAAGGACTCTGGGAAAAAGAGTGAGGGCAGGGTTAGAAGAACTGGAGGGTCGTCAGGCCCCAGGGGTGGCTCATTAAACCATCAATAGCTTCTTAGTGAACCAGGGGTTGGAAATCCACATAAAATCTCTGCAAAATTGTAAGGTTGGTTCATTAATGGAAGTATAAGTCTGTGAGGAGCACACAGGGAATCTGCTTTGCTGCTGCATGAGAGAATATTTAAAGAGATAATGTATAGGGCAATAATTTCATTTTGTGCTAGATCTGGCCATTCATACCTTCCTGGTTTTATAAGAACTGTATTCAGAGAAAACTGCACTGTTCAGTGCTTCAGTTTACTGATACAGCATTTCAATGGCTCTTCAAAGCACTCACAGAATTCCAGCTGAGTTTCTTCAGATTGCCTGGGGAAAGTCTCAGTGGTGCCCTGCATTGACAGGCATCCTATACAAATTCTGGGTTTTGTGAACTTCTGGTTACTGCAAGGAGCCCTGAGGTCGTTGCTGGTATCTTCTGTGCACTCACACTGCTTGGAAAGTCAAATGAAAAGCAGCAGCTGCAGAATGTTCAGTGGTTACCACTAAAAGTCTTTGCCAAAAATTGCTATTCCATCAGTCAGACTATCCCCTTCCACACAGCAATCCTGTCTCCCTCAGTGAGTTTTCAAGTTCTTTTTGGAAGGCTTCCCTTTCTCAGCACCGAGTATTTCTAGATTAGTTTAAGGTCTTGGAAGAAAGTGGAATTTAATCTGCTCAAAAGCTTCACACTTACATAGTTCCTCAAGAAAGAAAAGTCAAACGTTAAGCTCTTTAATGTGATTATGGCTTAGAATTTTTCCTTTAAGTGTTGACATGGTTCCCAGATAGTTCTAGGGAAAATTTTGTTAAAAAACTCTATTGTGTTGTATTTAAAATTCCTACCAAAATATTCCAAATTTCTGAGTTCAGTTTTTCCTTATGTTGCAGTAGCTCATCAAGAAGCAATGAAAAATTACAGAAAAGTGAACTGTGCTTTCATATCTTGAAATAGCTGTGGGTATTTTCCAGCTAACTCTGCTGCTGACAGCATCAGAGCTTCCTCTGTTCTCACTCTGTGTCTGAGCTCTCTGCTCTGGTTGAGAAATAAAACAGTCAAAGCAGCAAAGTAAAACTTCAGTACAACCCGAGATGGCTTTGCAAGTTTTAATAGGCTGCTAAAGGACTGCTTTCCAATGTGCTTCATACTGAAGAATATCTGATCCTGTCTATCAACCTGCATGAAAACAGGAATACACATCACCTCTCTGAGCAGAGCTTCCAAATTTTTATAATTGACATTTTCCAGCTGCTGATGGAGTATGCTCAGTTTCTCATTTGAGGCAGTCTGTAAACACCCAGATTTTGTTAGAGATTTCTGTGTTACAGGATTTAGTTAGATTTCTTTCATGGCCTTTTACTCTTCATAGTCAATAGCATTTTAGACAACTGCAGTATGAAATACAATCATTTATCTATCCACCTTTGGTTTAACACATTGAGTACTTAATAAGCTCATTGCTGTCAGGCTCTTATCACTCAGGATGTATTCCAGCTGTCTGAACATACAAATTTCATACACAATAACCCGAGAAAATTCAGACCTTGATGAAACATTACATTCTTTGCAGTTATAGTAACTTTAATAGCTAAAGACAACTGGTGGTGCAGCTGAATGCATCATAAACCAAATAGCTCCCTTTTCCAGTTAACCAAACAGCTCCTTCCTCCCCCTCCAGTAACTGAAGAACAAATTATCGATAATAGGCAGATGGCCATTAGCATAATCCATAAAGCCAGAAGACATTACAGTACTTTGTATCTATCAACACTGATTAGCAGCATAACGTTTAATTAGCCCCTACAAAGAGAACAGTGAGTAACAGGGTAGGGATATGACAAAGGAAATGGTTTTAATAATATACTGGATGTTTCTCAAAGTGAAATCATTTCCAGCTCATAGGCTCTTCAGCAAGGGGTGCTTTAGCAAGGATGGGTTCAGAATGTGCACGTTGATCAAAACATGGAAAATTACAAGTTTTCACAGACATAAATTTATCTAAAGTATTAGAATCTGAGCAGAAATAATCTTGCATGAGCTGATCTGATTCTAGGTTGCTAATAAAGAAGCAAATAGATTAAGAGAGAGAGGAATTTTGTGGATGCAGGAAGAACAGGTTGTATATTAAAGCCCAGTAGCATTGAAAATGTTTCCTTGGATTATAGCCAACAAAACTTTGACAATTCCACTTTCACTAGCCTTCATTAAACTAAATATACATCTATATCTAATTATATAAACATCAACTTGAAGTCTAAAGACAACAAAGCATAACAGCTTAAGATTCAAATATTTATTAAATAATACAGAAAAAAAACCCAGTTTAGCTTTGGCAGTGTCCTGCTTCAAGCCTCTTTTAAAAAATAACAATAAGTTAGTTATTTTTCAGGTGAATGAGTTGAATGACTATATAAACATTGAAAGACACATGTTAGATCATACAATATTTCCAAAATATCTTGTATGTTTGAGGAAGAAAATCTGAGCCCTTTAGCACAAATCACACAGAGAAGACAATGACTATCATTTCACCTCCAAATTCAACAGGGAGAGAAGAGAATGAGAGAAGATAGAAGGGCATCATTTTCTTATATATATATATGTGCATCTTATTTAATATTTCAGTGTATTACCATTCTTTCCATTACAATCCCTTCCCCTCTGAGGTTATCTCAATGAGAAAACAAGCACCAGCAGGGCTGCTGAGAGCAGAGGCGAAGTTGTACCACAGGGACTGGGACAGAGATGTGACACCAAGGCAAAACTGTGGCAGTTCCTGCAGTGCAGTGATGTCAGTCTGCTGCCATTTGCTGTCCTGAGGACACAGCTACAGAAAAACCTGCCATAACACCAGTGGCTGGGCATCTTGAGAGGTTTTCTTTCCTCCTCTGTTGAGGATTGTTATTAGCTCAGTGGAGAATGGGAGAAGGGATGAGATGGGGCAGAACTGTCACTCAGAGACGTGGGCAGATTAAGAGACAGAAAGAAGTTCCTGGAGCTGACAGAGACACTGACAGGAGCCTGAAAAGGAAACCCAGAGTGGTGCATGCCACCCTTTGATTCAAAACAGACAGCTCCTGGTGTAGGCAGTAAATCATGGGAGAACAAGAATGTTCCATGTAGGAACATCCACCTCAAGAATCCTTTTTCTATTAAGCACGCAAGTGAAGGAGATAAACACCTGTACAGAAAACAGACACAGAAACCACAGACACATCAGGGAACTGGAGCAGGCAGATCAAAGCAGAAGGGAGATACATTGTCAGGGCTGCGATGAATGCCTCTCTGAATGGCATCACCTTCCTCTGCCTAAACACATCCCCACCTGTTAGCGGAGCAAACAGAGCCTGGGGACAAGGCTGCATTGATGCAAATTGCATCAAATGGTGCCACCCACTCCAACAAAAACATCTGGGAGGGAAATATTGCTGAAGTAGTTCAAAGAACAAATAGGATTTCATATCACTACCCCTTTTCCACAACAAGGAGAATCTTTGACAAGTAAGTAGTTTCAATGTTCCCAATGAGAAGTGCAGGACGTCCTTTTCTCCCTACTTAAAAAAAGCTTAGGAAAATTGCAAGTCATAGTGTTTTTCAGGTTCATAAAGCTGTTTGATTAACTGTGCCCATCTAAGATGAGTCTCAGCTAAGCCTAAGTTAGCAGCTTTACCAGACAAAAAAATGTGCTTCTCAAATGCATCTCCTACCTTTCTGCCCCTAGAGGCCTCAGTGCAAAAGGAAAGGAAATGTTGCCTAGACACTGTAAGGTCTTCCCTACCTCTCAATTTTTTTTAATTTAAAAAAAATATTTATGGTTGTACTGTCCCATTGCCTACCTATGCTGTACAGAAATCCAGGAATGGATACAATTCTAATCCACATTTTTGTGCACAGACAACAGCCTTGACTGGGCTGTCTGGGTATACCAGGGTACTTTTTTATTGTTCATTCCTTTAGTACTAGATTATTTGAATACAGAATAGATAAATTTTATGGATTTCTCTATATTTGGCTGTGTCTTTCCCTTTCTCAGTTCATCCTTTCCCTTTCTATGCTGATAAATGTGGGCATCTCTCCTCCCTAATTCGACTTTCCTCATTTTGATAGAACAAAGTATACCAAGTAATGTAGAGTTCAAGTGTGCTACCTTACACATCAATCTTTTACATGAGTCCATTGCTTGGCAAAACCACAGCTTGCACTCTCATTTTGCATATTAATATGCAAATATGTTTTCCAATTAGTCACAGCAAATTAACTGCCCTTGTCCTAGGCAAGGACAGTTCCATTGGCCTCGCTGTAGCATTCCATCTTGTGAACCCCTAGTTGAGAGTTCAGGTCTAATTAATAGGACCTCTTCTTGCACCAAAATCCACTTGCAGGGAAAGGTGCTCACTTGCAGGGTGCTTAGAGAAATCCTACTTGCAAAGATTGATTTCAGAGAAAACACAAGTAAATATGGACATAAACTTCATCTACAAATCAAATCCTGCTTTAATCCAGATATCCCCAAAGGTTTTGCTGTTGCTGCAGACAAGGCATTGATTTCATACAACACTCAGTCATGACTCCAAGATCAATCTACAGCACAATAACTGCTCATCCAAAGCTCAGCATGAGCTTAGTGCTTTAATGATACAGAAACATCACAAAATTTTACTGTTACTCTGATCAGGAAGAAAGCTCAGTTGTTATTGTCATTGGAAATCACTGGACCTCTTGGCATGGAACTGGCATAGTATTGTCAAGTGATTTTAGTTACCAAAAAACTGGGATGAGAATGACTTCCAGCCTTTTGTAAGGTCACCAAGACCTCCTGACAATCAAGTGACTTGTCCTCTCAACCACCTATCCAATGATCTGTGAAATTTGACTCTCACAGAGGAGAGCTACCATGAATTGTCTTAGTCAAATTAATATTAACACCAAACTCAACATGTTGTCATATGAATCAAATCACATCTTTCCCTTAAACCTGAGTGAGATTAATTCAGTTATTTCTTTTGCTTTAAATGTGCAATTAGCAGAGACATTTTTCTGTTGCTTAAATGACAACTTCAATCCTCACATTTGACACAAAAGTTGACATATTTTTAGACAATAGAATTCACTAGAACATTTCAAGTGGTTTTGAGAGTGTGGTAATTGCAGATCTGATGGTGGTGCAAAATCAAATACAGGAATAGTAAATGTTGTACTTAGATAATCTGAGGGAAACAACGTCTCATGTCTTTCTGCCTATGTCAGTTTTGTACTAGTACATGTCAATAAAACACCTGCCTTATTAAAACCTGTGCTTGAATACATAGCCAGGCTTAGCTTGAGGTTTCCTGTGGAAATCATGCCTGTGCTAACAAGAGTTTCAATGCCCTAGAACACCCTCTGCTCTTGGCATCTCCAGCAGTTGTTTTTCTCAGGTAGAATACTTTCAATTTGCCTTACCAAGGCCAAAAGAGATAAAATAACTCTAAGGAGTGGGAAAGCAACCTTAGCATATTTTGTATTCTGTGTCACCCAGAGCCTGTGTGGGTTTTTAAACAGTGTGTTAACTCAGAGCAGATGAATCAGCCTGAAGATGGCAAGAGTTTGGAAGCACAGCAAGAGCTGCCTGGTCTGGCCTCTCTTCCTCACCATAATGACTTTTTGAAGCTGCATTTTCAGGGGACAGGGAGGAACAACTTGACACTGACCATAATACAAATGTCAAAATCCTCCTACTGCACATTCAGTTATTACTGGGCTGCAGAAGAGGCAGGGGAAGAGCACGAAGTGGTGCTTATCAACTTATTAATCTGTTCTTGGTTTAGTGCCATTTGCTGTCTTTCAGCCATCCCAAGAACCACAGTGCTCAAATAGGTAAAATCCCATTTTGGGGGATGTGCTGATGCCTCTATGTTAACAGCATCTAAACCAATATATATCTTTTATATGGGCTATTTTTAACAAATGAGGCTGCCAATAGTCTTGTGCTGCAAGTCCTTAAGTTACAGTTGTGCCAATTCCAGGAGCAGCTGAGAGTTTCAAAATTTGCTAAAATACACAAACAAATGCACTCTCATCTCTCCTAACCCAGCTGTGAGAAAACAAAAAGAGAAAATTAAACCCTTTCCTTTGAGTAAAGATAAAAGGTTTTATTGCTAACAAGGAGAGAATTAGAGCTGCTTCAAATTTTAATATCAAGAAACTATATTTTTCAAAACAGGCTGTCACTAAAACAGAGTCACCAAACCTGGCAGATGGTCAAATAAAAAGTGCAACTAGCAATGAAATGGGAAACCTTTCCACCTGACTTCCAAACCAGAGCTGATGAGGCACCAACTAGGTGGAATTTCCACCAGCAAGGTGTGCATGTTTGTGGCCTATTAATAGAGAGCACCTGCAGGTATTGTCATCACAGGACAGTTAATGAGACAGAGAAATGACACAGAAATAAAATTAAATTTTCTACTCATCCAACCTTTAGTACAATGTTTTATGGTACTGGAAAAAAAGGCCTCTGAAAAAGGTGGGGCCAAGAAACAGGACAAGAAACAACAGAAAGAAAATTACACCCAGGGAATTCCACCTAAATGTAAGGATTTGTTTACTGTACAATGAACTAGCACCGGAACAGATGGCCCAGAGGGTGTGGAGTCTCCTTCACTGGAGATATCCAAGATATCACAGTCTGGACACAATCCTGTGCTCTGGGATGACCCTGCTGGAGCAGGGAGGTGACACCAGGTGACACACTGTGCTCTCTTCCCACCTCAACCAGCCTGTGATCCCTCAGCATTTATAAATAGCCTGTACAGGAGAAGATGGACATCCCAAATATCTGCTTTCTCTTGCAAGAATCCAGACAGCTGATGTCTCTCCCCTGGAGCCTGGCAAGGGGCAAGAAAAAATTCCAATTGCATTTTGGCAGCTTGGCTCTTTGGTAACTTGAATGTGACTTTCTCTGGCCCCCAGCCAGAGCTCATTGGAGTCAGTGGGAATCTTTCCATTTGCTTCAGTGGTCTTTGGATCAGCTCCATATTGGCTTTCAGATTTGTTCTTATGTTTCAGATGTATCTGGCATTTATTTTCAAGGGCACAGTGTGTGAACAATCGCCTGTTTGCTGGCTGCAATTTCACATAATTTACTTTACTGTGATAGTAATTACAAAAATCTTTCCCTTCTTGGTGTATTGCTTATACTTGGATTAATCAAACAGTAAACTAATTTGGGTTACCCATGTAATAAATTACTTGCCAAGGAAAAAGTAGCTGAATTTTTCATAGATTCTTTTACTGGAAAATTTCATTGGGAATGGTTTGATATTTTAGACATGAAGATGTGAGCTGAAAAGCAGTGGTTTTATAGAACTGTAACATGCATTTACTATAGACCTATAACATGCAGAGATTAAATGGCTGCAAAGCACACATAATATTTACTGTAATAATTTACTGCCACTGACTATAACACTTCAGGAACAATCTGTATTTCCACTGTAGACTGCAATTGGAATGATTTTCTAGAACAGTGTTAATGTTCTCAAAATGTGCTGTCACTATTTTTATCATTTCACCCATAGAATTCACCCATTAATTTGCTTACTGCTATTAAATACGTAAATATTTCTTTAAATAACTGACTTGGTAGCAACTGACAACACTGGATGAAAGAACACAAGATGATTTGGCCATGTCAGATATTCCAAGGTTCAAGAAATTAATGTAAGTAAAATAAATGATTAATAAGTAAAACCAAAAGCACGTTTAGTGAAAGGATGTATCCGCGCAAGAGGAGAGCAGAGCCAAGAGGAGCGAGGTGGGAGCCTCAGGTGGGCTCTGCCAAGAATTCTGGAGTCAGAATCCTCACCAGGGAAGGTGCAGATGGCAGATTAGCTCACTTGGACCATGAGCAGCCCTCCAGCTGAGCAGGCTCATTCTGGCTCATTTGGAAAAGGAAGGACTCCTAAAAACAAGCTGTGAGGAGCTGAAAACCTTTAGCTGGAGAAGGGTGATGAGGCACAGAGGAGAGCTACCATGAATCAAAGAAAAATTAGTAAAAAAGGAGGGGAGAAAAAAAACCAGACAAAAGGATGAAAAAACAACCCTAAACAAACCCAGAATGGCCAAGCCTTTCCCACTTTAAATACTTGATCCAGCCCTTGTACCTCTCATGCCTGTAACGGGGTGGGGGGATTTATTTTAACTCAGATCAGCTCATTAGCCCTTTCTCAGACCATGCCCTACTTTATCACAGATGCCAAAATACACCCCAGATTTAAGAGCACAGTAAGATACAGCTGTTGTGCCAAGAGAGAAAAAGGCTGAAGATTAGTGAAGAGGTAAAATTCTGAGTCCACAGTGACTCAGTGGCAGAGGTGACATAGGAATTCCTGTTCTTCTAAGTCCGACTCCAGACTGAATACAGCAGCAACACAATTATTGCAGTAGCTCAGGATACAATTTGGCTCGGAAAAAACTGAGAATAATAAGAATGTATTACATTATAAGGCACAGTAGACAGGACAGATACATTTATTTACCAGCTGTTCAATTATTTATACAAAGCATAAGAAGTGGGTCACAAAAAGCCTGATAGTTGCCAAATTGCAGTCCCTCTCCCTGTTTATAAGTGGGAGCAATGTTGGCAAACTTTCATGTTAAGCAAAGCTTCTCTACTTCAGGAAAAACTGTATGGTAAAAAAATATATTCCAGAGGATAGGAAAAAAACCTACTAGACATCCCTGCCTCTCTATAATTCACTTTTAGCCTAACTGCCACTTCTCACAACATCATTATTAAATCATTATCAAGTTAATAAACTTTTGGAGTATGTTTCCTAAATAGTTGTGTGCAGTCATCCACAAGAAATATCTCATGGTCAGCATGCTGATGTATCCAACCATGGTGAAGTACTGAGTCTCATGACTCCAACAATCTGCTACATCTGAAAATATTTTCCATTTTGAAAGTAAATATGATGGCATTAATTTGAATTCAAGTCCAACCCAAGCTAAAATACTGGGGACTGTGTTGTGCAGAACAAATCAGCCATTTAGAAAACAGGTTTCGGATCCTTTCCAAATGAAACAAATAACCTTTAGGACTATGAACATAAACTTTCTAAGCAATAACTTTGTCTGTGATTTGGAGAAACCGTTGAAATAACATTAAAATGGTGTTAGCACATTCAGAAGCCACTATTCTCCCTGCTGCTCACATTTCAGACTTTGCTTCAATAAAAATCTCCTGTGCTTTTTCTGATAGATCCACCCAGTTCTCTGCCTGCCATTGACATGCCTCCGAAAGTCAGTTTGATGAAGTCAAACACCGAGGAAAGAAATTCGAAACATACACAGAGAAAGAATAACCCAAGAAGCACAACCTGACAACCATAAAGCACCTCACAACACATGAACAGGAAGGAAAAGTCAATTTTCTTCCAGTGAAAGTTCCGTGGTTCCATCTTTTATATTGATTTGTACCAAGTTGCACATCTGGGATATGGAATTGATTTCTGCCTTTCAGAAATTTAGCTGTTTCTCAAAAATTCATTAATTCAGTTTGAGCAAAATAGAAATTTTTCAATAAAATTTAAGGCTTTGGGAGAAAAATCACAAAATATGTAACATTGTAATAAGAGTTCTTTAGATAGGTCTCCCTATTCCCAGTTCTTTCTGACAAAATTCTAGCAGCATAAAACCCAAAGTTTGAGACTGTTTAATCATCAGCTCCCAAGGATCTAAAGAATGTCATCCATGATATTATTGAAATATCTCTCTGGGTATTTTCCTAAAGTTCACACTTCTGATGACTTTACACATTATCATATCCCTATGGTAAAACAGAGACTGACAAAAACCTATAATTTCTTCATTAAATAATGATTTCCAACCTTTATTTAAAATAAAAGGTCTCATCAAGCCATGTTGCACACCCCCCATGTCCCTGTCCCTGAGCCACGTGACACTGGAGAACAGCAAAGTCAAGAACTGTGACTGATCTTCATCCAGGAGTGCCCAGAGTTGGCAGCAGCTCAGCCCTCAGACCACAGTTCAATTTACACTTTTGGCACCTATTTTCAGGACATCCTCCAAATTATTGCTGCTGTCTTTGAGCCAAGGTGCCTCTTAGCAAAGAGTCAGCAAACCTGGACACTGGATTCCTTCCTCTCTGGGCAAAAAACAAATCACAAACCACTTTCAGTGCACCACTAATGGTCACTGAAAAAACAGTTTCTTCGGGGTAATGTTTTCACAAACTTCATTGACTGCACTAAAGGTGTCACTGCCTTGCATAATCCTTTTTGATGAACAGCACAGGGAACCACTGCTGTCACTTAGCAGCCACTTTAATGCTCAGTGTGGAGCACAGCAACCTTACAGGAACTTGCAGCCAGTTATTTGCTGACACCTTCAGAAATATGTGGGATACTGTCCTTGACATTAAATCATCTAAGGCTTTTCTTTTTTTTTCCCTATGGTGCACAATTTTCTGGCTGTCAGGGATGTCCTCAAAAAAGTTGCTAAAAGTATTCAGCAATAACCTTGTTGATAAACTCACCACTCAAAAGAGTTGCACAGTTTTATAGTGCAGCATAGAAACTGGAATTTTCTTCTTTCCCTTGGCTTCAGTCTATGGACAACTTGTAGCCCAATAAAACTTCACAAGTGTCTTTAGGAGGCTTCCTTTTGACTATCAAGCATAAACTAAGCTAATTTTCCAAATGGAAGAATTCCAGCAGCAGTGAAAATTCTTTAAATGATAAGTTTATGGTCACACATGCTGTTCTGGAGTATAAAATTCCAAGCCCAGCCCACTCTTCATAAAGCTATAAATATTTCCTCCACGAGGGGTTAATAATCCCCCAGTCTGCTGGCATAGCCAAGAATCGTGCCTCAAGTTATTTCTCCAAATGTTCCTGAATTATAAACAGAGCAACCAAACAATTTAAAGTGTTTAAAGTAACCTGGATCATTTTCATAGAAACAGATCCAGGTCTCAGTAATAAATCCATTTCTGCCTTCAGAGCTGAAGATGGGAGGCACAAGAGCAAGCACTGCTCAGCATTGCTCACCACGATCTATCCAAGGCAGTATTTGTGAAAATCTCAGGCAACAAGGATGTAATTTTAGTTGCAAGTGCAAATGCTGCTGGACTGGAGCCTCAGCTGTCCACAAAATAAGTAAATAACAAAGTGAACAGCATGGGGCAAACATCAGAAGTTCATGGACAGCTCTAGTCCCTGTGAAGGCAAGGCAGTCAGCACTGAGAATCAATTTTTTACTTTCTTGTTTTCAGGTATTAGGAGGCATTTGAAACCTGCATGTTTGAGAGTTCAAATGCCTGTATCTAAACTACTAAGAAAAAAACTGAGGGGAAAATATATGACACCACTAATCACAATGGTACATGAAATATTTCCATGTTAATGGAAACCCCATGAAAATCTGAAGTCTTCTCCATATAAGAATTCCTAGCTAGTTATACACGATATCACAGCAAAATAAAACAATCTGAAGAAGGCATGAAAACTAAACATAAAACTTCTTTAAAGTACATTATTAGATAACCTGCCAGCAGCTATGCAGAAAGATCTGACGGTCACAAAATAAGACAAATGCTCATGAAAGACACAGCCACGTTCACCATGGAGATCTGGGAGTTACTCACACTGAGCAAGGATATCACAACACACTGAAGGATTTACCTCAAATAGAAATATTCATGTGAAGGGTTTTCAGAACAAGTGAATAGTAACAAATTGACACAACCAGATGGTATTTACCCAGCAATCCAAACTAACTTAACAAAATAAATATCCTGTAACTACAGGGTGTAGTTACCACTAAAATCTGCCTCAGTAGCAGAGGGCTTGAGGATGGTTAATGTGATGCAGCACTAGAAAAAACACCACAGAAGAACAGGCAACCACAAAAAGAATTCTTTCAATCAAATACATTTAAGCCTGGAAAGGTTCTGCTGCACAATGCTGATGACTTCAAGAACCAACTGAGAAAATTCAGAGAAGAAAAATCCACAATTTCTAACCAACCACGCAGTTTCTGGGTCAGTCAGACCTGAGGCAAACACAGCAGCTGGAAAAGCAGTGTAGGAGAGCAGCAGAACATCCTTATACTTGAGCTTTTCCTGTGTGTCACAGCCCTGGTAGTGCCCAGGGTAATCCTGGGTATTTGAACACTCTGCAGGATCTGTGAAATTCAGCCTTATTTATTTACATAAGTTTTTTTTTTCTAAACAGAGACCAATACGGCATTGAAAAATCCATAGCAGATAATCTTTTCAAACAAAGCATTTTTTCCCCAAATTTCCTAATGAGGCCTCCAAGCTGCTTCACTCATGCACAGAAAAGCTCTAGATACATCCAGAGCACTCTGAATTTATGGCAGCTCATGCTGTGTGTCACAGCCAAAGAATTTAGTACCGTGAGCCCAAGATCATTGTGTCTTCTGCTGCCTCCCAACCCATTTCCTGGAGCTGGAAAAAGGGGATTAAGGTGCTTTTCCATCAGACTCCATCCCCAGGGTCTCAGCTCATGCTGTTGGGTGGTGATTTAACCCAAAACCTGTGACCAGGGGCCAAAAGAGCCCAGGGCTCTGCAGGGAGGGCAGCAGCCCCTCAGTGGGGCAGAGACACAAAGTATTTCAAACCTCATGTAGGGATTGACCAGAAGTTGTCTGGCAGATGGTTTCACTGTTATTATTGACTGGCAACTTTGACATATTTCTCTATACTTCCTTTCATCAAAGGAAGTATAGAGATTTTTCATCAATTTTCCTTTCCTCAATGTTTCCAACAAGTAAATCTATTTTCCTGTTGAATCACTTTTGTTCTTTAACAAAGCATATTGATAACATACATTTACATCATAGGGAACTCTTTCACATTTCTTTGTAACAATGTGAATTGAAAAACTGAAATGCTACCCAGAATTTTTTATTTTTAATTCTTTGGTAGATTTGCAACTGTCACTCCCAGTTACTGCCTTCAGCTAATCTGCTCCCTTAGATTCTTTTTTTTTTTCATAATGATATACCACAGGAAAACAAAAAAGACTGGTTTTGTCCTGCTTTCCTTTCGACTGGGGGAAAAGGTTTTCTAAAAACATTTTCACAGCCTGAATTAAACTGGACACCTACTGAACCAGAGTTACAGGGGATAAAAAGTAATGGGGATCCAAATTGTCCTTCTTTGACTCATTTGGAACATGAAAAAATAAACAACAGGCATGTTTGAGCAGAAAAACTCAGGATTTCTTAAAAATTCAGCTGCACAGTTTCTGTTGATTTTACCAAAACTGTGTGAACTCTCTTGGCAGCACAGCAAGTTTTGTATCTGCAATGCTAATAGGACAGAGCTGATGGGGATTGTTTTGTGCTGCATATGGAATCAAAGGGTGTTTGCTGTATTTGCATGCACCCATATGCCATTATTTATCATTACAGTTGGAAATTTTGCCTAAAGTGCAAATTGCTAAGGATTTTTATAATACGAACAAAAATGTTGACTTTTGAGATGAGCCAGTGTGATTTCAAAGGTTGTGCAGGGCAGGGAGCAAACTCTGTATTTTTCTACACGTTCTTGACTGCTGCCACAGATCCTGCATTGCATCTATCAAACCTTTATGTAACCTGAACTATCACTTTGAAGAACAGCAAATAACTTTTGAATAATTCCACTATCTGGCCTAAAACAAAACCAGTGGGTATTTTTACTATGTCCCTACTACTGTTGGAAAAACATAGAAAATACAGAGCAAGGATAGAGAGTCTTGTACTGATGTAACACCATCCTTATATTTCATTGGTTTTATTAACTTGTGCTTTATTAATTTTCAGAAATACCTGGCAGGAAAGAAAAGTAAAAATATCACAGCCACACAAGGCTTCCAGGTAAATATGACACAAAGATGCCACTGCACTGTTAAAATGACCCATTTCTGTTTTCTTTAAATTAAATTACCTTCATATTTTGATGTGTAATCTGTATATAACCCCAGGGAAGTTCCCTAGGTGGCAGGTATAGGTGTTATTAATCTATTGTTAAGGGTGAGTTAAAGCCAACTTAATTACAAATAGATTCTTGAAAAGTAGTTGAGCCTTTGTTTTAGCTCATAACCTCTGGGAAAACAAACAGCCATAGCCCACAGGATGATAAAAATGAGTAAAGTGAACAGCTTAAGGAGGAAAAGACATATGTACAGCTGAAAAACTCGAGAACACCTTCGATTAAATCAATAAATCTCCCAACAGCATGGGAGAGAACAAAAGTGCTTTAGTGGTCAGGAGTTAATCTAGAAAATCTACCACCTAATCAATGTGAAGCTACAGTCTGAGAAGTAAATGCTGGTTTAAGCTGCTAAAAAAAAAATTATATGTGCTTTGCCATCTCCCAAACCTTCCAAAAGATCACATTTTCACCAGAAGGTGCTGGGGAATGGGCAAGAATTAAAGCCCTCATTTTCATACCAAAGCTTCTAAGAAAACAAGGCAGCTGATACTGCAGAGGAAAAAACAGACTCATGACTTGATGGGGAAAGCTGAGTACCACGAATTTTAGAATTTCAGAGAACCACAGAGATCTGATGGTGTCTGTAAAGGGAGGGATGACATGCAGATAGACATTTCAGCAGCAGACAACTCACATTTTTCACATGCAAGCAGCAAAAGGAGTTTGCTTACATAGATAAATGCCAGCAGATGCCAAATTAGGCTGCCACTGGGCAGATGCACAACCACATTGATATTAACAGTTTGGACAAAATGAGAAGCCTTGCTGGGAACTTCAGAGCATAAGAACCAAAATAACTAATGAGTGGGGAAAAATCCATAAAAAAATAAAGAGGAACTAGACATTAGGAAATATAAAGCACTTCAGTGAGGTCAACAGCTGATCTTCCATTACACTGTGCACTTTCCTAAGGTAGTCTGTGTGTTCTCCTCTGCTATGGAAATATTCTAATTTACCTTCTGCATGTGATTCTGGCAAAAATGACACGATTGGTCAGGTACAAACCCAACAATAATAATAATGCTGTTTGCTGTGTGATCATTCTCTCTCTTCTGACAGGAATTCTGGGGTTGGGAATATGTCCACCTGGGTTAGCAGATGTGTGGCATACTACAAACTACCTGTTCTTCAGATCATTTTTCTTTCAACCACCAACTTTACATTCCCACAGGCTCCTTTCTACAACATAAATTCCCTGATTGATAGTTTCAGATGGAGCCAGAAATGTCAAATCAAACTCACCTCTTGTGGATTTCCACTTCCAGCTGCAGAGCACATCCTGATCAGCCTCTCCCTGCAAGGGCTGCAAGCACACCTCTGTGCCTCAGACCTGCTGTGACAAACAACAAAATTAAATTAGTGACATTTCCTAAAAATGTTCTGAGCTAAACACAGAATTATTGCCATTGAAACAGCTGACTGACTTTATTGGAGACTATTTTAATTTACTCTTATCTCAGATTCATGCAACAAACAAAACACTGTGAGGAAGGGAAAAGGCAACTTGTATTTTCAATGCTACAAATTTGTTTTGTGTCTCTGTTAAAACAATAACAGTCAAAACAACAGTCAAGAGCACTATATCTTCCCCTCAGACATCATGTGGCACTGTTACTGTTAATAGGGAAGGCTTCATTTCATCTTAATGAAAGGATTAGATTTTACAGTATGAATAAGAAAGGATCAGTTACAGTATGAATAACAGAGGGTATCCTTGATAAGTGGACTTGTAATTGAAGGCAATGATGGGCAACGTCACAAATATCAAACATAACTTGAGAACATATAAGAAATGTGCTTTGTAACACTTGCATTTCAAAAAGGATTGTGAGCTATACATTCTGTGCTATTTCATTTTTATCTGATAGCTTTGTGTTCTTTGTAATTTAGAGAAACGCTGGATCAAACAAGAGTCAATTACAGCCATGCATTGTTATCAAGCAAAAACAAGTCTTAATAAGATTTGTACCCCATTTAATCACTGTGTCGTAGTAATAGAGGAACTATTTATTAATATTAAAATGTTACCTTATTTTAATTACAACTAGATACAGCATTACTTCTCCAAGACAATTATGCCACATAAGACTAAAAATAAATAATTCAGACAGTTTCACTTCAAAGAAATCCATTACAGTCTTGTTTGGGAGTACTTTGATCCTCTCTGTTTAATACTTAGCAAAATTTAGCTGTGGAGAAGCATTCTCTTTAAGCTGCAGTAAATAAATGTGTCCAGCTGCACCCCCACCAGCCTGTGCTCAACCTCACCCAACATTTTAATTTAAGCTCTGGCAGACTTGCTGTCATGAGGAAAACTGTGAAGGGAAAAGCCACTCATGCTACTGGAAAACAGAAAGCCACGAGCAGCCAGAGGTGTCTTTAGAAGAACTGAACCCTAAACAATTTCTCATTGTTCTTAAAAAACAATGCAAAAAAAAAGGTGGACCAAATAGAATTGAATGAATTAAAAAAAGTGAAAGATGTGCAGTGTTGTTTTCCTCACACCATGAAAGGACATGACAGCAATAATCATTTCTCATGCTGAATTACAGGAGGCACAAGATTGAAATTAATGCCCAAGTAAAGCAAGAGTACTATGTTGAGTGCTCAGGAATGTGCATTTTGCCAGAATCTCATCAAATTCCACTGGTCTTTGCATTTCAAATAAAGGCTGCCCAAATAGGCCCTCACTAGAGCTGAGCATATTCTGGGAAGTGTAATTAGTTCAGCTGCAGAGAAAGGGATTCAGGACAGGAATCTGCTGCTGAACTTGCAGAGAACTGCAGTGGAAATACAGGAGGTGCTTCACTATCTCCTGTTCCACACACAAGGATTACCAGACCCTTTTTGGAGTATCTCTGTTCAACAGGCCACCCCAGAATGGTTTCTCCTAACCATTTGGTAAATGGGATTATTTTCTCATGTTATTGCTCCCGCTCCCACTTTTTTTATATATATATTTCTTGATTGCACTAAGCCTCTGTTTGAGATTTCAAAGCTATTTCTCTGGCAGCTCTTAGAAATGTCTCACTAATTCTTCCTCTCCAGCTCTGTACCATGCACAGTAACATTCTCATTTGGTTCTGTTTATTTTCTTTAAATCCATAAAGAAAATTTAGAAAAAATCATACTGAAATCTTTATCAATATACACCTCCATTTCTGCATATCAAGTGAACCCCTCCTAAAATTGCATCAAGATGCCAAAGTACCCCATAAAAATTAAGAGGAAGCAGGAAAAGTCTCATGACAAATCAGCTGCTTCCAGGATTTGCTAGAAAAACTACAGTCATGTTTTGCAGATAATAAACAGAGTCCATGCAACTGGAGAGGCAGAGCGTGGATTAATAACACCTCCTGCAACAGTAATAATGTGTCTGTATTACTTGTTTTTCAGCAGAGCAATTTCATTCACACTAATAAATCTAACTGCAGAAACATGGCGTGTGTCACCAAAGTGCATTACAGCAGTGTGGTCTGTATCACTGAGGTGAGAAATACCTTTGCTGTTTATTAATACACTGTTTTTAAAACACATCTGTAAAGTGTAAGCAGTGTCATTGCACATATTCAGCGAAGCCCAGATGCATTATTCATGATTGCTGTGATAAGCTGCTTGTCCTGTAATGCTTCACCCACTCTGGGGCTGCTCAGTGCCCACTTTCAAAGGCAGAGAAGCACAGAGGCATTAACAGCTCCAGCAAAATTCTCATTTCCTGCCAGGGGGATGCTGAGCAGGATCACTGCAGCATCTTGCCCTGAAAAATCCCCACCTGGGACAGCCACGAGTGTTTCCTGTGAGGGGCAGTGACTCCTCTGCATAGGGAAGGGGCTTTGAGTGCCAAAAAACCCCACAGACATCACACACTGCCTCTTCAAGTTTTTGGGTAGGGGGTACCAAACCTGCTACAGTATGTATTTAAGAATTATGTTTGTAATTTTTAGTGTTAGGAGTTGTAGGGAAGGCAAAAGAGTGTGGCTTTTAGGATAATAAAAAAAAAGACATTGCCAGCACATATTTTTATCAATTTTTAGCTCAGATAATCTAGAGAACTCCTTGCCCTTGGTTACCTCACCATCAAATTCAGCCAAAGGGTAAACTCCACAGAAGAGTGCAGATGCTATCAGAAAAATAGAGGGAATGAGATGAGAAGGAGAAAAGTTCTAAAAGGAAAGCAAAAATGCTGAAAGGTATAAAAATAAAAAAGATGGAAAACTATCCACATTCACAACTTAGCTAACCAATCATGAAAAAATTTATCCAGATTCTGAATATGGAACTCTCATGGTTTCCATGTCCCTTGTTCACCATAAGAATTTGCCTTAATGTTCAAGAATCCTCCCTCATCAGCAACTCCAGTCTTGGAAAGAGGAGATGTTGTCCTGGGGCCAGTGAAAAAGCACCAGAATCCACAGTCATCATTTAGTTTCAGACAGAACATCCTCCATTCAGAAATGGGCTGAAAGGGGCTCTCAAAAGGCAACTGCACAGAGACCCCTTCCTGTTACTGCTGAAACAAAACATTTCTCCTGGGTTTTCTCACTAAAACCTTCTGTATCAGCATATGCAAAACCAAAACACTTCCACGTTATCATTTTTCTCCAGCAAGGCAGGAAATGAGCAGAGCAACTTCATCATCACTGTTTGGAAAAGGCCTGGATGATGAGCAGTAAAGTAGAAATTTTGTTCTTATTCCACCTGGAGACACAGGAACTGTGCCACCACCCCTGAGCCATGGGCTGGTCCCCAGAGCTGCACTGTGGTAAGATTACAAACTACTCATCCAGAGGAAAGGAATTTCTCAGTCTGGAAGTGTCATTACAGACAAACTGTTCCTAAACTCATGGGTGAGCAGGTATTCTGAGAGTAATGGGTATTTACCACCTGGCTTGTGCGTGCAAAATTTGGGCCATATTGGGTTTGCTTCCTCTGTTTCTCATCGAGCGAAAAATAATTACATCAAAGAATATTTATCTCTGAGCAGCTCCATAAATTAACAAGAAAAACTCGCAAAGTAATTGAGGTTGGATGCCATAATTGAATTCAAAACATTTCTACCAATCTGTGATTCTTTACGAGACAAGTGATATTATCTTTTCAGAGCTTACTGGGTTCAGCACTCTGCCTCTCTCTAGTGCATTACTACATTTGAAAAAGCAGCTGGTGATAAACATGCAGCACTTCTTCAGTTTAATAATAGGTGTATAGAACCTAATGATTTTGGCAAGCTTTTAACGTTTTATTACTGGCAATGTGTCTGCAGCACCCGTGTCACACAGCAATAACAAAGAAAACAGAACTGTCTGTTGCTGCAAATGTTTACAGAGTGCAGATGCACAAGCTCTTTGCATATCTGATAGAGGCAGGGCATAAATCAACCTCTTCCACTTAAACTCCACAAAGTTTGTCTGAAAAGCAAGTAATGAACTGAATATACTGTGGGAAAGATCTTTGCTACCAGAAAAAAAAGAAATGAAGTTTTACTGCCATACCAGCCTCTCTTTCCAAGGTTTTACTGGTTTCTCTCAGAGAGCTTCAAAGCCTCACTCCAGTTGGAAGATTGTTCTGTAAATACACCGTAAGACTCAGATGTCAATGCCTCAACCTCCTTCTCAGGACTACTCCAGTTCCTTTCCTCAGGTTCATGGAGATTTCTACCTAAGTTCAGATGCTGAAGACTGCACAGTGACAGGAGGGACAGCTGCCTAAAGGATCAGACTTACAGTTATTCCTGAAGGTTCTGCCTTTTTCTACTACACCACTAACGTGTAATAAAAATATTGCCCAGGAATGCAAAGCCACTGCTGGACATTAACAGCTTCACCACACAAAAGAGATAAAGTTACCTTGTTGAAAAGCATCCCATAAACTTATACATCCATTTATGGCATGCTTATTCCCTCAATTAACACAGAGGGATAAGAACAAAGAAGTAGGAAAGAAAAAAGTGCCATTTATTGAACTCAGTTTTCCAGTATATTTACATAAGGCATAAATATTTTTTCATCCTCAGAATTTGATTTCTGTAATGTAAGTGAGTGCAGATACTCACTGTTTAAAAGAAAACAAAACCTCAAAGGGAATACAGACTGATTTTGCCTTTGGTTAAAATATTCCTGCTGAACACGGGCCCAGGCCATATTAAAACTAAACACTTTCATTTTTAATGTGCACTAAGAAAATTGTATTTTGAAGAGAGAATTATTTTAACTTCAGTTCAAATTTCATTGCCCACCCTAATACACTTTTAATCAAACTGTCTCCAGGACACTTCAGAGAGTAAGTGAATATGTAGTGAAAGCTCAGGATTCAAAAATGTCCCTTCACTTGTCATACAAAATGTCTAATAAAATACTAATGTGGACTGAGAACAAAATTGCAGAGGTTCATAACCATGTCTAGCCAAGCCCTAAGTCAATAATGGAAAAAAAAGGTTCTTCCCAGTGTTTGCCAGTCAATGCCCAGCAACATGACTCAGCAGCCATTTAAAAATAAAACCTTTTGTTAAAACCCATGGAAGAGCAGCTTGCTTTGTTCCATTTCTCATCATGCCTCAAAATTACTCAGCTTTACTCATTATTTCTCTTGCAAATAGAAGGAGGGAGAGTTTGAAGAAGCAAACAATGTTTGAAAGAGGAGTTAGAGTGCCAGAGAGCTGCAAACTTAACTGCAGAACCTTGCCCCTTGCTTTTGCCACTGCAAAGAAATAACAAATTTATAATAACAAAATATTATAATTTATAATATTTTTCACGTAAATAATTGCCCTTATACCAGTGAATGTTCTCTAATTTAACTGCTGATGTGTTCCAGGACTTTACTGAAGGAAGATCTGAGTTACCATATGCAATGTATACATTAAATTCCTTAAACATTAATTGTAAGAAGACACACATTTGTGAAAAGCAATTGACATTTTACACCATTAGCAACTTCAAATTAATTTTTAGAAGTCTTCCAAGCATTAAATTATATGTTATCTAATTATTGTCCTTTATTATTTGCATAAATGAATTTTCGTTTCCTTGAATACAAGTGCTAAGATACTCAAGGTCAGTGATGTGTTTTGTGTTCCCTGATAGAATACTAAATAATTACTGCACAGCCTACAGTGTCTTGGTCTTCAGCAAAAACCTAATGCTCAGAAACACACATAAAATAATAATTCCTATTAACCAGGAAGACCCCAGCTTCCTCCCCTTTTCTTTTGTGTTTGTAGCTACACACTGTGAAAATGGAAATGTGCTTAGGAGCTGACTGCACCAACTGCTGGGAACTCTCTTGTCCCCAGGGAGGGCAAAAACATCCCCTGTAATATTTAACGCAAGTTTTGTTTCCACACGTTTCTTGTGAACAAAAAGGATTGCAGGAGTTCAAGACCTGGCTGAGAAACAAGAGAATGGGACATAGAGGGAAAAACCCAAACCAAACCACACACTGGAACTCAACAGACACATTCTTGCAGCTCTGGGTGCTCCAGAGGAATTATTTGACTCCCTTCATTTCACTGCCATAAAATGTGAATAATATTGGCGACTTTAGACATGATGGAGCATTGCCTACCTCCTTCTGGTTTTGCATTTAACACCTATGTGTTTGAAATAGTTTCAGTTAACTTCTCTAAAAGGTAGCAAATTGCCCTGAAATGTTGTTTTTATGTGAGGTTTGCATGTGTGGATCTTGCAGAATTAGGCTTTAAATTTATAAGGAGAAATTGCAGAATATAGGAGAATTCTACTTCAGATGACATGATTCTGCAAACACTGGACACCCTGCTTGGCTCCACTTCCCTACAGCATCCACCACATGGAACACCCCTGATATCCAAGTATTTAAAAGACAAGACCTTAACCTGGAAAGCAATTTAAAACTAAAAGCATTTTCATTTTCTATTCATTTATCAATGTCCTTCAGTCCTTACAGAATTTTTCTGCTTCACCTTTGATAGTCATGGTCTCTTCTTGCTGTAACCCTGCTGTGTTATACCTATTTAAATCCACTGAATTTCATGCTAAATGACTACTCTATAATGCTGCTTTCTTAACAGGCATATGTTTTACAGAATAAGTTAAACATTAATCATGGCCTAATCTCTTCATTCCCTTCGAAGTTCAAATTTAGTTTTCAAAATACAGTCATTTTATAGACCACCTACAATTTCTGTGTCTCAACCACCAACATAACATGGGAATTATTCGAAAATATGCATTTCTCCCAGTGTAATTTTCAAATTACATTAGCACATTTTTGCTACCACCCAAGAAGAAATAGCAGCACTATACATCTACATTCAGAAAAGAGAAAATGTAACCCAATGAGTGCATTACTTCAGGCTTCATTCCTCAGCCACTTCTGGCTATCATCATTGAGATTATTACCTTGGCATTCTTTTGCCCAAGGACAAGAGCACTAATTCTAAGTCCTTTGACAGGCAGTGTCTGAAAAATAGAAAGCAATAACATCTCCTGGTAGATTTTCTGATAAAATATCTGACATAATTACATCTTTAACTAGGGGGAATCAAGATGTCTGGAGTCCTAGGTCAGGGTGACAGAATTTCACAAATAAGGGGAGAGGGAAAAATTTCAATTTTAAATCTGCCGTAGATGATTACATTCCACATAAATGCCACAAAGGCATGAGAGCTGTGACTTCACCCACCAAGGTGAGCAGACCCTGAGCAGCTGGGAGCAAAGCAGGGGATTGCAGCACACAGGGGGATGCCTGAGCTGGGGAAAGCAGAGGAGAGAGCCAACAGCACACACAGAGGGGACAGGGCCACGCTGGGAGAAATGGGCTGAAAGCAGGAGGGTGCTGAGGATTTCAAAGTGCTCAAGTGACCTCACAGCTGGAGATCACCCTTGATAAACCTGTGAACAGCCACCAGTGACCCTGGAGCAGTTCCACTGTCTCCACTCTGCTCCTCTGCCCGGCTGTTCCTTTGGGAATCTGCTGGCCAGTGAGGCAAAGGAAATAAATTACCAACATTCCAAGGATGTCTTATCTCTAAACTTCAACAACAAAACACCCTTCTACATCTATTTCTACTTAGGAATAAGTGGGTAGAGAACAGCATGGTATTTTTGGTAAACAAAGTCAGGTGTGGGGAATACCATGACTGAGCCTTGTGGCTTCCAGCTCTTGTTGATCATGAGCTGCAATTAGTGAAGGATTGCTGTGAGCTATTCATACCAGAAGGGTGCTGTTAACTCCTGCTTCAGTCCTCTAACCTCTGACTGCAGCAGCTCTTGGACATCAGTGACACTGAGAAGGCCTGAGCTTTGTCTTTTTATGTCCATGTACATTAAAATGTCAATACTGTAAACAAACTGCTTATTAAAACCCCAGGCACACCCATCACAGGGAGGTCATTACAAAGGAGCAGTCAAATATATTGACCTCATATCTGAGCTCTCCCATACCCGACTTGTAAAGTGTGAACTTGAGAACAGAAATATTTAATAGGACCACAGGACAGCTTGATCTGCAGGGGTCAAAAGGAGGCTATTAAGGTTTTGCATACTCATGAGCCTCCCTCCTCTGTGGATGTGGAATGTTCGGCTTTGAGTTTGCCTGCAGGGACAGGTCTGCACAGCCTAAAATAACTCCTGGCAACTGCCAGGCTTTTCCTGCACCAAGGGCTGGAGCAGGAACTCGGCAGACAGAGATGCTGAGCAGCAGGGGCTGTGCTATGCAAAGGTGCTGTGCACAGTCTGTGAACCTGCTCTGGTGTCAGCCTCCTCTGTAAACACAAATACCTTCTCATCCCTGCAAGCTTTAACACCCCACAGGCCATAAAACTTCCTTTGGGTAGGTAATTTGTGTCCCACCAATACAGAAAAAGAATAGGACAAGTTTTATAAATAAGCAGATGTTGTTCGGTTTTTATTTCTCTCCTGCCAAGGACTGATTTACTGTAAATTCCCTCCATCTGGCAGGAAGCTAATCTGAATATGAATCAATCTATTCAAAAATATCTTCAAAAATTTCAGGCATTCATAACAGGGCTTTTCCTGTACAATACCCTTTTCCAGTCATTCTACTCAGACAAGCAAGCTTTTCAAAGCAAATCAAGCTGAAATATTTTCAGAGAATGTTTCAACTTGAATTTTTTATTAATTACATCACTAAATTATGAACTTATTTTGATTTTTCTGCTGTCCATTAACATATTTTCAAGAAATTAAAGCTGAGTATCCCAAAAAATTTGGGGTAGGAAGGAAAAAGTAATTGTCTATATTTAGTGCATATAAAAATAGTGTGCAATAAGACTGTCTTCAAATTTAAAACACTTAGTTTTACAGTTCTGGACCTTATTTTTTAAATGCTCTCTTCTATCACTGAAAGAGACAGGTAAGTAAATATAAATACACCCTTTCTTTGACAAGAGCAGTTCAGGAATAGCATCCAACAACAAAATAATGCTATAACTGAGGTTTAGCTGCCAGCTCTGTGTAAGAGAAGGTTACACGTGTAGAAAATCAGCAGAAAAATCTTGTCTACAGAACCAGAGAATGATGAATGGATGCCTGTCTAATGAGAAAACAGAACTAGCAAAACACCCTCCCTTAATTATCTGTAAAAGCACTAGATCTTTTTTCTAGTCAGTAACTGCAGTTAATTAAAGAGACAAGAATATGTTTTTTGTTGGGAAGAACCTCAAACCAGGGTAAAATTCCTATACTTAAGAAAGCACTTAAATACATATATATTATAGATATGTGTTCAATATTCACTAAAGATTTAATTCAAGATTATATTCATATTGAGACTTTTAGCCTCCCATTCAGGAGAAAGCTAAAGGTGCCATCCATTCTGAACTGGGAAAAGCAGGAGTTAAAAATTTAATAGTTTAAATTCTTAAACTTAAATCTGAGCAGCTGCTTAAGCACAGTGAAATACTAAGGCTAAAGGAATCAGCATCAAATTCTGAGCTTGGTGGGGGAATAATGGAGAATAGAAAATAAATGTATTCCTGAGGACTGGGAAGTGCATCCCATTCTAAACAGAAAGAGCAATATAAAAGAGAACTAAAAAAAAAAAGAAAAAAGGACTTAGAGGCAAGAAGAGCTGCAGAACCCAAATGGGCAACAAGAAGGAGATGCTGATGAAAGGAAGAGCCCTCCTAGATAGGCTCAGTATTGTGTGGGAGGAATCAGCTCACAGCAGGAATAAAGAGACACTGAATGAGAGTGGATTCACTGAGGGATGGGAGCACAGGAGGTGATTGCCCTTCCACTGCCTGAGCCAGTGATAGGAGCTCACATCACAGGGCTGAGCAACAACCTGCCCCTCTGGGGAACAGAGGGACCAGTGACAAGGTCATTACAGACCTGGAAACCATCACATACAGATTTATAATTTGGAAATAAATTATTCAGAGTGTCCAGAAAGGACAGGGGTTAAAAGAATTAGATATAAAAAATAACCTCCCTGCTATGCACAGCAGAGCTGCAGCAGTGGGGACAGGGATGGTTTTGTACCTGTTTCTGTCCAGCAGAAGAAATCCTACAAGCAGCTGGGAGAGCCTCCAGGTAATTTGGATGCTCCTGCTTTGAAAGGCACTTGAATTGCATCTGCTCTAAGGACAGCACTGGGGCAAAATGTTTTGCTCAGCTGGTTTTTGGCTCTGACTCAAAAAAAAAAGTTATTTTTACAGAGTTGGGAGAGTATTTACTTAGTGCATTGAAAAAGCAAAAGAAAAATTACAAGATGCAATGTTACATATAGGAAAATTTGCGTTCTCTTTTTGTACAGCCTGAGCTGCTCCCGATTTCCATGAGAAACACTTTGTACTTTCTCACTCCACAGATTCATCAGACATTCACCTCATCCCTGGTTCACCTGGAGCTTTCAAATATTTTGTTAATTAAAATCTAAGAAAAGCATGCTTGAAGAATCTAAAAGAAAAAATCTGCCCATGAAAAGTGCCAAAGTGGAATCCCCTCTCCCGTTAGTAACTGTATGCAGTGAAAAGTACACTACAAAATGGCTGATGAAATATATAAAGGAGATATTTTCATTTAATTATTTCATTAGTGGGATATAGGGTTTATTACAAGTACTCTACAAATTACTGCATTTCACCTAGAGGCTTTATGTGTGCAAAATGGATTAGTTACTTATTAGTTTTTTGTGTAATTGAAGACATTATATAACTTTAGGGGAAAATTCAGGGGTAAACTAATCTAAATTGCAAACCATATCACTCAAGAAGCTCCTTAAAATACAGCATAAATTCTGATTGTTCAAATGAAAGCACTGCATAAACTCATGTCCTCAACAGCCAGATAGGGTGTTCCTTTCATTATTTCATTGGCCTTACATGATAGTCTGAAAAAAATGAAAAATTTACTTGGGTTAGAATGAGAGTAGTCTAGATTAGGGAGCATTTTCCACTAAAAAAAATAAAAATAAGGAAAGTGGGAACACAAACCAACTATTGTAGTGTTGTCTAGTTACACTAAGCGTCCAGAAGAAAAAATACAAATCAAGTTTTAATATAAACTTGATAGGAAAAGGATATTATTATGGTTTTTAAATCATAATGGTAATCCAGTAATCCTAGTACATATCCCTAAAAATTTTTAAGCTGAAGAACAATTTTCCTTGTAAAACAGGACTGGCACATTCAATCTGCTCATGCACTTACCCAATTTAAAGATTGCTCTAGTCAGTTAAAAATAATATCAGAACTCTAAACATCTAGATGCAGCTGTGGCCACACTGAACTACAAACATCACGAGGCAGATGTGGGTTATTTATTCTGGAATGCAATTCAGCACAGTTATACTCACATGGCACAGCCCCCATATGGCACCATTGTTTTTCCCTGCACATTTCCTCTGCTTTCAGGAAGGCAGCTAAGCTCACTTATCCTTGCTCTTCTCTTAGTCCTTGAACACTTTCAATTTTCCCAGTTGCACTGCAAGACCTCTGAATCCCTGCCAGCAATTTGTGAAACAGTGGAATGCTAAACACTTGCCGGTTGTGACTAAGTGTCGCCCTGATGCAAAAGTCTTTGGATTGTTTTTACTCTTGAACTGGAGTTTCTCACGCAGCTTCACAAAAACA